>BMAV01008309.1:172899-206663 GCA_019973955.1 Trichonephila inaurata madagascariensis
CCCCCCCCCCCGGCGGTGCACGAAAATTTTTAAATGCATAACATATTTTCATGGAAATTCCCCTTCCTTTCTCGCTATCAGAGCTCTCGAGTAAGTGAACAGTGGGACCTTAATATTCACTCACTCACTTTGCAACTTTTTAGGCCCCGGAAACGAAACTGTACCTTTTTAAAAATAGTTGTATGTTGAAAAAAGTGGAAATTTTTATAGTTACAAAATGTCACAACTGTATTAAATGTTAAATTAAAATTGGGAGCATTTTTTGAAATGTTCAGTTTACGGAATAAAAGTTTCATGCAACTATTTTTATAAATGAAGAAGTTATAAAAACTTTGAATTTGGTAAATAGTTATTAAATATTTAAAATTTTAGTATTTTTTAAAAATTCGTAAAAAAAGGTTTTCGGCATTTTATGTTTTAAATCACTAACTCTAAAAGATCAAAGTGTGAGTTTTTTTAAAATCATTTTCATATAAACGCATCGATGTTGATTCGTTTTAGAAAAAATCTTAAAATATGTAAAATATAACCCTTTTGCCGAACACGCCAAGAACTTAGCGGAAACAGGAGTGAAAAGGTGTTTAAAATAAAAGGAACAGATACTTAATTTCGCCAAATCTGGTGATTTTCATTATTTGTAGACATCTTCTTTTCTTGTGTACCCTTTCATCAAGCGTGGAGTGCACATAGGAAAAGTTACTTCTTTGGCGCCAAACGCTACCAAACCCTTGGCTATTGCAGAATTGCGTTTTTTGTTAAAGTTTTAATTTTTTTAGGGCTTTATTTTTAAGTTAATGCCTTCAAACTCCATATATCGATTGCAAACAACGGTAATTTTTAAGACAAAAAATGTAACAAATTATTGCTTAAATATTTCTCGCAAAAAGGGAAAAAAAACGAAAAACACAATTTTTTTTGAAAAAAAAGCAGCAATTTTTAAGTAATTGTTTCAATCTTTATACAAATTGCAGACGATATTGTGAAATACACGGAAAAAGCGTTTCGTGAGATTATTTTTAAAAATAAAGAAGTTATTAAGTATTTAAAAAAAATTTTGAGTATTTTTTTCATAAATCGTAAGCAAAATAGTTTTTGACATTTTTAAAATGACTGATTCTAAAAGAATATCATTAGTGTAGAATATCATTTCATTAACGTGACAGAAAATGTAAACGGAACGATTTAGAAATCATTTTCATAAAAAATTATCGATCTTGACTCATTTTAAAAAAAACGTAAAAAATAGGAAATATTATTATTTTGTAAAATAAATTATACCGTTATGTGTGGCAAAGTAAATGATCTTTCTCATTCTGTATTTATTTTTTGTCTGAGTCTCATAAGAAAATTAAGTCGTGTTTTAAAAATGTCAGGGATAAAAATAAACGTCAAAAAATTTGAACTTTGCCGCTAGGCTTTAAAAAATGCTTACAGGGATAAAATAATTATGCGTTTTAAGGGTTTTAATTAATATCTTTTTAACGTTTTGCAATATTGGAATATAAATGCTCAAAATGGATTCCTCGGATCATTCCCAAGCTTTTGGTACTTTTGGAAAGTTTCTGCGTCGTGCGGTTCGTGAGAAGATAGATACACGCGGATGGTCAAATAGATAGATAGATAGATACTTTTGTTTACCTACGAAATTTAATAGTGTAGATATTTAATATTTAAGACAAGCGCATACTGAAAATAAAACAGCATTATTTAAACATTCCAAAAACAGGTTTACTACTTTTCATTTGTTAGGATTACGTTTAGGGATCAGAACACATTTCTTAAATGTGCAGTTTAATATTGGTGTTTATTACATTAAAACATGTCAAATTTCCCCAGATGTACCTGTGGCCGCGGTAGCCGAGTGTTATAGGTATCGGATCGTGGCTTGCCTTGTTACAAGTTCGAGCCTAGTACCACTAAAGACCCACCATGTAGGGCAGCGATGCACGTAAAATTTGTCGAGAGCTAAAAAGACCTCGCGTTGGTGTGGTGTGGTAGTTAGGAAAGGGGGTTCCAGCTCAGGTGTCGTCCATGTCACTTGACCATGGTTCAGAATTACGTGGCCCGTCGCCACAAGCCCTCGTGTAGCTGAACAGTGCGATGTTAATATTCAATCAATCAATCAGATTGCCTATTATATACGCACAATTGGCAAATAATAAGGGAAAGGTAATTGGGATTCATATCGCTTATAAGTGATTCAAAATGCACTTATAATTAATGTTACATTAATAATGAAAGTACACCAACTTCAGAAAGAAATTAAAAAAAAAAACATTCACGAAATAATTTCAATATTTAATCAATAAAAATAGATAGAAATAAAAGAAATTACTAACTCGCTTATTTGTATTAACTATTTTATGTCTTTTTTATGTTTATCTTAGTTAAATTTCTTCTGACCTCAGTTACAGTTTACAAAATTGGGAACTAAAATGAATTGGGGATACATTTTCTTCTTTCTGAGAACTTAAAACATTCTATTAAACATTTCTCAGATTTTACAAGTTTTTACTTTGCCTCTTGCACTTGAAACAGGAAACTTAAGAAAATCTTCTTTAATATTAAAAAAAAAAAAAATTATACATTGAGAATTACGAAAATATTCTCTGTGCTTTAAATAAAAAATCTATAAAATACTATTTTAATTCATTTACCAAAGTAATTTCATCAAACCTACACTTTGTGAAAGGTCAAATACTTTATAACTGTAAATTTTTCTCTGCTCGTAATAATTTGTTTCGCAAAAAAGTAGTAACATAAATGCATTTCAAAAACCAAAATGTATGTGCAGATATATTCAGGTATTTAACTATATATGGTATATAAAATGAAAAAAAAAATGTAATACTATTTTTGTATTAACTTAAATACTTTGGTATTTTTCTATGAATGTGCAAAATTCCTTTAGAAGAATTTCCATTTTAAGCTGACGAGCTTTCGTAAAAATATTTTATCGTTAAAGAATTCATGTAATAGAGATTTAATCATATTTTCAACTATTTTACTCAAGAAAAAATAATCTAATTCTATTCCAGTCAGTTTAATTTTGAATCTGCTTCAAAACAAGATAATTTCATAACAATACCTTAAATTTATAAGTGTATTATAAAAAGTAGACGTATATATTTGGAACATTACAATTATGTCTTTAAAGTTATAAACCAGCTTCTTATCAATGAAATTAGCTTCTTTTCAACGAGTTTCTAAAAGATATCATGTTGATTTATTGCGTCAGATAACGAGGAAAAATTTATGTATCTCGACTAGAAGTTGAACGAATGGAATTAGATGTATATTATGTTAAATCTTTCCTCATTTATGCTTTGTAAAGTTCTGGACCTTATCATATCATCTTTGAATGATTCATGTTGAGGTTAGTTCATAAGTTTTTTTTTTCGAATCTTGTTAATTCTACTGGATATTTTTTGCTTTATATTAAGTTAATTTGGATCATTAAATTGTAATCTTTTTTCTCTATAACATTGTTGCAAATTATGTGAATGTTCTTAAGTTCTAGTAATATAAGGAAAAAGAAGCAAATTAGTACAATTTTTTTCTATATGTGATTTTCAGTGCTGAGAAATAAAAGAAGTACTAGGTTAATTCTATCAACATTGACCGTCTTGAAGAGAGAAAACACTGTCCTAAAATGTGAAGTGTTGAAGTGGACTATGCTCAATAATTAGTAGCTCAAATTCAGATATTTCTAAAAAAATGTAAATTTGTGAAAACAGAGTTTAAATTAAAAAAATTGATGGTTAATAATAACTAAATAGATTTATAGGTTTAAATGCATAAATAAAATTAAGCAGAATCAGTCATAATATGCATAGTTCAAATTACTTTATATCTTGTTAACAGAACTTTTCATAATTATAAGAATACTCTCAAAGTCTTTTTTACATTTCTAGCTAAATAGATCTTTTATGTCTAGGTATTTTAAAATATGATTAATGTTTTGATACTTCTGTGAATTATTTTTCTGGAAAAATGTATGTAATTTTTACTATTATTTACTATATTAATCGTTTAAAAATAAATTCATTTAAATTAGTTTTGTTTCAATTTATAAAATTCTGCTATTCATAAATAATTATTCATCAATTATTAAAAAGTCAGGAATTTAATGCGCTTATTGGTAGAAGACTAGATAAATATTTCTAAATTAAAAGCATGAATACAATAATTACTACTCAGTAAGGATGATAATTAAGAAAAAAATTCAGTAAGAATGTAGTGAAAGTAATCTTAAAAAGAATTCCTAATATAATTTTCGAAATTTTTTCTACGAAAGAATTGAATTATTTAACTTTAAACACCTACTTACTCGATTTCATTTAGAAAGAAAGCAATCGTAATTATTTTTCTCTTTAGATTATATAATTCTAGAATAGTGATGTACGTATTTTTTTGTAAACAAGATTTTGTATAAAAAAAACGCTTATTTCTTCCTTGCTTTTGTTGAAAAAATTGTTTCTTTATTTTTAGTAAAAGAAAAATTACTTTGTAAACTTTAAAAAAAAAAAATTAAAAATGACAATTTTAAGAATAATTTTTTAAAAATTATTAAACTTTCAATTTGACTTATGCTTTTACAAAATCTGTAATTTCTTAGAACATCTTAAATTTGATTTCTTAAACAATTATAAAATTTACAAATAAGATACTATATTTTTATTCAATTAAAACTTGGAAAATAAGAATTATGATATTCTGAATTCTGATACTCTATCATATTTTAAAATTATTTTAAATGTAAACTTAAATATAAAATTTTTTTAAACTCAAGTGATAAAGCAATTTTAAAGTTACCTATCACGATTAGAGAAACATTTCGGATTTATTTTTAAATTTACTGGCTTAGAAGTAGAATAGTTATTCTTTAAGTCCATGTAGTTTAAAATTGTTTGATTGGGTAATTTATAAAGAAGTTTCCTTGTTTATATCTAAGTATTATTCATAATTTATTAACTTATTTAAATGCATGTTTTGAAAAACTTTGTTTATAGTCATGTGTAACGTGTTACATTTACAACAAAATTTCTGAGAAAAAATATAAAAATCTAGATTTACTAAACGTTTAAACATAATTTCATTAGATAATAATGTATTAATATTAACTATCTATTTATTGGGGAGTTTTTCTGTTTCAAAGCTTCATAAATTGCTTTGCTATCAATTTCCAACATCAATTTTATCAAGTATATCCTTTGCGCTACCAACACAACTGCAACATAATGCTGATCACATAATCGTGCTACAAACTCCAAAGTGGAGCTTGGACTTTTAAGTCTCGATCTTGATGCTTTGCTGTCAATATTTGATTGTTATTTTCACTGGACTTTATATAAATTTCTGTGAGCAACTATCACTTTTTTTCGTATTTCAAAAAAAAAATATTCATGATAAAAATTAACACTAGATAAAATACATTCATAGGCCATTGAAGTGTTTGAAAACAACATAAATTTTAAGTATATCATTTCTGAACCAGGAAAGTAATATACAATAACGTATGAAGAAGGATCGTGCATTACTTTCTGAAATCATTGACCACCTACAATCTCAAGCTTTGTATTGCCATGAAAAAGAGCCATTCAGAATCCACTGACTACTATTGTAGCAGCCAGAGTTTTAAATTGATTCTCATATTTCTTCTTCGACTATGAAAAGTTTAGTGTGTCCAAAGTTTGAAAGTTCTTTCTTTCAGCAATACCATCATTTACAGAGTCCCTAGTTACAAAACGTCACTCCGCTCACTTCGTAGTTCTGAAACCAGGCCGAAAGGAAGAAGAAATGTCTATGAGAAATAGAAAGGCAATTTACTCTTCATAGTTTTTCGGAATTCGAACGCTGCTCCCTTGAGAGGAGGTTGAAGTCGGAATTGGTGACATCTTTTAAAAATGAAGGAAAGGGACTGAAAAAAAAGAAAGAAATACTGAATTTCAATCTGAAAAACAGATAAGATTTGCGCGCCAAAAGCTACATATATTTATAGAAAGAATATAATTTCAGAAAGGTTATATACATTTGTCAGTTGAAATATATATCGTAAAATAGCTACGCATGATAAAATGTATTCCGTGGTAAAAATGGAAAAATAATAAATTACAAGTATTTTAAGGAAAAAGATTTGAAAAGTAAGCGAAAGAAATTTAACAATATTTGGAAATAAAATGATGTGTGTATTTTTTAGTTTTCTTTTATTCCCTCTTCAAGTGGTTAGTTAAAAACAAGTTGTTCTTTAAAAATATTTAATCAAAGTTAAACGTTTTTGAGCAAATTGAGGATTTGAATTAATTCATATTTTGAAAAAAATATAATAAATTAGAAAAATAATATACTTTTCTCAAAATGAAATCTTGGTCATGAAAAATATTTTTGAAACACTCTTAAATATTCACACACACATTTAATTCTAAAGTGACTTAAAATAAAAACACTTAAACGTGTTCAATGTCTTTAGCAAACATCATTTCATAGAAGAAAAACCTACTTCTCACTTCAAGTACACAAGCTCCAAAATTTAAGGTACATCATTCATTTCAACCCACGATCATTGATAAGTATAATAGAATAATTTTATTAACGGATAATAAGTCATATTAATATTGGAAAATAGATTTTTTGTATCCTTAGTTTTATGTGTAGATAATTAACTTAACACGCAAAATGTCAATTTCCTTAACACTACTTGATTGAAAATCCAAAGGTTTTTAAAAATGTCTTCATCAGTCTCAAGCCCCTTTGGCTTCAATAGTATGCAGTAAGTCAAGTAGAACGCGTTTATATGATTCTTAAAGATGGAAGCCATTGGATGAAAGGAATTAGTTTTATCACAAGATGATTGCTTTGGACGGTTAACTGTCTCTCTCAGTGTTACCCGAAGACATAAGGAGTATGAATTTGAAAATTCAGCTTAAGATCTGTTTCAGATAATAACTACACAATAAAAAGTAATCATCCAATAATATTATACAGTCCTGAAAAAGATAAATAACAGCACATATTTGAGAATTTCCAAAAATACTTGATACATTTAGTAAAATAGATTTTCTAAAAGATAGTTTGTCACATTTATAATTGAAAAGTAAAAACTTTGTAACTAACTCTCTATATTTAGAAGAAATTGAATTAATGGGAAAAAAAAGTTCCTCAAAAGTAATATTTTGAAATGTTTTGAATGCTTTTAAAAATTGGTCAATAAATAATAATATCAAAACATCAAAATTTTCACTGAAGTTTATCATTAAAATGTTAAGAAAAACACACCTACTGATTCTTTTAAGTTAACAGCCATCAGATGAACGGCAAGAGATCTATCACAAGCAAATAGTGTTAGATTGCTAAATGTCTAAAAGTGTAGTTAATGACTGCAATCAGTTTGAAACTGGAAATGAAATTTCAAGAAGATATGGCGACTGATTCCAATTTTTGTGCTCTTGAGATCCAGGGTTAGGTTTTTGAGCACTCATTTTGTGAACTCTTTTCAATTTCTAACACTATGTTCTGCACTCTAGCAAAATTGTTTTCATTTGTGAATATAAAGAGACATTCACTGCAATATGCTTGCTGCACATTCTGTCTTCCTTCACTGAGTTTACAACACCAACGGCTCTTCTCCATACATGGTCTGTAGGCGTTCATGATTGACGGACACAGTAGTCCCATACGTCCAATCATATTTGATAACAGCATGTCTTTTGATTGGTGACAAGGGATCGAGAATCGGGGCATTGAAGACCTGCCGTGTAGAGGCATCCGATGCACGAAAAATGTTAAGGCTCAATCTCCTCCTATTGATGTGTTGTGGTAGTTAGGTGTCAGCTCAGGTGTTGTCCTGATCACTTGGCCGAGGTTCAAAATTGCGAGCTCAGTCGCCAATAGCCTTGGTGATGCTTTACAGTGTGGCGTTAATATAAATCTCACCCTCTTACTTGATTGGTGACCACATTTTTCTGTCATCTTGATTTGTACTCGAATAATCTAGGGTACGTTGGCTTACTGTTACTCTCTCTTGTTTGGTATTCTGCGCATGCGTCATTCCTTCTACGCTGGTGATCATTCCGTTGTTTCACCAGCAACGGATGTTGTTCTTATGGTTATTATTATTTTCAACTGGTATATCATTTTTTCCTTCAGAAAACAATAGCAAAACTTAATTTCGAAACGTCCCTTGTATATGAATTTAACATAGTTGAAAGACACGCTTACACCAGAAACATAATCATGATGTGGGCTGTAAGCTCTTTGGGATGACAATCAGATTACCATATACAACACACGTATGTAACTGCATGTGTATAGTACTTGCACTGTTGGAGACCAAAGTTTTCGAAATGAAATCCATATAATCATCAGTGAAATTCTATACTATTGTATTAGTAATAATTTTATTCTGATTGACAATAATTCTCGTCTATTGTGGGTTATGGTTGTAGAATTATTTGTTATTTTGAAAGGCGTTGAACGAATGGCGTGCTTAACTTAAACATTGTCCAGCACTCTTTTATGACTATCTTAGCAGAGCAATTGCAGCACTACAGCATTTTCTCCAGAATCTTTGAACCGTATATAATTTTCCATACTGGTTCATGATTGCGACAAATTAAGCTTATCGATAAAAAACTAATACATAGATTATAATTGGATTAGAGCATACTTCTTATTAAATTCCTTTTGTAAAAAAAATATTGAACTTCTAATTTTTGCCAAAGAAACATTTTTAAATAATATTATTTAATATAAAAATAACTAATGAAGATCAATAAATAAATTAAACATGAGATAATATAAAAGATTATATGGTTTAGTTCTTTCTTTTTTTATATTTTAACCACGTTGTTTGAAAAGTTCTGAAAACCCCTTTTCTTTTAACTTTTAGTGGCTTGTGTAACATGATTTATTTTTCAGTTATGTTATTTTGATTTATTTAACTAATTTACCAAAGCGAGTGGTTTGTTAATTTGAGGAATTTTATATTTCTATATAAATATATATTTTTCGTATACTTAAAAATTAAAAAAAACTTTATACAATTTATTCTTTTTCTGAAAATTCATTCATTAAAAGAGCAAGTTAAAAATTCGTAAGAGCTATACACACAGCGCAGAATTAATATTTATAAAATTTTAGAACTTTCTTTAAAAGTTTCCTTGCGCTAGCAGGGGAAAAAAATGAAAAAAATTTTAAAAGAAAATTGCAGCTCGTCTGCACGTGTATTTGTATGCTGAAATGCATGCATAATGAGAAAAATCCTGATGGGGCAAAGATCAAGCTAGATCATTATGATAATCACCAAAGATTTGCATACCTACATCACTTAGCGCTGAGAAATATCATTAAATGCGCCAGAAAAATCCCTTTATTTTTCTCTTAAGAGAAAATAAACATTTAAGTAAGAATTTATGGCTTCACAACTAATTATTTCTTTCGCACAGAGTAGGTTAAATTCTAAATTTTCAGCAACTGTGAAAAAAAGGAACATTTTAGGGAGAGTAATATATCAGAACAGTTTCAAATTGAAGGGTAAATAGTAAGGGAAAGTGTTTTTTGCACTAGCAAATAATATTGAAAAATTTACTTGAATTATGGATTTTTTTTTAAACTTGCAAGACTTTTACAAGATTTCTGTTAAAACTTATTATTTGCATTTCTAAGTAAGAAAGTTACATGACTTTTTCTAAAATTGTATGGTGGCTTGTTAAGCACTTGCAAAGAAAATAAATCCTTTAAACAAATTTTTTCGTAGTAATTTAGCTTATAATGAGATTTTCCACTTAATTATATTTAATTTAGAAAACATGTTTGGTTTCTGGTCATGACAATTTTTCTTCCATTTTACAGAAGACATTTATTAATGTTTTCTAAATGTATTTAAAAACATATGTAAATGCAACTTTAAATAAATCCATACCATTTATAAAAATATTTTTGCCTTTGTCCATAAACCGTAAAATCCGGCTTATAATGCGCACTTTTTACACAAAAAGTAAGACCGAAATTTAAGGGTGTGCGTGATACGCCAAGTATAAAAACGATAGCTTTAAAAATAACAAAAGAGATGAGCAATAAAAAAACATTTCTACACATATCGAAATACTTTTTTATTTAAAAGAAATGACATGCCTTATGAACTAAACGTGTTATAGTTCTAGAAGTATACAATTTTTTCGAAAAGTCTCAGATAATACCCAAGATAAATTACTTCGAAACATAAGAGAATTGTAAACTAAAATTACTTTTTTTTCGTAAAAAGCGAGATGGGGGGCGTTATACGTGAATATACCTAAACATTAAAAAATGAAGCTTTTATGTATAGGTGTGCGTTATACGCCAGAATTTACTGTAAATATGAAACATTCAGTTACTACTCAACAAATTTAATTAAACAATATTCAAACATTTCTCTCTATATATAAGTGTTTAGTTTTAAATATTTTGCAGTATAAAATAAAAGATATAAATATTAACTTTAATACTTTCTATAGAACCTTATATTTCCCTTATAATTACCGGGCCCCCAAATTTTTATTTCATATCCATAAATTAAAAAAAGCATTCAGCAAAAAGATTCTTTTTTGTTTTGGAATTAACAAGATTCATTTGATTTGCTATGTGATTATATTGTGATTATTATATCCATCACAAAGAGTGATATATGTATATATATATATATATCTGTGTGTGTGATGAAATACATTTAAAAATATTAAAAGGTTGTTGTTTTTGTGCCACCATATTTTGACAACAGATTCAGGCCCGCGAAATTCATCACGGCAAAGGGTTAGACGTACGCCTGTTGTTGGCCCCATAGCTTTGTACACCGTACAGGTGACAGCACACGATTTAACTCGGTCCCACCCCAATTTCGAGCGAGAGTATATATGAGAGGCTTCCCATCTCTCTACCCCTACCATCAACCTCACGAGAGTGCTTGCGGCTCGACGTCTATTTACAGTACGCGAAGGCACAATTCATTTACTAGCATCCATGTCTTCTCCAGGATTCGAACCCAGGCCCTACAACACCGCAGTCAGCTTCGCTAACCACTATACCGGATGGGCGACTATCCGGCATCAATTATTAAAAGGTAAAAAATAAAAGCAAGCAAAAGTTAAAAATAAATAAGTAAAACAATATAAAATAAATATGCAAAAGGAAGATGAAGAAAATACAAAGAAACTAAAACTAAAAATTTTGCCTAGAAAGTCAGAAAACAATTTCGCACTTAGGTCCGAATAAATTAGGTTTAACTAGTTTGATAATACCAACCTTCCTCCTCTGCTATTTGGTAGGCTAATAAGGAAATCTCCCAGCACACACCTAGTCGGATAAAATTCTGAACTTAAAAAAGAATACAATGAGCATAAACTTCAAAATAAATGAGGGAGAATTTACACGAGTTTAAAGGTTTCCAAAATAATATCATAGATTTATAAATGGTTTTAGAAAATTGTACTCACTCGCGTAATTAAAAAAAAATGAAAATCTTAAAATGATCATAAATGTTTAAATACAGACCAGCGTTTCTCAAACTGTGGGGCGCGCCCCTCTTGGGAGGCGTGACCACTATACGAAGGGGGCGCGAGCCTATTGAAAAGTCGAAAACAAAAGATTATTTTAAAAAATTATTAATTTACTGAAAGCAAACGAGCTAAATACATTCTATAACATGATAAAAACTAAAATACACATTTACACTGATATATTACACTTATAATTGATACTCAATGTATTTTATAATTCATTTAACAATACCAAGTAAAGAACAAGTTTATTAATTCCCAATTATCTCATGGACCTGTCTCATATATATAATTAAAAACAAGAATTAATTCTTATCTAGATCATTTGTATGGTTTATAATTAATCCCTTAACTGCTGATTAAAAGTTACATGATTCGCTTCCCAATGCCAACTGTTTTCTACGTAGGCGTGAGTATGTGATGTATTGGAGGGGGAGGGGGAAGGAATAAAGAAGCAAAAAAGTTAATCTGAAATAAGTAACTCCTTCGCAAACATTGTCAAGTTTCTTTCTTTGTATTCCTAAGTCTTCGGAATAATTTTATGGATATCAGTTCACAGAATGTTTGAACTTCGGAAAGACGTACATATACGTCCTGGAGAAATAAATGCTTTGGCTTAGCGAAACGTATACATACGCGGGGGCCCTTAAGAGGTTAATGTCGTATCGTAGTTTTAGTGTCAAAGTATAGTATTATTGAGTTCACTACATTGTTATTGTATGAGGGGGACGCGATGAAAACTATGATTAAATATTTGGTCGCGAATCTTGAAACTTTGAGAAGCACTGGTATAGGCGCTAAAAATATGAAAACTCGTCAGGTCAAAAAATATATATGCTGATGACATTTAGTAGGTTTAAAGTTGGTCTGTAGTGTAAAATACTGAAGTTTGTTACTGGATAAGATGTTTCAGAATGTATGCTATAAAGTGTAAGTTGTGAAAAAAGAATTTTTAATCTTCCCTGCCAGACCCCAAACAAACTTTCTCTGTGATTCTAGTGTTGTGAAGGGGTTTTGAAATCAAAAGTTACAAAATGATTTAATGTATTCATGATGAATATGTGTTTTTAAAAGTTTGTAGGACGCATTCGTTGAACTTCTCTTCATAAGGAGTTAAATCATTACTCAGAAATAAGAAAATCAATATAATGTTTCTATATAGTAGTATTTGCAAATTTCTGTAACAAAAAGTTATTTTGACTTTATGGAATGTAAAAATATCTCTTGGATCATAAATAATTACTAACTACCGTATTATTAATTAGCTTTAGGTTCAAATCCAACAGTTCAACTACTTTAGTTTAAGTTAGTTTTTAACAAGTTAAGGCGGTAGAGAATGTAATATAGTTGGTCTAAATTCCGTATTTCCACGCAGAACGATTAAATCAACATCATTGTAAGGAAAAGAGTCCTTATCAATAACGTCTATTTCAAAAAGCGCATATACAGAGAGTCTCAGGATTATTGAGGGAAATTATAAGGGGAGGAAGGGGACATCACGACCATTCAGATTTTCATAGCAACACATAGTCGGAAACGTCATGGGAAGATAGGTACGAGAAACGAAGAGACACAAGACTAAGATCATCTGAAATATTTATTGGTCCAAGCTGGGTCATGCTGAAAGTCGAGTCCTTCGTGTTTCTTCATCACTATGCCTAATACCTCGTAATGGTCCATATTCACAAAAATTGTAACATCCGGTTGTCCAGTGCATCTCTCTGTGGGTACCATTCGTGATACAACCTTTTCTGCTGTTAGGGTATTTCTTTCTGCTAATCCGTAAATCAAATACATATCTGCCTGTTTGGTATTATTAAAATGTCCCATGCTTTCATGTGGGCGATGACAGCTCAATTGACTGTGGTAATATAGGTCTGTTACCTTCAATGATCTTGCGAATAACTCTACCTAGCACCGAACGAAAACGTTTCTGACCATGGGCTGCAACTCAAATCTGAATCATTTTGATGTACCCTACTGTCCCAATAAACCTGGGACATCTTGTAGATAAAATATGAATAACATCTGCATTTCAAAGATTTCTCAGTAAGACCATTTAGTGTATATTTAGTTTTTTGAGATTGGCTACTTTAAATTGACAATTTTTCTTAAGGTATCCGACTACGTTCGGAACCGTGATTTTAAAAAAGTGCATAAATGGATAATTGTCATGATATTTAGTGTCACTTAGATTAGAATACATGTATAAAATTGTATTAAGGACATTTTGATAAAAAAAAAATTATTTAAATACAATATTTTGGAAAAAATTAACTTAGAATATTCTTTTTTCCAAATGTTCTTCTTTTGTGAAAAATGCTTCTATTATAATAATATTTTGCCTGTATATAGCTCAAACATCTCTACAGAGGTTCAACTAGAATTTTTGAAAAATTCACATTATTTTCAGAGTTACCACTATTTTAAATAATTATTGGCGTTTTTTCCTTAAAATTGCTCCCCTCTGTTGTCGTAAAATATGGATAAACCCACTTCTAAGTTATATATTTCAAAAATTCTAGTTGAGCCTCTGTACAGAGGTCTGAACTATATACAGGCAAAATATTATTATAATAGAAGCAATTTTCACAAAAGGAGAACATTTGAAAACAAAATTATTCTAAGTTAATTTTTTGAATTTTTTTTGTCCAAATGTCTTTAAAACAATTTTATACATTTATTCTAATCTAAGTAACACTAAATATCATGAAAATTATCCATTTATGCGCTTTTTTTAAAATCACGGTTCCGAACGTAGTCGGATACCTTAAAATGTTTGACACTGAAATGCATATTTCTCTCTGAAACATTTCAACTATTTAGGTTAAATAATTATATGACTTATCTGGAACGGCAAACTATAAAACTTAGAAACCTCAAATATAATTTCAGAAACTATAAATATAACTTCATTTAATAATTACATTCATTTCATTTCTATAAATTGGTAAGAATCATAAAATAATTTTTAATTTAGCTGTAATATTTAATTTATATTTATTATACAAAATAAATTACGAGTACTTTTTTTCTCATTCTGGAATCTTTGGTTTAAAGAGAAAGTCTTAAGTTTAAATGAATGATAACATTTCTAAGAGTAAATGATAAGAATTCTTAAATTCATAATTTAATTTAAACTGTATTGCAGGATAAAGTTAGGAATTAAATATTCGTGCATTATCATTAATTATGAACAATGTAAATTTCATATATAAATATAATTAAATGCCCCGTTCTGTAAAAAAGTGCAATGAATTTTCTAATGTTACCTTATGAAAATACTAATACTTTCCATGGGAAAATACTAGTTTAGTCCTTTAAATTTGAAATTGTTATTAAAATAGATGGGAGCTAAAAATAGTTTGGATATAATACAAAATATAAAATAAATTTCTTTCTTGTGGTTGTATTAT
The DNA here is from genome assembly GCA_019973955.1 of Trichonephila inaurata madagascariensis. Classification (NCBI taxonomy): domain Eukaryota; kingdom Metazoa; phylum Arthropoda; class Arachnida; order Araneae; family Nephilidae; genus Trichonephila; species Trichonephila inaurata. The sequence continues at coordinate 187,847 of BMAV01008309.1, forward strand.
TTATATATATAGTTTGAATATTGTACAATAATTCATGAAAATTTGTTATAAAACTAAATTATTGCCAAGGCATTGTGTGTGTGTTTCTAGCTAAAATTTCTTTCTTCGTAACAACATTTGTTCACTTTAAAGAATACAAATGGGAAAAAAACATGGAAAAATACATAATTTGATATTTAAGAATTTAAAAGCAAAATGTGATATTGCACATGATTTTTATCTTAAATATAATGTATAAATTAAATCCTTATAATGTATAAATTAAAAATTTTCTCTGATAATTTTGGAAAGATAGCAAACGAAAGTTCATGTCTGTGCATTTTTTTTTTTGAATTAATGTGAATGTTTTACTTTATTTATAAAAAGTCCCTTTATGTGAAACAAATTATATTAAATATTTTACTTTATAAATATTAATTCAAGTTAACCACAAGCCTTAAATAGGATATATACTTATAGATACTTTTGAATAAATGCAAAGAACATAAATATATTCCAGAAATTCACGAGATTCTTAATGTATAGAAAGCTACTTGTTCTTGTGTGGTTATATTTTAACCATTTTGATGATGATTATATACTTAAGTGATTTTTCTAATATCTTAGTTTCTTTTTATTTCTTACATTCATCAACCCGGTATGTATTTTAAACTGTATTTCTTTTTCAGGAACATTTTAAATAGAACATTTCAAACTATAATAAATTTGCAAAACCTTATATGTCAGATTAATAACGATATGAACGGATTTTTTTTTAATTTCATTTACTTTTAAAATACATATCACCAATACATATGCATGTCAATAAAAAATTTACCGCAATTCTCAGAAATACTTTGAAAGAAGTATGAGATTCTATAGATACTTACAAATATCTATTAAAATAAATTCTTTAGCATAATTATGGGTTGAATATATTATATAGATTCATATCTAGAATATTTTCAATATTTATTGCTATAAATTATTATAAAACTTATTATTTAGTATAGTTGTGTTAATTCATGTATAAAATAATTACAACTAAAAAATTCATTACGTTAATAAATTTTTTTGAAAGTTTATTGAAGAAGGTATATTATTCTATATAAATTTTTTAATTGAAATATTTGATCACAGAAAAGGAATGTTTATTTTCTTAAAGTAATTAACCTTCTATGCTAAGTGATTTATGATCTTCCTGTCAAACTTCATTTTTTATACTTTACAAAAATAGCATTAAATATCGCGCGTTCTCATATATAAATCAAAATAAGTATTACGTATTTAAATGAAGTTTGGAAATGAATTCAAATTGATGGTGCCATTAACTGAATATTTTTCCATCGTGTATGATTAGCCATTTAGGAAAATGATATTAAAATGAAAAAGAGAAGTTTCTCAAATTCAATTATTCACGTATGATGTATTACGTTTCAATGACCCTTTTTTTAAAGTCCAATTCTTAAAAATAATATATACTCACATATAAAAAAAATATGACATATTCGTATCCAAAATATACCACTTTGTTAGAAAATACATACGTTTAAAATGAATATTTGTCCATTAAGGAAACATCTATCACAGGTAAAAGATTTTTCTTTTACTTGAATCTCAATTGTCTTAATTGATTTTTAATCGAACCCATCATTAAAGTATTTTATTTAAAAATTCCGAGTGTTTCTTTTTATACTGTGTGTCAGTAGGTTAACATTTAAGAATTTAAACTGAGTTATATCAGATGTTTTTTTCTTCTTCTGTAAATAAGCAAGCTGGAGTGATTGTTAATATATATCGCATTCTAAAGCAACGCGATTCCTATCTATTGGTGACAAACCATACAGTTTTGAACCGCAGTCAAGTGAGGGCATTTGAGTTGTGACAACACGCCAATATGAGGATATTGAACCATGACCAATTTAGCCTGCATCAATCCTACTAGAGAAGGAGTGCTCAACCTTTTTTTTCCCGGTGGGCCACATAAATATGACAGTATTTCGCGTGGGCAGCATATATATGACAGATGTCTCACTCAGGCCGTAATATGAGTGTAATGGGGAAAACTTTATAAGACTAAAGCAGCATTGGGAAAAAACAAAATTGTCAAAAATCTCAAAAGTCTCTTTTTCGATTTTTATTTTAATATTTTACCAAGCCTTCTATCAAACACACACGCAAAATGCTTAGTTTTTTGCTTTTTTTTTAATGAATTATGAGGTAGTTTGGATTTCCTTTCATCCATGACCAAACCTTGTTGTTTACATTCTATTTTACCACTTTATCTCTTCCTTGTGACAGACAGTCCAACATTTGTCTGTCCCGACTTGCCTGTGATCATTTAAAAAGTCTCACTCTTTCTGGAGACAACAAGAGGTTTCCTATTTGCTCTGAATGTCAGCTAGAACAGGCTTCTCTTCAGCACGCCTTGGACTGCCTTGAACAGAATTGAAAAAATATCTATACTAGTCCACTTCTGGTATCGGACTTCGATAAAGTCAAGGGTTTCACTGATCTGGTCAGACTTCGTCTGACCAGACGGAAAATTAGTAAAAACACATTATATTAGCAAAAAAAACCAAAAATTGATAGAAAAATTAATAAATTTGATTTCTTCATTGTGAAAACTTCATTCTAAATGTTTAGTACATTGTTTTTAAACAATTGACTTTTTAGTGAAATGGGGCATAACCGGGCCACCGGGTCACACGCAGTAGTGGGCCTCAGGTTCAGTATCACTGTTCTGGAGTCTAGATCAGCGTTTCTCAAACAATGGGGGGCATTCCCCTAGGGGAGGAGGATAACCCAACTGGCGGCACGCGAGAATATCGAAAAGTGGACAATAAAAAATCACTTACAAAATGATTAACGTACTGTAAGGAACAGAACAAAATACAAATATAAAACACTCATAATAATAAAACAAAACGCATTTACACTAATATGATATAAAATTATGAGTACTGCGCAATATATTTGATAATTAATTTATCAATATTAAGTTAAGAATAAACATAATAAATACTAGTGACTCCCATGTTCTTGACATATTTAAAATTATATACAAAATTTAATACTTAACGTGCTAATTTGTACGGTTTACATTTAAAGTCATATTGTAGCCTTACGTCGTCAAAGTACTTTATTGTTTTATTGCGTTAAATACATTATTATTGTTTGGAGATGAGCGTGATGAAAAATATAATTGAAAATTGGGTTGATAATATAGAAAGTTTGAGAAGCACTGGTCTAGACGATAGGTCTTCAGTGGTTTCAGAACCAGAACGCAGAACTTGACAACAACGACCACGAGTTTGGGATCACGGCCATTGGGCTGCTATAGCCCCCTGTAAAAAAGCAATTAAAAATGTATCTGCTTAATTAATTTGGTGTCATGTTGGGTTTATAAGCCAACACTTTACTGAGTGCTGATAACATTCAAAACGGAATAATTCGATTGAATAACGGAAACGATGAACCTGAATGCCACACAATGTCATGGAAGTATTAGCGGTTACATAAATTTTGAATTTGTGACCTTGTGACGGGCTCACACATCTTTTCTGTAACATAACCTCTGGGTTCTTTGATGTTCAAGATTAATGGCAAATCTTTTCCAACCCAAATCCAAGAAGTGAAATGCAATTGTGAAATGCAAATAAGATAGCTTTTAAAAAAACAGAAGTTTCAGTAAGCAGAATGGCAATTTAGGGGAAGTTATGTTAGGAAGAGATACGAGTGTGAATTGACAACCTTCATAAAGTTACCGCGAAAATCAGCCATTGATACAAGGTGCATACTATTGCACGCGTGCCCAGGTGCTTCGTACCGTGTAGAGCCTTAGCTTGAATTAAGGTAGGACTGATTACTTGATATTAGAACTTGTATTATTATCAGAATTGAAAGTAGGCGGATAATATAATTATTTAGATAAGAGGTTTAAGTTACGCCATCCAGTTTAACTATTGCTGTGTGTTTGGTTTATTAGATTTTCTTTTATTAGAATTTATCTAAATTATTAGAGATTTAAGTTATATTCTTAATAAAGTCATATTAAGAATTTTAAAATGTCTATTCAATGCAACAATCCCCCACCTCTAATTCACGCTGACAATCAAAGATATGGTTACCAAAGAACGACCATATCACAACCTTGGTATTAATTTATAGTTGAACTAGAATACACACTTTAATACTTCTATGACATCATCTCTTTATTCATTGTAAGATAGAATAGAATAGAAGAAATATAGATTTATAAAGGAATTAAAGTGTGGAAATAGTTGCTATTTTTCAACAAAATTCTTTAAAAGTATATCTAACTTCAAATTGTTTCAACAGAAAATTAGAAGTATATAAATAAAAATAAAGTATTTAATAGAATATTGAAACATGGTTAGACAAAAGGAAAGGCTTTTTATTGACTCATTTCAATCAAAAACTTCAACGCCCCCTTTTTAAAAAAATCCATATTAATTTTAAAAATGTATTAAATTTAGTCAGATAGATGTAAATGCTTAATAAAAGCACTCTATCAAAAATAATCAACGTACTTCCTCCTAGTCCTCTAAATTATCTTTTATCTCTTTATAAGCTTTCAAGGCCTCGTAATTCTTTTCTATCGCGTGTATTAGATTCCGATCAGGGTAGAAAATTGAATTTCCTCTTCGTAACACAGAACACTTTCTCGGACAGAGGGCACTTCCGAGCATAAATAAAAAAAAGAAAGAAAAGTTCTTAGATGCACTACAAATCTACCACGTAGTATTTCCTTTCCACTATGCGATTATACCACAAAAATGTCTTTACATAAATGGTATGAGTCATTCGTAATTTTTATTTTTGATATTTAAAAATTAAATTACTTCTTGTATATTGTATAATTTTACGCGATTTTTTTCACATTGTACCATTTAAAGAAATTTACTTCTCTGTCAAAATGAAGGTCAAATCACAGAATCCACAATCATACGATAAGGAATTAATTTAAAGAAAAGAATATCCAACTTTAAGGTATCCGACTACGTTCGGAACCAAGATTTAAAAAAAAAAAAACGCATAAATGGATAAATTTCATGATATTTAGTGTCACTTAGATTAGAATAGATGTATAAAATTGTTTTAAGGACATTTTGACAAAAAAAAATAATTTAAATACAATATTTTAGCAAAAAATTTACTTAGAATAACCTTTTTTCAAAATGTTCCCCTTTTGTGAAAAATGCTTCTATTATAATAATATTCTGCCTGTATAAAGCTCAGACCTCTGTATAGAGGCTCAACTACGTTTTTTGAAACATTCACATTATTTTCAGAGTTACAACCAATTAAAATAATTATCGGCATTTTTTTCTTAAATTTTCTCTCCTCTGTTGTCGTAAAACATGGATAAACCCACTTCTAAGTTATATATTTCAAAAATTCTTGTTGAGTCTTTGTACAGAGGATTGAGCTATATGCAGGCAAAATATTATTATAATTGATGCATTTTTCACAAAAGGAGAATATTTTAAAAATGGGTCATTCTATGTTCAATTTTTGTCAAAATATTTTATACTTAAATATTTTTTTTATTGTAATACTATTCTTAAAACAATTTTATATACATTTTCTAGTCTAAGTGACACTAAATATCATAAATATTATCCATTTATATGCTTTTGCAAAATCACGGTTCCGAATGTAGTCGGATACCTTAAAAAAATTTTGAATAGTTCACCATTTTATAATTCTACTCGTTTCTACTTGAATAGATTAAATTTATCAGGATTGTTTGTACAAAAGATTTAATACAGTTTGGCCTTATTTGCTACAGTAAAAAATAATCATACATTCATGGAATATTTCTAAATTTTAAAAAAGGAGAGCATGTGTCGGAAATATATATCAGTATCGTTACATTAGATAACGTTTAACCAACACAGCTATGCATAAACTTTTATTAATATTGAGAGATATTATTCTATTTTAAGTATTTTTCAACATTGGGTAAATAAAGCTTTAAAGGTGCTCTTGAAATATTCAGGAAGCTTGCCTTTAAGCAAATGTTTATTGCAAGGAACTCGTATAAAGCAGGCAAGTTTTGAAAACAAACACTAAAAGCCTGCATCAAATAATATTTATCTTCGCTAAACGTCCTTTAGTTAATGAAGCTTCATATTTTGTATTCAGTTTTATCAGAAATAGATTTACGGTGTGATTCTAGATATTATTCTAATATTTTTCAGAAACTGTTTGTGTAAGTTAGAAATAACTTTTTCTCTCTATATACTATTGCTTTAAAAGGATTATGTTAAAAGAAATCGGTATTCAATGTTGTATCGTCCATTATTTCTAATATAAAATCATTATAATTGTGAACAGTATGCATGGGGAAGACATGAAATTTGTGTTTGCACCAGTTGTCCTGTAAAGGCCATCAAAGCGTTTGGAATCAAAGGACAAAAGCAAATGAAAATAAACAATAAACACACAAGTCTTGTAAATTCCTTACTCACGGGAAATGTACCACGCTGTTTGTTCTCGTTAGTTTAAGGACAAACAACTAAAGACAAAAGAAATCAAACGGTGAAATAAGACACATGCATAAAAAAAAGATCTCAGTTGTCTTCTGTCTTCTGTGTTTTTTCTCTTTCTGCTCTATGTTCTAATCACTCTCGGGACCATATGCGTGTAAATCTCAACAGAGAATAAAATCTAATGGATACCCAGATGTATTTTTGCACAAGAGAGATAACAATGTTCTTACAGCAATCTTTTCTGAGGTACATCTGGAGCTTTTCCTTAATTCGATTTCCAATGACTGTAAGAGAATTCCTCAAGGGATATTTTAATGTAATCTTTATTTAAGAATAGTTAATTACACAGAAAAAGTATTACTATTTAATATTAAACAGAAGCAAATAGAAGATGCAGGTATGTCCTTTTAAATGTAATTGTTTCTATTTTCATGAACTACAGACTTTTAGAGGCTTAAGTAAACATAGGGCGTATATATTCAGAATTAAGTATATTTCTTTCAAAAATAGTTCTCGTGTCTTAGGTAATTTATTATGTACCGTAACCTTATGTATTAGAGAGATTTATGCCCTATAGTTTTCCAGAATGTTTTTAATCAGTGGTGGAGCACATAGAACGGGAAATAAATTAATATCATTGATATGAAGAGATAAATAAACAAAATATTTATTCATTTATATAGTTTATCCTTATAAATTATCAACCCTCTCATCGGACAATTTTTTTTACGTAAAATGTTTTTTTTTAAAAAAATACACATTTTTTATTGTATACAATTAAGAATAATGCTTCATGGAGTAATAAAATGGAAAAAATGTAATTTAATTTTTAATTTTAAAGTTTTTACATTATTTTTTTATTTTATAATAGTGGAACATAGAAATCCCTGAATTTTACCCTTTTATAAGTACACTTTGCATTCTATGTGAATAATGTTTCATACATCTTAAAAGAATTTCCCCCATGGTTACAAAAAATTTCATATCCGTGCTTCTTTTTCAAGCGGTTGAGGGTTTTGTTTGTGTATGCATATAGACATACACAAAATATGAAACATGGCGTAATCGGGACAGAAATATGTCCGCTTTTTTATTATCTTTCCATTTTCATTTCTTATCAAGCAATCAAGAATGAATGAATTATATTTCATATTCCTGTTCCTCATCGAATGTTTTCAAGAATATAAGTTCCTGATTTCAATGAAAAATTCCCGCTTTCACAACAACGAAAATCCCGCATGAGAAGTATTTCTGTACCATAGACACACACACACAAACTTCATCTCTTAACAACACTAGCAGAAACAATTTCAACGTAGAAATAAAAAATATGTGCAAATCAAAGATAGAAAGAAGAAAATATCAGTGTCCATACAGCGTACAGGCAAATCAATTGCGATCAAATTTTGGTAGCTTGTATAGTGTACGACCAAACCGGTTAAGGGGTTTTAACAAGGGAAGGAATAAATGGATATCATAAATATTCATTTATATAGCTTATTGTTATGAATTATTAAATGAGGATAAATCAGATGTTAGCAAAATATTACCAATAAATTAATTATTGGTTACTAAAGAATATAATTAGTATAAATCTAAACAAGTAATATAAAAAAAAGTTTTTAAGTCAATTGCTACTTAGGTCAACAAAGAAAAATTTGACTTTAGTTACTTTTTATTAAATAGTTGCAATTAACATAAATGTGTATACACATATGAGACAGAATAACAATATTAAGTGGCAAAATAGAAAGCGATTTTGTTTTTCTTGAAATTTTCCATTTTCATTTCTATATATGGTATTGAACTATTATTTTTGTTTTCTTACTATTTATTCATTAAATAAGTTTAATTATTCCAATCAAATAGTATAGCAAAAAGAAATCACATTCTCAGGAATTAGGCCATGCCAGGAGAGGACTTGCAAACACGACCTTTGGATTAGAAGTCCAACATGTTATCCATTGCACTACAGGGACAAAACGAGCTATTTTCTTTTTTATATATGGTGTCGGACTATTATTTTTGTTTGTTTACTAATTATTCATTAATTGATGAATTAACGTTTGAAAAAATTGTATTAATATCAAGTGTTATCCACTACGTTTAAAAATACGTATTTGAATTTGAGTGGATGAATAAAAAGTATTTTATTAACGATTGAAAACTTGAGCAAGATATATATATATATATATATATAGGGAGAGTGTGAGCTAATAGTAGGAATTAAATGAGGATAATAAATTTCTAATTTAATACATAAGTGCAACAATACATATCACGTCATCAACAGCAAATTCTAGTTTAAGTAAAGATAATCCTTAAAAGAATGGATACTTTAATCTTGTCACTCTGGTCTGTAGAGGAGAACTGCCGCATTTGATTAGGCAGTGGCCTACCACTCCTGTCATCAAGGAGGCTAAGACGGAGTTCTTGTTATCTCCTCCTTTGTGTGATAAACTTGTCAGGTTTCAGGGATCCAGAATTTCAGACCCGGTTAGAGGAGGAAATCATTTTCTCAAAGCCCTCTGACATATCTAATGAGATGTCAAGATCTTAAGTCGGTGGAATATGAAGATCAGTGGTTTAGACGGAACACTGAGTTGTCGCTGGCTTGCAAATATCAGTCAGGCATTGCTTAGCTTGTTAACAGATAATAGTACGCATGCCGGAATGACAGTGGATTAAATGAATGCTTTATTTGTTAGAGAAATCTCAGTCGTGTTCCTTGCATTTGATATAATATAATGCAACTCTGTATGAAAGAAATGTTGATATCTGTGTGATTATAATCAGACAAACCAATCATTGAGGAATAAATTACTTTACAATAGAATAACTAGCATAAATATGAATTACTATTAAAATATTAATGTAATAAAACAATTTCGGATTTAACAAGTAATATTTAAAAAATTAAGTCAGTTCCTACTTAGGTCAACAAAGAAAATTTTATTTTAGATACTTTTTATTAAATAGTTACAATTAATATAAGTATGTATATACGTATGACAGAATCACAATATTAAGTTACAAAATAGAAAGTCATTTTACTTGTAACTTTCCATTTTCCTTTCTATATAAGATGTTGGACTATTTTTTTTTTTTTTGCTTTTTAGTATTTATTCATTAATTAAAATTAATTATTCCAATAAAATAGTATAGCAAAAAGAAACTACAATCTCAGAAAACAGGCCATCACAGGAGGGAGATTCGAACCCACGACCTTTGAAATAGAAGTTGAACTCGATATCCATTGCTCAACAGGGACACAACGAACAATTATTCTTTCTATTTATGCTGTTGGTCTGTTATTTTTGTTACTGTTTATTTATTTTTTAAAATTTAATTAAAGAATTAATATTTGAAAGAAGTGTATTAACATCACATGTTAATCAGTATGTAATGTTAATGTATTAACATTACATACATGTTAATGTATTAACATTACATACATGTTAATGTATTAACATCACATTCACTACAAGTTTAAAAAAATGTATTTGAACTTGAATGAATGAATAGAAAATATTCTATTAACGATTTAAAAATTGAACAAGATGTATATATATATATATATATATATAGGTAAATTCTCTAATAATAGGAATTGAAAATAAGTATGATATCCATATATTTTGAAGAACTTGTGAATGTATCTGAATACAAGTGGGGGGAAAGCAGCTTCTCAATATTATATTAATGTATCTTAAAAAGTGCTTTTTACTCTTTCGTTTCTATATTGTATACAATGTAACGTATAATAATTATATTTGTGTGTGCCTGTGTGTTAAAGGTTTTAATCATTTAAGAATTCCAATGTGATTTTACCATATATATTTATATGAATTATGGCTGTGTGTTACATTTACACTCAAGCTAGAGAGACTTAATACCGATTTGCTTTTGAATACAAATTGGAAGTTTTTTACAAGTTAGGACATAGAATTTTATTATTATACTCATAAAGTTAATTTATAATGATTTCTATGCTCCTTTTTGGTATATTTGAATGTAAAATAATTTAATCATGCTTCAAACAAACTACTTCAAATAAACATGATTTTTCAAATTTTCTGGATTCACGACTAGTGGAAATCGAATTGACCTTTGAAATTTCATAGAGGTAGTAAATGATTTTAATTCATTTGAATCATTTCAAGTTATCATTGAATCTTCTGAAATCCTAGTAAATTTTCAGAAATTAAGAGCTGAAGCTGAGCTACCTATTAAAACTCATTTAAATTATTGTTAATATTCTACAAATTACTCTTGTAACTATTTATAATAAATTATTTGATTTAGAGATCAGTAATAAAAGTTAAACAAATGCTTAATACTAGTATTTTATATTTAGATATGTTTACATTTAAATAATTCAGAGAAATCAGAAGAACTTTATTTTTGTGAAATTGGAAAATTGAATAGAGAGAGCGTGAAATCTCTAAACTGTTAGTTAACAACTATTATATATATATATCCCCGGACAAACATTCTCTCTTTTAAATGTGACATTTATTTCCTTCGTGTTTATTAGTATAACCAATCTCGTAATTTAGCTCTAATACTTCAGATCTATTTTTATAGAAATTTAACACTAAGAATAAAAGAATGCACAAAATGATTTGTAACTATGTTTTACAGATATTAAATAAGAAAAAAAAATTATGTATGTGTGTTAGTGCTATTACAACTAAACTGCGTGATTTAAGTAACATTTATTTTGGTAGAATTAAAGTGAACAAATATTCTTTTTTTTTGTTTCATAAACTTGAAGAACAGTAAGTCTTGATGGTAATTTAGATATAAGTACTTCGAAAATTGCTAAGTATTTTTGTAGGGCATTTGAATCGTAAAGAGAGAAATTATTGGGATGATTATGTTATTCAATTCATTTAATATTATTTCTTTTTTGAAGATAGTATTCGTACCTTTATCATTATAGATATATTATTGCATCTTGTTTTCATCTCATACAACATATTAGAACACACGTTTTGTCTCTTAATGAAATATGCACCTAGCAGAAGGGATTCTTTGTTTTCATACAACACATCTTTCCCATAGGTTTCTATTGTATTTGCAGGAATTCTAACAGACGTCCACTGCAGCCATTGTACGTGAAAGGGATATCTGATATTTTCAGAAAATATGTTGTTGCATGGACTGTTACTTATGATGCGTCAATAAGATAATAAAGCATACAGACATTCAGAGAATATATTGTATTTTCTTTTATTCAAAATTCAAGTCTTATTATAAGCAAATAAACCAATCGGCTAAAGGATCATGTTGTAATTCCTGACAGCATTACATTCAATGATTTTCTGCGAAATCAATAAAATAACTCTGGGCCTTTCAGCCACAAATATATTTTTCTGCCATTTGATCATTGTTTTCTATTAGAGCTTATCTTAAACTACTCAGAAGCAGTTTTTGTATTTCATATTCAAGCAAGACTTTCTTACATAATTTAGTTCGATGAAATTCTCCTTATAACCGCTTAAGGTATCACTACGTTCACAACCGTGATTTTAAAATGCGCATAAATGGATAATTTTCATGATGTTGAGTGTCACTTAGATTAGAATACATGTATAAAATTGTTTTAAAAGTATTATTGTAACAAAAAATTATTTAAGTGCAATATTTTGACAAAAAATTAACTTAGAATAAACTTTTTTCAAAATGTTTTCTTTTTGTGAAAAATGCTTTTACTATAATAATATTTTGCCTGTATATAACAGAGGCGCAATTATGAATTTTGAAAACTTCACATTATTTTCAGAGTTACAACCATTTGAAATAATTATCGGCGTTTTTTTCTTAAAATTACTTCCCTCTCTCTGTTGTCGTAAAACATGGATAAAACCACTTCTAATATATATCGAAAATTCTAGTTGAGCCTCTGTACAGAAGTCTGAGCTATAAACAGGCAAAATATTATTATAGTAGAAGCATTTTTCACAAAAGTAGAACATTTTGAAAAAAGTTTATTCTAAGTTAATTTTTTGCCGAAATATTGTATTTAAATAATTTTTGTCAAAATGTCCTTAAAACAAATTTAAACATATATTCTAATCTAAGTGACACTAAATATCGTGAAAATTATCCATTTATGCGCCTTTTTAAATTCACGGTTCCGAATGTAGTCGGATAACTTAATGAAAAGTTCTTTGTATAAACTGATTTAAATTATATCCCAATAAAACAATACCAGTTCTGGATTTTTAATTTAAAAGAAAATATGAATCATACAGCGTAGCAGTAAATTCTATAAGAACTGGGTCATAACTATTACTATAACTGGTAATTTAATAGAAAAAAACAAATTTAAATTAAAACAAGGAATTGAAATTTACTTTTCTCTAGATTGAAATATCCATTAGTTGAAGTAATAAAGTTTCTTTGAAATATCAAGATTAAGAAAAGAAGAAAAAGATTTAGAAGCGAAAGACTAGATGGTAAATACACCACCATGAAATGCATTTAGAAATGCATAAACTCACAAAAATGCAAACCGTTTTCAATATTTTAACACTGCATTTATCACGAAAGAATGGAACGAAATGAAACTCTCTTAATGGTTTTGTAATGTTTTTCCTATGTTTCATTAAATCTAGTTATTTGCCATTTCCAGTTGAACGCCTTGAAATTGAAAGTATGTTTACCTACTTCGTCATGGATATTTTGTTTGAATATCTCAAGTCTTCGGGAATAATGGTATAAGATTGTTAAAAGTGAATTGTGCATTAATGCCAGTGGCATTGTGTATTTTTTCCTTACCATTTCAATAAAGGAGAGTATGTTTTTGAAAAATGGTAAAGGTTAATACAAGCCTTGCTCGTGTAATGGTTGCGACTTAATGGACTGTCTTTGCCCTCAGGAAATCATTAATTTCAGGAAACATGTAAAACTTGCTGTTTGGTTCCAGAGTTTTTGTCGAGTTTTTGAATAGCGTTGTCAGTCACCGAAAAGAAATTTTAAATTATTAAGTATACGTCAAACAAATCTAAAATTCTACTTAGTTTTCTTTATGTTATCTTAAAGATTTAATAATTTTTCTTTTGGGAAAGAATGCAAATAAATTTTCATATTCACGGTTCCTTTAATATTTATAAATCGCATTCTAAAAAAGTGTATGTAATTAAAAAAAAATGTTAAATATATATGTTTTAGTTTTAACTTTTAATATAATTTGATATGTTATTAAATATAAACATTTGTAATAGTAAATCTAGATCTTTAATATAATATATAAATTGAATCTAATTAAAATACATTTTATATCTAACTATATTTCCTTATTTGTAATATGCTGAGCAATATTAATTTGCTGATAATAAATGAAAGCAATAAACCACAGTAATATGAAAGACGTTTATTAATAGTTTAAAATATAATTTGATCAATAGTTTATGTACATTTTAGTTCGATGTTTTTAGAATTCTATTCACAAATATGCTTTTAATTTAAAGCATTTAAAATTTAGAAAATTAGTAAATTATGTTTTTATATTTATATATATAAATTATGCTTATGAAGATAATAAGCACAAGAAAAATATAATTAGTAATAAGTAAAATGTACTGTACTTAATGTAATGATAGAAAAAACCTTTAATTTCAACTACAAAATAATTTAGAACATATATTTTATATTCATTCATATAATTATATAAACTAAAATCTATATAATATGATCTCTTCACATGTAAAATAGCTTAAGAAAGAAATAGAGAGCACTATTGCATTCATCTAAGTCAAACGTATAAAAATGATGTAAGTACTTTATAAAAATAAACGCTTTTTTCGGATAGTTAATACTTACCAAAAATATGAATATTACTTAATTATGTACTACTTTTACTTCAAAAGAATTAAAAGTGAATTCTGTATCGAAATACATTAGTATAATTCCTTTATGGAAATAATGTATGTTGTATATCAGATTAAATTGTTCTAACGATCACACACACACACACACACAAATCATAATCTTTAAAAATATTTCTTTATAAGTTTCGAGCACAAAATAATTCCATATCAGATTCAAAGTCTGGGTGAAATCACTTGAACTAAAGTTACTAGTCATGAATTACTTTTTAAAATTGGTTGTTCTTTCCTATATAATTTACGCTTTTATTCCTCAAATTTATAACAGCGTAAATGTATTTAAGATTGTCCGATATACTATTAAACTCCTTATACATCTTTACTCTGTTACATATACTTGGCTTAAAATCCTTCATAACTGTTTTATAGAGCATATTAAAACTTTCTCGAAGTAGCCTTGATATGCTATATTTGTTTTGATAAATGATTTTTTAGCTTTTCTTTACATGTTTAAATCTAAAAACCCATTTATTGTTTTTTTATTTTTGAAGAACATTTAACCAATTTCATTTGCTATGTTATTCCTTAATACGGTCTTCTTAAGTACTGCGTTCCAACGTTGTTTAAAGCTGCGCACTTTTGTGAAAAACCAGTTGTTACCACTAAGAATATTACATAATTTGTAACTCATGAGCCAAAAGATTTTTTTCTTACTGATTCGATCTTGTCTTTAAATTTGCAGTTTCATTTTCGGGAATTCTTATAAAATAAGAAATAAAGGACATTTTTGAGTTTGTTTCTTCCATTGCATTAGGTGAATATGATAGCCGAATGGTCATGACCGCGATTCCACAACCGTTGTTATCCAGTCATTTTTCAGTTTCTGCTATTATCTCCCTCTCTCTCTCTCTCTCTCTGTATATATATATATATATATATATATATATATCTTGCTCAAGTCTTCAATCGTTAATAAAATTCTTTTCTATCCATCCATTAAAGTTCAAATACATATTTTTAAACTTGAAGTGGGTGACACCTGATATTAATATAGTTTTACCAAATAATAATTCATTAACTAAATTAAAAATGAGTAAATAGAAACAAACACAAAAATAAGAGTCCAGCAGGATATACAGAAATGAAAATTGTTCATTGTCTCCCTGTACCGCAATGTATTGTCCGTTAGCATTTTAATCAAAAGGTCATGGGTTCGAATTCCACCTGGGATGGCCTAATTTCTGAGAATGTGATTCCTTTTTTACAATACTATTTTATTAGAATAATTAAATTTAATTAATGAATAAATTGTAACAAACCACAACAAAAATATTCCAACACTATATATAGAAAAGTAAATAAAAAATTCCAAGGAAAATCGCTTTCGATTTTGTCACTTAATATTGTGATTCTTTCATATGTGTGTATATATATATATATATATATATATATATTTATATTGATTTTAACTATTTAATAAAAAGTAACCCCAAAATAAAGTTCTTTGTTGACCAAAGTAGGAATTGAAAACTTTATTTTTATATATTACTTGTTTTCCCAGAAGACCAACCATATAAATAAGCTAAAGAGCGTTAAGTCTATCGAGGCTCAAAGTTCTCTTGTTGGAAGGGGGGATATGTATCATTAGTGTTATTTATTTGTCGTAGCTCGAAGTTTTGAGATCCAATAAAGTCGCTCTCATGTTACGTTGAAGTGCGGCGTTATTTAAAATGAATTCAAAATTCGTTAAGATTTTCTGATTTGAAATTTATGGTGTATTAAAATATATACATACACATATTACCTAAAATGGATCCAACCCGAAAAGGTATCGAATCTGGTTTTGCTCAAATGAAAGATATGGGTAAATCGTTCAACGCTGCATTTTCTTCATTGGATGCACACAAGATCGAAAAATAGTGCGTAGCTACTGCCTCTATTATCTATAATGGCTCTAACCCGAAAAGGTATCGAATCTGTTTTTACTCAAATGAAAGATATGTGTATATCATTCTATGCTGCTTCAAGTGTATGTCACAATTCACCAATCGTAGCAGCTGATGAGTGGTAGTGACCCATTTTGTCAGGAACCAACCATCATATACATATTTGAAGATATTTGAAATGGGTGAGTGATCTATGGAAAATATATATATTGGTCACAATAATATGTCATGCAACACGTGGTCCTACGATAGTTGTCCTACGGTCCTGTGATGAAATGTCATTCCTGTATCCAGTTTTGCAAACAGACATTCCACTGATGCTATTTATCTTTGTGCTGCAGTGTCAGAAGAAACCAAAATAAAAGCCCCACAGATTCATGTTATTCTTCTAAAAAATCCACTTCCTGACTTAGATCCGCGATGTGTCTACACTATCTTGATAAGCCTGACAACATACCTGTCCTCGAGGGTGTTGATGGTGGAAGGCTATTGAAATCCTACATTATAGTTAGAGTAAGTCCCTCCTGAACTCATCCAATCCATGTTCACAGAACAGTCGTTGTATATCAAACAACATGATTAGCAACATCGCAGAATGATAAACCACACTCTGGCAGACCACAAACCTGCCACTTTTGAATTTCGACAAGTGCTAGTAGACATTTATTCTTATTATAGGAGGCATAATATGATATCTTCACAAGCAATCAGTATTCAAATGCGATTTCTGAATACAAAATCTTCATGAATTTTCTTTTGTATATTGAAAAGCCATTTCATCCTCCTTCGCCATTCGATTGCGCTAAGACTCCAATCATTTGGGTATTTCAGTAGCCTCTTGCTTTCAACCCTCCTATATCGCTTTGCAATTTTAATGACTAGTAATGCAATAATCCTGTTAATTATTAGCATACGAAATTATTTATGTTCTGAAGAGAGATTCTTATTTCTGTTGTTCATAAATATGCGCTTAATACACAAAAATGCCACCAATTTTCGAATTACGGCTTCATGGCAAAGTCAACATAAGTTTGGGCTTCATTGTCTACATCCATAGTGAGGCGAAGTGTGGATATTGAGATCGTGATATGATTTATTCTTGTAGTCTTGATGATTAATTGATTTAATGACAATGACGAGGTAGTAATTTTAAATGATAAATCCGGTTTATGGAACATTTAAGATATAGAATTCCAACATGACAAGAAGCAGACAAGAAGACACAAAACACAAATACTAGCTGCAGCGGATTAATATTTCATAAAGACAGACAAAGAACAAAAGGCAGAATTTCCAGAGAGAAACCTCGGTTTATATACTGAGCGCGAAATGAAAGTTCAGATCACATGATATGTGTGGTGGATAGATGTAGTTCAAAAGATTCCCGTTAGGCGGGTAGCTAGTTATTGCTTACGTGCATGTCCTAATGGCCAGGATCATTACAAATTAAAAACATGTTCACAATTAAATTCCTGGGAATTATTACATATATATACTTATAAGCCATATTCGATGAGAAATAATTTCTTACTCGTATTTTATGTACTTACTTTGAAAAATATTAATCATCCTTATAAATTATTATTTACGTAATTATCGATTACATTTATTTATTTAAAATATTTTCCCATAGATAAATAAACATTTATATATATATATATAATCTGCTTAAATCTTTAGAAGAACATCATCATTTAGTATTCCGCTCTGAAATAATATTAAAACTGCGCAAAAAAAAATAATAATATTTCAAGGAAAAAACCTTAAATAAATCAATATTTCTTCACAACGCAGTCTAGTCCTTCCTGAATTCTGAAAGAGCCTTCTCACAAAAATAATGATTTTAAAGAATTATTCTGGTTTCAAATTTCGCGAGAGATTTCTTTTACGAGTGAGTAGCAAACTAAAACAAACTTTAAACCTTATTAAGAACAGAGAGCCCTGTTCTAAGAAACATTTCCTCTTCTTTCGAAAAAAGGGGTAGAGATCACGGATCGATTTATTGGGAAAACGTGTTTTCCAAGAAACTGGATATATTTATTTTTGTGATAGTGCCGTCCTTTTGAAATACATCAAACAGTCTGACGCCGCAAAAATTTTATTTAACATTTTGTCCCAGAGTTTGATGACGATGAAGTTTTCGTTCTCTTTGGAATAATCGATACAAAATCATCAATTATTCTACGTGAAGAAACAGAAGTCACTTTAATGTCTTTTATTACTTGTCATTGAAATGAAAAATGTTAGATAATCGAAATTATTTAAGTGGAAGGAATTGGAATATTCAATTAGAAAAGTCGATGTTTAAAGACAGCATTTTGGAACGTTGACTTTTAACATTCGCATGTCATTTCATGGAAAATTAGAAATACATGTATTTCTGAAATTCAGAAAAATAAATTTCAAATAAGTAATATTTTTGTTGTGGGATTGAAAAATAAATATCTAAATAAATTAGCTGATACGAGTTTCATTGACCATTTGATAAAAAATTTATTTTTTGAAAAGTAATATTTCGTAAAAAATATTATCATTTTAA
>BMAV01008309.1:216663-254055 GCA_019973955.1 Trichonephila inaurata madagascariensis
AAATAAATATAAATCCCGCTACGCGAGTACATATTTATATTACTTATCAACAATGTGAAGAAGTTTCGTGAAAATATTATTGTAATAAATTTTTTATGATTGTATAAATTTTATTTTGGGTCATACAGACCCGAAAAGAAGAGCATTGTTAACTAACTCTTTTTACAAAGTCCTCCTATTCTTTTAATAATAAAATAAAATAAAATAACTATAAACAATAATAGTAATATATAGCGATGGTTCACATAAAATATCTGAAATCTATGAAATTAAACTCAAAATATGTCAACTCATTTTTACTGGATCTAATTCTCCTACACAAATTCAAACGTCAAAATATGGTAGCGAAATCCGCCGCTAAATGTTCCCACCAATGAAGTGGCTTTTACTCTTGAGGACTTACCGTGTCTGCAAGTGGCATAGCTGCCAAAATGCACCCCATTTGAAACAAACGAAGTTCTCCTATACAATATATTCTCCTTTTAGTAAAATCTAAATAAAGTAAATAAATATAAGCGAAATTCAATAAGAGTAGAATAAAATAAAAATTATTTATAAATCTCCTTCGTGGAATTGATTTTTTTTAAAAAATTTGACTCGTTTATAATTAAACATGGTATTGTTTTTTATTTACTTAAAATTAGTAATAATTGTTGCAAAAAATAATTTCATTAATAATTTCTGAAATTTGCACAATTCATTATCATTGTTATTTGTTTAATTTCATTATATTTACTTTAAATATGAATCAAAGGAGTATTTTTTACACATTTTAAAAGCTTAGTCGTCAATTATTAAAATTTGACTATTTTTCAAACAAACAATATTTATATACTTTGTTTCAGAATAAAAACTAAAAAATAAATGTTGGTTTATAAACATTCGAGTTCAAAATTATTTTGTTTACTTTTCTTATACTACTTTTAATATATCATTAAAATTATGGTTTGGTGAATAATTGAGTATAAAAACCATAACTACTTTGTATCAGATATTTATATTTTTCCTCCTTTTGTTTGTTTCTCTATAGACTGTCAACGAATTTAAAACATATGGAACTTTCTTGTATACGATATTATTCATATATTTTTGAACAAACATATGAGACAAAAAAGTCTAGTGACACATAAGCACTATATGCAGCTAGCAAAATTCTCAATTTATAAGGATCTGTCTGCAAATGAGTGTATACATACTCTTATATTTCTACTATACGCAAAGAAATATTCATTTATAAATTAAAAATGAGTATAACATATAGAGTATATATTTTCCATTGCGGCATGCTCAAATATAACATTTTCGAAAAGTAATATTTTAAGAAATGTATTTCACCAATGAAAGCGAAAGTTTGCTAACTTAAAAATGCAGCTCAAAGAGTTTGTTGTTTCTTAAGAGCGACACACACGGGAATAAATATTCATAGCTCCACATTGTTTTGTTGTTTTAGTAGGTAAATTTGTCTTTGCCCAGTGTCATAAAATGGAACCTGATATCAGAACGCATTTATCAGACAGAATGTCTCAATAGCCATGTAAATATTTCTAGTCTATTCAGTTATCATACAAATTTAGGGATATTTACACTTAGAAAAAGGTTCATATTGCTATTCTTCTTTTGATTCTGAAGTATAAAATTTATTTAGTATTCTGTATTGCAGATGAAATTTATAAACTTTATACAGGTAAAAACAGATTACTTTAAGTAGAAACGGGTAGTGTAAAGTATGCTACTTTTTTTAAGTCAGCACACTTAAAATATAATGTTAATATTGCAGTAATTTTCTGTTTGAAAAGAATTGTCTAATTTTTTAATTCTTAATTATTCAAGGAAAACATATTTGTATATGCGTAATAGTATGAAAAACTTCTGAAACACATCATAACTTATTTTATAGAATTGTTCTATTTAAGAGTATGATTAAAATTAATTGCTATAATTAAAATTTCATTTATTTTATTTTGCTCTGGTAAATATTTATTAAGAACTAAGCACCATAAAATCTGGCGTATAACGCGCACTTTTGACCCCCCCCCCCCAAAAAAAAATGATCGAAATTTGCGGGTGCGCGTTATACGCCGAGTATAAAAACGATAGCTTCAAAAATATAAGGAAGAGATGAGTATGTAAAAAAAATGAAGTGTCCACATAGATCAAAATACTGTTTACTTAAAAGATACGGCATACCTAATGAATTTAAAGGGTTATAGTTGTGGAAGTATACTAATTATTGAAAAGCTTGGGATAATGTCTCGAAAAATGACTTGAAAACATAGAAGAATTACATACGTACACTTCAGGTTCCTTCGTTAAAAAGGGGGCGCGCGTTATACTGTGAATATACCTAAAAATTTAAAATTTTAGCTTGAAAGTATAGGTGCGCGTTATACGCCGGATTTTATGGTAGTTAAAGCTTATATAGCTATATGAGTGATATACGTGATTTTTTTTCGGGGGGAGGGGAACAACTTAGTAATTCTTACAAAGATATTCTTTTCCAACAGACAACTGTCTCAAAATAATAACAGTGACGAAATAAGATACAAAATGGAACAATAGTCAAGTATCTAGCCCACAGCTTAAGGGATATATATCTTAATAAAAAAAACTCGAATCCTTCTGTCTAGTATAGTCTTAATACAATGCTCAAGTCAGTTTGTGACCTCAAGCTTCAAAGTCTGTAAGAAAAGGCTTAAGGGCTTAGCAAACTAGTGCTCAAGGAACTATGTTGGTTATTGATTTCACATAGACTCGATCGCTTCCTTCGCTGGTTGCAGTTTAAAACTCTCAATAAACACCCCCATTTGCAGGCAAAGTGAAATAAATCGCGACTGCTGGCCAACGCAACTCGTATTTCTCTCTCTCTTTATTTTTTTTTTTCTCTTCGGCGAGATGCATTTATTTTCACTACAGTTTGGGGATTCGAACTGAAATTCTTTACATTTTCTAGCCTTTATTTCCTTCCGGTATTCTCCTCACTCGTGAGATATGGAGAAAAAACTTCGAAATTCGAAGCATCTGAAAAGCATTTTTCACAAAAACTAAGGATGTGTTGGTAGAAAGAATGTATCGGAAAAAAAGAATGTGCGAAAAAAAAAAAGAGAAGAAACAAGAAAGTTGAATATTTGTTAAAAATTGGGTAAATGTCACTTTTTCAAAGAAAATAATGTATAACTTTGCTTATTGGATATAAATGGGAACCTTTTTTGCAACAAATAGCCTATGTCAAAAGTTAGGAGATTTTTCTTAACGGCACAATAAATTCTTTCAAATAAAAGATGAAAACAGGTATTCTCAAGTCGAAACAGTTAGTACATTTTTTTAACGCCATTACCAAATATTATTCATTTCATAAAAATAATTTAGTTCTAAAGACAAATTTCAAGTAAAAAAAAAAATTTTTTTTGTAAGATTTAGTGAATAAATTATCTGGATATGTTACAAATTAATTTGTAAGTGAAAGATATACTTTCTCATTTTTATAAGCGACAATATGTCTGAAATTAGGATTTTTTTTTTACAAAGAAAAGAGTATCTACACTTCTAGGCATAATTTCAGATGTATCATATTTATGTAAAACAAATCTTTATATTTATTAACGAAACAAACTTAATATTTTTTCCTTTGTTTCCTTTTTCTTGACTTTATAATCTGAATATTAAATTTAAAAAAAACCACTAACATATGATTTGAGAGAAGTATGGGTCCTAAGTATTAATAAACGTGTTTGTCCTGTTACATGTAATTATTGTGTAATCAATATACAATCAAAACATTTTGTGGAGTAATTTTGTACCGAATATTGTACATTTAATCTAAATTTTTTGAATGCAAATAAAAAACATGTAAATTTTTTGAGGGGGAGGGTCCGGCACGTCCATAGGATCCCCTGTTAAATTGCGTAAGTTCATGTACTTTTTTCTGAGGAACTACTTATTTCTCATGAATAAACATTTTACAATAGGTTATGCGTATTATCAATAAAGCTCTAACGAAGGGTTTTTCTTTTTGTTAAAAATTAAATTAATTACGAATTTTTTAAAAATTGTCCAATTTTTTTCCCTAAAAAATTGTTTAAAAAATGTCATATCTAAAATTGTTTGCTAGATAAATCTAATTTCCTCAATTAAAATGTGTAAACATGTTAAAAGTATACTCACTGAAAATTTGAGGATTATATGATAAGTAGTTTTTGAGAAATAGGTACATAAAGTGAAAAATATTACATTTTGAGAAAACAGGCTTTGAAATAAAAATTTGTAATTTTTTGAGCATGTACTTATTTTAGTACTTCCCAGAAGCATATGAAGCATATACTCTCATACGAAAGATTCTTCTAATTTTTTTGTATCATTATTTTTAACAATTTTGTCTTTTTGGGGGGGAGGGGGGATTTTCAGATGATTTCGTTGATCTACATGATTCCTACGTGTATTTATTTTTTGAAGCATGACACACAGTTATAACTTGGTTCAGTATCACAATGTTTTGAGACCATTAATTTTGCTACCTGGTTCATATTGAACTGTGAAATAGCTATATTTACATGCAACATATTTCAGAGTTCTTAACTCCACAAATGTAGATCATGGAATCACTGACCATGTAGTGTTATTAACTGAATCATTTGGTTTTTTGGTCTTTCCGTGTAAACATGTTCTTAATAACACAGGATCATCTAGATATCTAACAATTGGCTTAATTTAATTCATTATGGCGTAAGTGTTTATGATCATGGTGCATTTCGTTACATTCAGCTTCTGTCTTTTAAATCTGGCACCAGGTATTTTTAATCGCAGGACACAGTTAATGTTGAGGGCTGTCGTTTGAAGACTGAAGATGAAAATAAACAGCCGAAACAGAAGTTTTCGTGCTGTGTAGATCATTGATATTGTTTCTTATAGCCATACTTTAATACCTTCGAATTTTTTATGTTTAAATGTCTATGAGTCGGTTACGACCTAAACGGCTTTTTCTATTGCCACTTTTTTTTCTCTGTCTCACTTTTAAGATCCAAAAGAAATGTGTTCATACACTTTTGGGGATAAGCCCAATACACTCTAATTTTTCCACATGAACATCATATAGGTTCGTGCTCTCATCAGAAACTTATACAAGGGGAAACACAGGTACTCCTAGCAGAGCACATTCGATGCGCATTAAGGAGTAACTTTATTTGAAAAAAAAATAAAAGTACCTTATAACTATCTTATTTTCTCATATCATGTATCATTTTTAAAAAAAAATGATTTTCTAGAAACTATAAAAAAGTGGAAATCGATAATTTTTCGAAAATTCATGTGCCGGACCCCTAAAGAAATACGTTTTTCAGGATTGCTTAAAAATCATCTTAGAAACATTCCCTCTAATTAAAATTTTAATATACAAACAATTTATACATTTTTTTTATTATTTTTGTTCATATTTTTATATATTTTTTATTTTGGTTTTTCCGATCGAGTTGCAAAGGGGGAAGGTTGGCGCCTTCAAACTAGTTTAACACTACTTATTCGGTCCTCAGTCCGAGTTTACTTTTTAACTCGCTAGGATCCTTTAAAAATTTCGTTTACTGAATTTTATTAGTCGTTTCTTTCTTTTTTATTTTAATTATGTTAAATGTGGTTAATGTATTTTTTTTTATTTTACTTTTTATTCTCGTTTTTGTTTTTTGTTATATATATATAAATATTATTATTTCTAAAAAAAAGATAATATAATTTTTACAATTCGTTTAACTTCCTATTAATTGAAATAAACACTTCACACAGAGAAATTGAAGAACATTTACTTACTTTATTTTAACTTGTGTTTTAATTTATGTTAATTTGCCTGAATATTAATTTATATTTTGGAAAATCCAAATTAAATACATAATGTGCCATTAAATTAAAAAGTATACTTTCAATGAAGGTTTTTTTTTTACATCCTCTAAAAATTCAATAATTATTTTAAGCAATCATAGTTTCTTGAGACACGAGATATATGGAAATAAATCTTTAGTAAATTTCTTATTTCAGATGCATAAATACATTTACAGTCAACATAAATCAAGTGAAAATTATGTTTCCGGATGCAATGTATATTTCCTTGAAGTATATTCTGGGTTACAGAACATTTTCGGATTAGTTCAGCATTTTCCCTCTTTCGAAGAATTTTCTAAAACATTTTTGAACTTTTACATAATTTTTTTTAGAAATAATTACTTTTTCTTATTAATTTGAACCTAGAAAGCTTTCTAAGAAGTGCAAATATTGCTCTAAAAATATATACTTTTCTTAATATTAAAGAAAGTAGAATAATCTATAAAATTAAACATTAAATCTATAGAGAGAGAGAATTAAACATTATCTCTAAAACTATCAATCTTATAGAATCTTGTAGAACTTTATAAATTGTCTATTTATTTGCCTGTGCATTGTTACATAACAGCTGAAAAGTGTTTTTTTTTTCTTTTCAGTATTATTAATTAAAATAGAAACGAATAAATCTCAATCTAAAATTACTGCAATTTTAAGATAATAAATGAGTGATAAATATTCACTTTTAACCAAAGTTTGACTCTTTAGATGGCAGATCAACAATTATGTGATAGGGCGAAAAGAAAACATTTTAATAAATTTCGAACTATTCCTCTAAATTTTTCTGTACAATCCACTTTATAAAGTACTTATCAATTTCTTCTATCTAATTCAAAAAAATAATGTCCCATATATAATTTAGTGTGTATATATTCATATAAACACTCACTATACACATACACACACACATATATATATATATATATGCCTATGTGTACACGCAAATATTATTTATAGCACAGTTCATCCGAACTGATGAAAAGACTTGTACCATTTACACCCTTTTTCACTTGGAATTTCTCAGCACTACCCTGTGGTCAGTCAGCGTATTCCTCTGTCATTAATTAAGAATCAGTGCGTCAAGAACTATTAGGTCAAGATTGGGTCGCGCCATAGATGGTCACTAAAAGGGAGGAGGGTCTTTTTTAATTCTTCTTCCACATAAGTTCACTTCCTCTATCTTCTTCCCTTTTTTTCTACTTTTTCCTTGCTTCTTTCTTTCCTAAGAGGATGA
The DNA here is from genome assembly GCA_019973955.1 of Trichonephila inaurata madagascariensis. Classification (NCBI taxonomy): domain Eukaryota; kingdom Metazoa; phylum Arthropoda; class Arachnida; order Araneae; family Nephilidae; genus Trichonephila; species Trichonephila inaurata. The sequence continues at coordinate 223,757 of BMAV01008309.1, forward strand.
ACGTGTAATAAGGGCCTTTTTTCCTATCTTATTCTCTTCAGCCTGTAAGAAGGTTTGAAAGGTATTAACGCAAGAGTTCTGGGGGAAATGGAAATGGAATTTTACTAAAAATATTCTGCACGTCGTATCTAGTTTGGCTTAGGGATGTTATGCTTCTTTATTTGGAGCATATTTACTAAAAGGAGATTACGGAAGGTTATTGTTTGCAAAGAACAGTGTAATGCAATAACGTTTTATTATTATTATTTTTTTCCTCTTTAGATACTTCTTAAAGTGATGGTGAGCAAAATGTATAAAAATTGCGTTAACTTCAAAAAGTTTGCCTCCAAATAGATTGAGAGTGTGTTTTTAAGGAAATTTAAAAAAAAAACACATTGTATTAAATCTATGTAAAAAACAATCTTATGAAAATGAAATCTTAAACTAGATTTTCCACCAAAAATAAAGAACGAAGTGCTACATAAAAGATGATAAGAGATTAATGATAATTAAACTTTCATTGAAAAATCAGGGGATTGATAGAATTATAACTACATTTATGACTGTCATTTAATAGATATTAGCTAATTTCAAGAGAATAATTTTTGCATTAATTTACTTAAAGAATAAATTCTCATGTTTTATATATTACCGTAAGACCCGGCGTATAATGCGCACCGCCGCATAATGCGCATCTATACTTTCAAACTGCAGTTTTGAATTTGTATGTATATTCTCCATATTACGCGTTCTCCCTTTTTTACGAAGAAACTTTAAATATACGTGTGAAATGCTCTTAGGTTTTTAAGTGATTTATTCCAAGTATTACCCAAGACTTTTGAAAATATAGTATACTTTTAGAATTACAATCTTTTAAGTTCGTAAGGAGAGTGACATTTTTTAAAAAAAAATAAACAATATTTCATTTTACGTAGGTCTAATTTTTTTTGTGCTCATTTCTTGTTTCTTTTTTTTTTATCATTTATTTATTTTTATTTTTAAAGCTATCATTTTTGTACCCAGCGTACAACGTGCATCCATAAATTTCGATCTTATTTTTTGTGTCCAAAGTGCGCGTTTTACGCCGGATTTTACTGTACTTAAAATTTATATATTAATCATTCATCTAAAAAGTAGCATTAGGCTTTTAGGAAATCCTTTTAACAGCACTTGATGAATGAATATGTTTCATATAAATCGCAATAAAAATCTGTATTGTTGATAATTTTTTTTTATAAATCTTATTCGATCAGTCGAGTTTTGAATTTACTGAACAATGTATTATCAAAACATTTTCTAGTATAGAGCCCGGTAGCTGAGTGGTAGCGTATCGCACTACCATGCCACGTTTCCGAGGCTCAAACACTGTTCTGGGAAAGGTTGAATCAGCCTTTCATCCCTTCAAAGGGTCGATAAAGGAATACCAAGTTTGCTTGTTAACTAAACTCAGGAAGGTTTCGCGTCAAAGACATCTGCTCATACACCTCAGTATCCAAGGTCATGAAAACTGAGATGGGCACAGTAGGTTTTGGCCCTAACGGGCCATTGCATCACTTAGTTAAGTTTAGTTTTAGTTTTTTCTGATATATGTCATCGAGCATGTTAATTCCTACGCTCTATATTTACATATGTAACTTTCTTACTTCATAAGAATAATTGTATTTTACAACATTGAGATTTAAGTTTTCAGATCCGATGTTCTGAAATAAAATTACAGTTTACATTACCATTTGTGTGGAATCATATTATATATTAATTCGAGAGTATTTTGTAAAAATACGTCAATGTATATTTCATTTGAAGTATCATATTTATATGATCAATTTTAATCACGTACATGAAAAGGTGCAGAAGTTTTAACAAATAATTAGTAAATTAATAGAAAAAGCTTTCCAAATTGTCATAAAACAAATAAAAGGCATCTAAAATAAAAAAATATTAAAGTTAGTAAAATAATAGCAAGATTGTAGAAAAATATCTAAACATTAGTCTTGTATTAATTAATAATTTAAAACATAAGAATTTTTTACTTGTATATGGTATGTTTCAAGGGATTCAAAATAGTATTTTTTTTTGTTTGAAATTTTTCATTCAATATTTTTCTAAATTTTCAATCAATTTAAAAAATTTATATTTTTTAAAAAAAATTACATTTTTATATGGTTTTAGTTGGAATTTCCGCAGCATAAATGTTCAGATTTAAATTACATTCTTCAAAATTGTTTGGAACATTCTTACGTTTTAATGTTTCATTAAATTTATCATAGGTTAATTATCTGCCACACAAGAAAACTGATAAATTTTTGAGCTTATATACCCTTCACAAAAGTACCCTTTTTAAATAGTATTTTGATATCCTAACATAAATATATCTCTACAGTATGTTTCTAATTCACAATGCTAAAATAATAGTTAAGATTTTATGCAGTTAAATGGTTTTTGTAATAACCGCACTTTTAGAATTTGGAAATGTTATTTTATTATTTTATTTCAGTGATATATTTTCTAAATTAAATATGGTATTATTGATATCCCTGCCTTTTTTTAGTGACATGAATTCGAAATTTAAAATAACTGACTACCTATGTTTAAAATGTTTTTTTAATTGCTTAAAGAGGAGAACATATTCTGCTCTAATTTTAATTAAATGTTTGACATTTTAATTATCATCAAAAGATTTTATTTTCATTTTAATTTAGTAACCTTTTTTGATCATAATGAATACCTAATAGCTAAAACACAATATTTTTAACCCAAGATACATTCTTTTTATTCGGGAAAAATTGCAAGCTAACTAAATTTACACAATTTTTATTTTTTATAATTTTGTGACTAAATGAACTTTTTATTTAAGATAAAACTCTTTTTTTTTATCTATGCAAACTAGCATTTATCTGTTACTGAATTTCAATAAATAATATTCACGAAAAAAAAAGTAATTTTCTAATTAGTTGGAAATATTTTTAGATATTCGTAGCTACAAAATATTCTATTCTTTTCATTTTTTAAATAAAAAAATGGGGGAAGTAAAAAATTAAAATTTTAATTTTTTTTTACGAAGCATTTTACCGTTAATCTGAAAGTAAGCTTTTAAAAGTTTTGTAACATTTTTAACAATAATACATTGCATGAATAGATAAATTTATTTTCCTTTTTTTTCAAACTTAACTTACATTTGGCTAATTTTAAAACACTAATAGAATACACTTTCTTAAATGTATCATGTCCTATGTGAATGTAACACTTGCTAGCAAAAATGAACAACCATAAATCTAAACACATTCAATGTACAAATAGCTATAAGATCATTCATCACTTAGCTAAGCAATTAGTTGCTTTTCCATAATAAATGTTTTTCGTTAATAGCTTTTGAAATTTTTTCTTTCGTCAACAATCCAATTGAATTGATATGTACTTTTAATTGTGGTGCCTTTTAAAATCATACTTTGATCACGATTAATCATAAAATTGCTCACATTAATTAAATATATTAAGTATTTTTCTAGAAACATGTTTGAGAATTAAATACTCATTGATCTTTTGTATGACATTATCCAGAATTTCTCATTTTAAAAGACTTAAAGGATTACTGTACTCAATACATCTCAGTTGTAGTAATATAAATGAATTTCACTTTAGTATAACCCCTTTAAACTTGCGCTAGAAAAAATTCGGCAAGGATACAATTGTTTAAATGCGAAAAAAAAAGGTTTTCTGCAAACAATTTAAAAAATGTTCGATATGGAGAAGCTTCATTGATATTTGACGAAACAGAAATGGGAATGTAATATTATAATGCATTTTCCCTTTTTTTTTAAAACTTCAGAATTTTTAAATCAGACTGCTGGAGGTTTTTTTTAAAAAAAGTTATCGTTATATATTTAATAATTAGATAGAAAGTTTTTACTCAATTAAAACGGCCAAATCGAAGCAGTTTTCCAAAAGAAAGAAAAAATCTTAAAACATCTAATCATGACTCAAATATTATATTTTTGCCACCCTTTCAATTAGGGGAATATCTTTTGAAGAATATTTCTGTCTAAATAAACCAGTTCCTAGATGTTCTATATTTACTATTTTTTTTATCTGATTACATTCCTTAGTGAATATCTCGAGCTACGTAACTGCTGATAAGTAAATTGAACGCCGAGTCCCAATTATGACTTCAAAAAGGACTAATGAAAAGTAATAAAGATTTGGATGTTAAACGTGGTAAATGTCCGAAATTAACGTGGTGTTGAAGTTAGAATAATAAACAACCATTGTCTTAGTCCTTTTGATTGCGGTTAACAGTAAGAATTTTCATGGCACATATAGTTCTTAAAAATGTAGAACGATTTTAATTCAAAGTTGGCTGTACTACCAAAAAAAACCTTTCAATGTATGTGCTAAATTAAAAACTCCGTATCAACTTGATGTTTCTTCATTTTGAACACACAATTCCCAGAAGCACACTTTCAAATGAGAAAAACAGCAAAATTGTCTGTGAATATTGGAACATTTTCTTTTATATCTGGAATTTCTTTTAGTATAGATCTTGTTCTTTAACATTAAGGGAGAACATCCTTAAGAGCATTTTTATGGACAACTAATTACTGTGCTGATCATCCATATATAGTATAAAAATAGTTTTGGGGATTATGTGTAGAAAGTTTTGGTTTTCATGTCTCTATAAAAGTTCATCATCAAAATCTTGTGGGGTAATTTATCAAATTAATTAAAGCTAAGAAAATAAGGTACACCAGGTCTAATATTTTTAACAATAGGCTAATGCAGTGCTTCTCAAACTTTCAATACTTGTGACCCAATATTCAATTAAAATTTTCATCGCGCCCCCTTCATACAATAACAATGTATTAAGTTTAATAATACTATACGTTGATGCTAAGCCTATAATACGACTGTAACCTCTTAAGTGCCACCGGCGTATATAAACGTCTTGCTCAGCCGGTGAGTAATTTGCTCTGTTCGTATATATACGTCTTTCCAAAGTACGATCTAATAACTGCTATCCATAAAAAAATTATTCCGAAGGCATTTGGAATGCAATAAAAGGACCTTGACAGTGTTTGCGAAAGATTTATTTATTTCAGTGGATTTGCTCTTTAACTCCTTTTCTACCTCCCCACCCCAATACACCACATACGCTCACTGACGTGTTAACCGGTGGCATTGGGGAGCGAATCTCGCAATTTTTAATCGCCATTTTAGGGACTAATATTAAACCGTACAAATTATTAAGATCAATGTGTTAATTTTTGCATGACATTTATATGACAAGGCCATGGGGTTACTGGTAATTATTAAACTTGTTCTTAACTTAATATTGTTATAAATTAATCATAAAGTACATTGCGCAATAACATATATTTATTAGTGTATTACATTAGTGTAAATGAGCGTTTTATTTTTATTTGTCAGAATGTATTTATTTGTTTACTTCCAGTAAATTAATAATTTTTAAAAATAATCTTTTGCTCTCGACTTTTCAATAGGCTCGCGGCCTCCTCGTAGTGTTATTACGCCCCCTTAGGGGGGCGCGCCCCACAGTTTGAGAAACACTGGACTAATGTACTTTGATTTTATTGTATTCGATTTCATTGCAAATGAAATTACCACATTCTGTTTTGTAAAATTTACTTCACTTATTATTGTGAATTTATCATTATTTTTTAAATACTTCATCAGCAGATAGCGAGCTCAAAGCTTGTTTCCATCAAGATCGTACTGGGTAATATAAGAGTTGTTATGTGTATATTTGAATCTAGATTTTTAAGGTATCCGACTACTTGGGACAACTTTTTTTTTGAAAAAATGGAGGTATGGGGATTTTTTGAGATTTTTATATTTATTTAGTATATTTTAAGGAAAAAATCCTAAGATTGATAAAAGAAAAAAATTATTATTATTAAAATGGGAAAAACCAGTAAAAATGTACAAAAATTACATAAACGGGGCCCGCTCTGTACAAATAGTAAATGAACAAATTCTCAATTTTTCAATTTTGATGTGTTACTTTGTTATTCCTGTTTGAAGTGACCTTCTGGATAAGAGGTATTTTAATTTTTACAAAAACTCGAGCATTTTATCCTAGTGATTATACGAAATTGCTTAAAAAAACATTGACTATATTCTCATAAAAGACTACAAATTTTGAAATAAAACAGTGATTGATAAATCTGAAGATCAAAACACTTCTACTGTTATGCAGAACAACATAAGCAAAAAGTTTCAGCCAATTAATTTTAAAACTTTTTGAGCAATCGCTTTCCCCGTTTGAGTTTTTCGAAAAAAAAACGCATTTCGAGTAAAACGCATTTTAATGCTTGACGTCTTGTGTAAAGTTATGGCATCTGCTTTTACTAAAACGCTTGTAGTTTTTGTTCTAGTGGAGGGAAAATAAAAATCTGGATGTTGTTATCAAGCTAATAAGATGGCCTATAACATAAAATCATAAAAAAAATTATCAATTTTTGAAAAAAATCGTGATTTTAGGGTAGTCGGATACCTTAACCTAATTCAAAGTGGATATTAGAGTAGTAGAATTAAGATTCAGGTATCCAACTTCTTACGTTATAGTGGTTCAAAATTTCCAAACTTGTTTCCAACTGAAATTTTACTTAGTATGATCCAAAAGTTCAGGGTTAAGGTGTAGAAAACTGAAAACTGAATAGTTCACAGAACTGAAGCACATCCACCTTCTAAGTAGTCCCCTTAGGCGACTACACAATTCTGCAGCGTTCGCATAACTTCTGCAAGCACAGCTGGAAGCAACTTTTCGCAACCTCTCATTGAGTGTCCTGTGATGCTCCGTTCACTTCATCTGATGATACTACAAAACCGCGTCCTTGTAAATGTAAGACTAGAACCAGTTAAAAGTCACATAGGGTTACATCAGGTTAATAGGAGGGTATATGGAAGCATTTTAGTGCGAGTTTTGGCGAGGAATTCTTTTACCAATTAGGATCAATTTGCTGGTGCGTTGTCATGAAGAAGATACCAGTCATCACTCGCCAGAACTGAGGCCGTTTACGACGAATGGATTCCCTCAAACGACGTTTTCGAGAATATGTATCTTCAGAGATTTGTTTAAGTGTTTGACGACGATCTTTTCAAACACATTCGGACACCAACGCAACGTTTTCTACGTTCCGTGAAGTCGGTCGTCCAACATGTACATCGTCTTTGATGGATTATCGGCCCTCTTTAAAACTTCGATGTCATTCGTAACACATGGATCTCGTTACGGCACAACATACACCATAATAAGCATTCCAAAGTCTCCATTGGTGTTTTTACCTAAGCTTTGACAGAATGTAATGTTCAACGCTGTTCAAGAGAAAAGCCATCTTTCTCACATTGCAGAACAAAGCTAACTAGTTTCGGAAGATAACAGGTGCTCACATTGTTTGGTCACATGACATGAACTAAATCAACCTGGCCAGGTAGGGAAGGATTGGAAGAACCCATTTCAAGGGATTTAAATTTAGGTACTTACTTTCGTCGTCAGCAACGGCCACCGTCTCCGAATTTTTAAATCGTACAACGTATAATTATGAACTATTAGTTCAAGATAAAACCAAACTACAATACCAAAAGCAACGATGTGTCTTTTTTCTTGGCGTATCAGCATTAAATGAAAATTCATTTTGTTACTGTAATTTGTATCTATCTTAAATAAAAATCTAGTCATCACAAATTACATGCGTCTATTTTAAATTATAATTAACTAACAATGACACACAGCACACAAAAAACTATGTCGGACAGTATTTTCAAAAGTCCTTGAAGTCTGCTATTCTTCTCACGTATCACTTTGAAACTACTTTGACAGAATACAAAGAAAACAGAGTATTTTAATTATTTATTTTACTTTATTTATTATTTATCCGTACCCCCATTCTTTTATTTAAAAAAAAGTGCTAAGCTTTGAAAAAAAATTATGTGACTTTAAAGAGTAGGAAATTAAATTTAAGGGGAAAAAAAACAGAAGAAATCTTATCCCCCAAAGATGTCTTGTCTACTTAAAAGTGACAAAAGCGAAATGAACCTAGAAAGAAAGAGCATTAATTTCTCCATTACATGGAGAGTAATTAAAAATAACAGGTCGGAGAAGAAAAGATTAGTTACATTGACAGGCGAAACAACATCCAAGACTGTTAACGGTTAGTTAATTTCGGTGTCGCATTACTGCTAATGGCGGCAATGAGTACATTGCAACATCCACGCTAACGGCGATTTTGTAATGGCATCATTTTTCAATCAATTCCATTTGCGAATATTTTTAAAGAAATAAGAATTACCCAACTGTCTTGTAAGAGCGTTAAGTATACCCCTTGATATTTCTGGCGCTTAGCAGATTTTCAGTCATTTGTTACTTTTATACAGCATACAAATGGAAACTCTCTACGTTTCCGATATTGAACTAATTTCACGACGCCTGCAATTATGCTTGAAGGTTATGATTTTACATTATTACAGGAGGTATTGATTGTAACGAATCAAGGGTGCATTCAAATTGGGCCTCGTATTGAAAATTATACGGATTATTGTGGTTGGAAATATTTTTGAAAAAAAATTATGCATAGAGTCTTCTATTTCTTTTAAAATAACAGAATAAATTTCATCATTCAGATTTGTTTTTAAGGTATCCGACTACGTTCGGAACCGTGATTTTGCAAAAGCGTATAAATGTGGCTAACATTTAGGATATTTAGTATCACTTAGATTAGTAAATGTATATAAAATTGTTTTAAGAATAGTATTACAATAAAAAATTATTTGAGTACAATATTTTGACAGAAAATGAACATAGAATGACCCATTTTCAAAATATTCTCCTTTTGTGAAAAATACCTCTATTATAATAATATTTTGCCTGTATATAGCTCAGACCTCTATACAGAGGTTCAACTAGAATTTTTGAAATATATAACTTAGAAGTGTGTTTATCCATGTTTTGCGACAACAGAGGGAGAAATTTTAAGAAAAAAATACCGATAATTATATATATATATATATATATATATATATATATATATATATTTCAATGGGTTTTAACTCTGAAAATAATGTGAATTTTTCAAAATTCATAGATTTGCCTCTGTGCAGAGGTCTGGGCTATATACAGACAAAATATTATTATAATAGAATCATTTTTCACAAAAGGAGAACATTTTGAAAAAAGGTTATTCTAAGTTCATTTTTTGCCGAAATATTGCATTTAAATAATGTTTTTTTTTTGTCAAAATGCCCTTAAAACTATTTTATACATGTGTTCTAATATAAGTGACACTAAATATCATGAAAAGTATCCCTTTATGCGATTTTTTAAAATCATGGTTCCGAACGTATTCGGATACCTTAAATATAATTTCATTTTTTCCATTATTTTTTCATTCTTTTTCTACTTGATATTTTTATATTATAATTTGTTGAAATATGATTTTATTCCATTCCTACTATTAGTTCACACTCTTCCTATCAGTGGCGTAACGTACATCCCCGCAACCCCAGTATTGCTGAGGAGCCCAAAATTTGACTCACGCTCAGTACGTATTTGAGCTTGGGGCCCAAAACCTGAGTTTGCAGAAGGTCCCGAATATTCTCCGTTACACCACTGCTCCCAATATATATATATATATATGTCTATAATGACACTTGATGTTAATACAGTTTTTTCAAATATTAACTTAATAATTCTAATAGTAACTAACGAAAATAATAGTCCAACACCATATATAAAAAGTAAAACTGCTTGTTGTGTCCCTGTAGCGCAATGGATAGCGCGTTGGACTTCTAATCCAAAGGACGTGGGTGCGAATCCCACCTGGGATGAACTAATTTCTGAGAATGTAACTTCTGTTTACTGTGCTATTTCATCGGAGTAATTAAATTTAATTAATGAATAAATAGTAGCAAATAGTCCAACAAAATAACAATAAACAATAGTACAGCTCATAATCTATAATAAACAATAGTTCAAGACCATGTATAGAAAGGAAAATGGAAAATTTTGTAAGGAAAATCGCTTTTCTATTTTACCACCTTATATTGAGATTATGTCATATGTATATACATATTTTTCTTTCTTGTAAATATTTAATAAAAAGTAACTAAATAAAATTGTTCTTTGTTGATCTAAGTAGGAATTCACTTAAAAACTGTTTTTTTTATATTATTTGTTTTTATCTTTATTTGTATAAGTTGTGATGATTATGGTTGTGTATACTTATTCAAGATTATACTAGATCTTGCATAAATAAATTTCATAAGTATTCATTACCTTATGAAATAAAGTCCTGTTTAAAACATCACTTTAATAGAAACAGCCACAAGGAAACATTTATATATCAATTATAAAGTGAAGATTTGTTTATTGTTTATTTGTTATTTAAGGTGACTACGTTCAGAACCATGATTTTGAAAAAGCGTACATAAATGAATTTATATATAAACTCTTTTGTGAGATATTTAGTACCAATTGAAAAAAATATATATATACATGTAAAATTGTTTCTAAAGAATATTATTACAAAAAAAAATTTTTTTTAATGCAATAGTTTCTTAGCAAAACATGACATATTTACAACACGTTTTCCTTTTATGTAAAAAAAAATTCTTCTAAAATAATATTTTGCTTATACACGGGTAGGACTCCAATATAAAGATTGCGCTACGAATTTTGAAATATTTACATTATTTTAAGACTTACGATCGAATGAATTAATAATCTGGGTGTTTTTGTTAAAACTTCTCTACTCTGATATATTAAAATAAGAATAAATTTACTTCTAAATTATATATTTCAAAAATTCTTTTTCAGACTCTGTACAGAGGAATCAGTTACATGTTGGCAAAATATTATTGCTATAGAAGAATTTTCCAAAGTGGAGAATTTTTTGAAAATATGTCCCATTTTCTCTTCATTTTTTACCAAACAGTTCAATTTAAATATTTTTTTTGTTGCATCACTATTTTTAAAACAATTTTATATGTATGGTTTAATTCAAGGGAAACAAAATATCAATAAAATTATTCAATTGTACACTTCTGCAAAATGATGGTTCCCAACGTAGTCATTTACCTTAATCGTAAAATGATGAATTAATTTTAAGATAAACAATCATTAAAAGAGGAATTCCTTTTGGGGTTAACAAAATTGAAATATGTGATAAGAAACGACAAGAGAGGATTTTTTTTAAAAAACATTTCTTAAATGTCACACTGAATAAAGTTACATATTAATTGAAAATAATGTTTTACAAATATTTACAGCTAAATTACCATAAAATGATGATTTTCATATATTTACATTATCTCCTTCATAGGCTTTATTTCCAAAATTGAAATACTATTCCTCACTTAACACTGAATTAATGAGAAATCAAAAAGACTCTAAGTTTAAGATTTTAAATATTTGACAATCTGAACTATGAATATTTAAAGGGAATTTTTCCAAAATTAGAAATCTGTAGCATGACATTTTTCGCAAGAAAGAAAGCTTAGTCTTGACAGCGAATTGTGAGTGATCGAAGCTAACCAAAGATTGAGAGGAAACACTTGAGTAGAGCATGCTCTGTATTTGGTAAACTTATTCTAATAAATTCATTAAAATTTCAAAAGTATGTTTTTTTTATTCCTGACATGTTAGTACAAGAAGTAACAAATATTTACGAGGCATTGTTCAATTACCTGATAAATCTATTTTCATACTCAGCGAAATATTTTAATAGCCCACTTTCACTGGAATAATTAAAAATATGGAAGATGAGAACAATCTTAACAAGCGATAAAAGTACTCAGTTATTTTATCTGTAATGTGTGTGTGCATACAATATGTGATATATGTGTATATATGTGTGATATATGTGTATATATGTGTGATATATGTGTATATATGTGTGATGTGTGTTATATATGTGTGTATAACAATTATATGAAGGAATTTAATTATACCAACTCATAGCTGTGTGTTTCAATCGCTTCAATTTTTTTCTTTGAAGCTTGTGTGTCAAAGAGAATGTTGATAGCCAATTTTTCACAAATATTTACGAGAACTTTCGACTAACAGCAGACCCTTTTCTAAGAAGGTATTAGATTATGTAGTTTCATCTAGAAGAATGTGGGAAATAATATTGAGGATGTAAATAAAGCTACATGTTTATGTAGGCAATGTATATTTATAAATATGTACTCAGGAAATTATTTATGATTATTTGGTATGTTTATTCAACAATAAAAAGATTATATTTCTTATGAATAGTTTTTTTTTTATTCCTCACATAAGAGCTGTAGATTACATAAAATAGACAAACAATGTATTGATGCTGTATTAAACTGTATATAACCTACTAAAGAAAGTTAACTTGTATACATATTTGCAAACTTATTTATAAAAATTATCTTTTGAAGAGCAATAAAAATAAGATAGGTGATTTGTAATAAATTCATTATTTAACCCTTTTCTTATAAAATATTTATACATGTAATTTTATTTAGAGAAGTAGCAAATAAGATTAAAGATTTATAAAATTGTATAAGTTCCAGCAAAATCTGTAAACATATTTACTCGAAGAAATATTTATAAGTAATTGAATGTAAGTACAACAATAAAATTAATAATTAATGATTTACTTAAATTTTATCGTGATCCTTTTAAGAAAATGTATTATAAAATGTAATGTAGTGTAAGCGTCTGGCTATGAAGTATTATAAATATTTTGTGTTGCATATACTATAGAAAAGAATATGTTTAAATATAAATAAATGTGGTATAAATTTTCGGACTATTTAATATTCATTTATAGAAACAGAATAAAACATAATACTTCTTTTTACTAAGGTTGCTTTTTGAAAAAAATATACGAATTTAGAATATTATCTAGAGACAAATGGTAAGCAGCGTTAAAAGATATATAAAACTTTACATATTTGAGTAAATGATTATTACTATGAAAAAACTTTTTGCTCTTTCATATGTATGCGGTTTCGTAATAAAACAACATATTTATTTAAATTGTTAAAAGAGATACTTTCATGGAAGTAGTAGAATATTATTAAATTTTTCTAAAATAAAATATAATAAAACATAAGATGCGGAAAACACATCATTCGACTGTATTGAATTCTATCATCACAACTGAATTTCAAGAACTCTTGAAAATATTTTCGGTAAAATAGCTCTGGGGGTACAAAACACTTTTAAAAATATACTCATTATAAAATTTGAAACTAAAACTTGAGATTTATGAGAGTGTTAGAAAAATTCCCTCTAGGAAGCACTTCATAACTCAAGTTAAGTAATGGTTAAGTAATTATTGTAACTGTAATATGACTTTTAAAGATTTATTACTATGTACACAGGTTTTATGACTATTATATATATTATAATATTTCTAATAGTTATTATATAATATATATAATGTATTATTATATAATGCATAACATCATTACATACATTATAGAGAGAGTGTGTGTGTGTTAATATTGTGGTGGATCCAGTACTAGAAGGTAGCATAGAATCCGAATTAAGCGCAGGAATGTTGATCAAACTATCACTTTTTCGCTCTTAAATTAATAATTTCAGAAATTTCAGGCGTCATTTTGCTAATATTCACTTACGTTTCTTGATTTTCTCAAGTAAAGCTCTCTAGTCATTTCCTAATATCGTGATATGACTATGCAAATAGACATTATTATTCACTATAGTTCCACATAAATAGTAACGCTTGTATGCATATATTATGGTTCCTTCGCACACAAGAAATGTTATCATATCAAATAATGCTAGAAAGTAGCTCCGGAAATTAGTTGATTGAAACACACGAGAAAACCCGTTGCAATATGTACCGTAAAATCCACTGTATAACACGCACTTATACTTTCAAGCTGCAATTTTTATTTTATAGGTGTATTCGTCGTATAATGTGCACCCCTTTATTAGGAAGAAACCTGAAATGTAAATAAGCAATGCTCTTACGTTTTGAGTCATTTATTCGATGTTTAATTCTAAGTCTTAGAAAAAAATAGCACACTCTAGAACTATAGCCTTGTAAGTTCATTAGGAATGTCATTTCTTTTAAAGAAACAATAGTTTGATATATGTAGAAATTTAATTTTTTTATGCTCATTTTTTTAAATTTTTAAATTTTTATTTTTAAAGCTAATATTTTTATATCCGGCGTATAACGCGCACCCATAAATTTCGATCTTATTTTTTGTATTAAAAGTACACGTTATACGCCGGATTTTACGGCACTATAATTTTGTATGTTTCACATCTTTAATTCTCTAACAAATGACAATAGTATGGGTCATGATATGATGAAATCAATTTTAGCAAAACATATTGTATTAATAATCCATTGACATATATTTTAATGCATTACACAATATCTTTTTAATACATTTTTCACACATTATTAAATTTACATCACTGTGAAAGAAGTCTTGGAAACTTTCGAGTTTAAATACCAAATCTGCGATTTCTATAAATGTAAAAATTAAGTATTACCTTCTTTAATATGTATGAAATATATCTGAATCTTCTAAATTATATTTAGTTTCTCTGACGCATTTTTTGGTATGCATTTTTTCACTTTTGTGAATGTTTTTCCATTTTAATTCACATAAAAACACATTTTTTGAGTTATACAAGTCTCTATTATGGTTATAAAGCATATTATAAGTACACATATAATGATAATAGAAATAATTGTATACTGTTGATTTTTTGTGCAAGCAAACATTAGATGAAAAAGAAACTTATACAAACCATTAAACGACGACGTATAATATTTCTAAAATTAAATTCCGACTTTTGATTTTTATAGAATTGTTTATGCCATGTTACATACAATAGAAAAAAGAGATACTACCAGAATTGCATTTCATACTGGTTTCTATAATGCAAATAGAAATAGTACATTTAAAGTTTTTTTGCACATAAAAATAGCATATAAACAATATTTTTAAAATAAGTGTAATTTTGAAAATGGATGTCTTTCAGGATTAAGTTCATTTGCGTTTCAAATTTTCTACCACTTCCATACTTCATTCAGAATAATAACTCTAACATTTCTAATGAAATAAATTATTCATGAATACTTTTATATTATTTAAATAATTCATAATACTTGTTTAATTATGAATTCCATCTGTATTTAAGTTATTCAAAATGTAATGAAATGTTTTTATCTAACGTAACAGTAACTCTCATTTATAATTTGGTTACATATTAGATAAAAGGCTATCAGTAATTCCGTTACTGTCTATCCTCTTCCAAACAGCAACATTTTTAAAACTTGTACGTCTACAAAACTCAACTTTTAGGGAAAACTACTTCAGTAAGAGTATACTCCTCTCTTTTTCCTGGTTGGCGTGTCTGGACTCTTTAGGGTCGTAAATGCTGAAGGCGGTACTCTTGTAAATCATATCCACAAAGGAAAAACTTCCGCTCCAGTTTTACTTCTTCTCTTCAGTTTCTATCTCACTGCTCGAAGCTGAAGTACCCAGTATTCTTCGCCGTTCGAAGATGACATTCGCCCGTGGGAACCATTTGAGAGAGGAAGGTGAAACAACTAGCTCATGTTTTATAGCTGGTCTTATAGGAACGTATTTCATCCCTTTGTTACTCAAATAATGTCATAAAACCCATTCCTGTAACGATAAAGCATTGTTTATTTTCTTTATATTTGATTCGATTTCGAAGAAAGGGAAGTAACCGAACACGATGACCAGTTGCCAGTGGTTCTAATGAGACCTGAGGTAACTCTCTTCTAGTGAATTCGAATATGAAGAGAATTCGAATGGATTCAGTATTAAATAATTCGAAAATTGTAAAAATAAGACTGAGTGTTGACAATTATCAGCTTCAATAAAAAAAATGAAAATCATGTTATTTAGATTGTATTGTATTTTATGAAGTTGGTATGTTTCTAAAATGTATTGTATTCTTCATAAGTAGCTTAAAAATATTTTTATCACGAATGTCACTCCTTCACTGTCACTGGTTGTCACTGGATTTTCCTTCTATAAATTAATTTCTTATTTTTAAAATACATATGATTGAATTAATTTTTTTCCTTAAACATCTCTCTCTATTCATTTTTTTTATTTTTATTTATTTATTTTTTTTTTTTATTCTTTCCCGACTATTTTTCTATTTTTCTGAATTTCATATACCCCCTTTCGACCTATAGAAAGAAATCATAAATGTTAAATTAGTTATTGATTCGAGTTCAACTGATACTGATAAAGCTTCAATTGTCCAACAAAATGTATTTTGTCCAAAGTTCAATGCTTGATAACATGCAAAGTTTATCATTTTATGTTATAATTCATAACTGGATAGACTACATTAATTTAGGCAACATAAATTAATTTCTATTCTTAAACAATAACTCTCAATACTAAAAAAAGACTATCGTAACATAAAATCCTTCCAAAACTTCCTCAGCTTGAAAATATGTCCTGATTCCCAGCTGCATTTTATAACGTGATACAAGTCTATAAATTTTACCATTTTCAAAATAACGTACTTTAAGTATCAACTTTCAATTTAATCGTCTGACGAAATTATTTATTTCCTTGAATAGAAATGCAAATACAAAGGCCTACTATTTAAACGAAGACAAATGGAATAAAATAGTTAATACACATTTGATGTAGAAGATATTACCATTAATTTTATGTCTCTAGTTAATACTTTTGACTTAAGTGATTGCATATATTCATATATTAAAACTAATATAAAAATGTTGATGTAGTCAACTATGAATGGGAGAAATTTCAGTCTTCATCGTAAATGGATAAAATATTAATATCAACATTAATGGTACAATATATATATATATATATATATAACAGGCTGAAGAATTAATTAAAACTTTAATTTAGTAAAGTAAATTTTAGAAAAAGAATTTTTGCATAGAGGACAATAGAATTTTTCCAGAATTTGGTACAGAATGATTTAAATAATTGAAATTCTAAATTTTATTCCAGTTTGATCATTAATTTCACAACTATTTGGGGAAATGGTTAGAGAGATACACACAAACTAGATTATTTCAGGCCAAACATAGTTTATAATATTACCTTTTATATATATATATATTTAAAGAAACAGTATGTCGATTTGATCAACAACTAAAATTGAAAAAAATACTGTACGGCCTTTAAGGTATAAAAAATGAAAATCGGGATTTTTTGATGAAATTCTGTGAAAAATTTTGATTTTTTGTGGTTTTAGATTATGTACACAAAAATTTTAGTATTTTACTATTCACTTTGTTTTTTGAATTGTATTCAATTGTGAAGTTATTTTTCTCATATATTTAATTATCGCAATTATTCTGCATTTTTAAAATTGGAAAAATATAAATCAATGTCATAAACTCTTGAACAAGTGTTATGTGTTTGAACAAGTATGAAAAAGTGTCTAGAAGAAGTGTTTATAGTATTTAATGTCTGAAATGCTCCTTTAACTGTTTTAGCAAACATTTATTTGGGAATGTTATAAAATTTTAAACTTACGATGAGAATTCAGAAAAGGATTCTGGAAGTGGAAATGTTTAGAAATTAGTTAACTATAACTTCTAAAAATTTCGGTTTGTCTATCAAGTTGTTTCTATTTCATGTAAATCAATTCATAATTTTATTTCTATTGATCCATTCAGATTGATAGTAATTTCGACCAATTGCGACTCTATATGGAGAAATTTATTTACGTTGCCCATTTTGTTTTTGATTATAATAGAGATTAAGCAAATTATAGTATAATTAAATTTTTGTAGAATTTACTATTACAAGATATTTTACAAGAAATGAAAAATATGTATATTTTTGACTTTTTTAAACATTTCAATGTTTAGAAACACGCACAAATAGACATAAGGTACTTTTGGATTTATGAATTAGACGATGGGATATATTCCTATTGCATATGTTAAATGCAGTTCTTAATTATATAAAATTTTTAAGAATGCTTTTAATATAAATTGCTACAGAGATATATCACTTACCATTCTATGCAAAGTATTCTAATGACAATTGATAAATTCATACATTGATTTAAAATCGTTAATTTCCTACTTTTTTTCGAGTTATATTTTCCCAATAAGAGAAAATGTCCTTCCTTCTGCTGTCAGCTATTTTAAAATATTAATGTACTGTATTGTGATACAAATACTGTATGATTAGAAAATACTATTTATCACTGCATCAATCTTAATTCATACTTTTTGGGATACAAGCTCATGGTGAATATTATAATTAAATCAGTATTTTTTATAATCATTTTTTGCAGTACCCTCTCAATCCTTCTAGAAGTTTTATTTATTAATGATTAGTAATAAGTAAAAAGTATTTAATGGAAAGAAACACAAATAACAATAGCTCCAAGCAACACAGTTTCCTTATAATCTACAGAATATCCATAACGTTTTTTTTTTAAAAAAACCCTTAAATTTATGTTATTTATTATTTTACAAATGCCACACACTAAATATCACCTATTGCCATTAGTGCACATTCTCACCAGTATTTTTAGACAGTTGAATTAGACTAATTAATGCAGGGCACACGACTAAATGTTCAGAGATCACCTTAAATTTCTGTAAGAGAAAAGGTATTTATATGTAAATGAGAAGTGTTTATTATTATATAACATATTGTTTGTAATTAGTTTTGAATATTACTATGGTTTAAAAACAATATATAAAGGAAGGCATATGATTAGCTGCACCATATTTTTTATTGTGGGGTATCTGATTATAAAAAATAGGAACTAGATATTGATACTTATAACAAATAATTATTAACTAAACCTAACAACTAACCAAATGCGAAACCTGGTTTAAGGTAACTTTCTCAAAATGTCAAATTTATTAACGTTCAAAACAGAATGACATGAATGTTATTATTTAAAAATTTATAAATCTTACTCATCGTAAACACCAACTTTTTTTGTTTATTTCTTCTCAAGATTCAGCTCTTACAATATTTCTCGGAATTCGATTCAGATAGTCAATAATAAATATCGACCAAGTTTTTATTTGTATCGTTATTGATTGTTTATTGAGAATCTTTCTTTCTCTCTTTCGTTTCACCACAAACAGAAAGCACTCGTGAAAAAAATATACCCACAGAAAACTCTCAGAAAAAAAATAAAATATGGAAAAAGTAAGAAATACAAACATGAATATTGTAAATAAATGCATGGGAAGTAGGGTTTTTTCGCCCGTCACTGAATTAGATTTTCATCCAATAGTTCCTTCACAGTTTTCACTATTCTCTATAGAAAAAAAGGGAAATTGAAACTTCTAGTATGAATTTATAGAGCTAACATTTCTCACCAAAAGCGTTCAAAGAGTAGGTAGTATTTTTTCTCTAGGAAGGAAAGAAATATATACAATTCAGTAGAAAAAGGGGAAACGAAGGATATTGCTATTGCATTATGAAGGAGTAAAGAAAAATCTTGTTTCCATCCTATAGACCATAGAATTCCTATCCGTCCTTTTCACGCTATGCTGAACAAAATATCCCACGCATAGAGACGCATTTCCGTTTCAAAAATCATAATGAAACGAAAAAAAGGAAACGGTTTGCGTTTAAAACATAAATATTTCTTTCCCTTTTTTATTGAACTAAATGTGAATTGAGACCTTTAAATTTTTGGTCTTTTTGTTTTCTTTTCAAAATAATATGAACGCATCCGTATATGCAAATATCGGAGAGAGAGAAGTCAAATAGCGTACACATTTTCGTCGACCCTATTTCAAAATATTTTTAAAAAGAAGTCGGAAAGTTAATTTTCCATGAACGAAAATTTCTGGATAAAAAGATACTACAATAAAAGAAAAGAGCACAATTGACACAATTAATACATCAATCATAAAAACAGTAATTCTTTAAATAAAAATATTTTTTGAAAGTGAAAAAAGTCACTTTTATTTATTTATTAAGGGGATTAAAAACAGCAATTGTTTTTCATTTTCAAATGAAATAATATCTTTCAATATTCACAATTATATTCTTAAGAGTAAATTAATAAATGTCTATGCAAATGCTTAAGCAAAATATTTATAATAAGTTACATTATAAAGAAGAGCCTTTATTTTTAGTTAAGAATGCATATAATTTGAAATACTGTTTTGAATAATGAAAAGTCTGCACGAACATACAAATTAAGTGTTTTGGATTTAAAAGAAAAGAGATCAAAATGCAGCAAATTTAAAATTGAAAGATGCATAGAATCAAAAGAAAATTTAAAAAATAATTTCGTGCAAATATATTTAACATATTTGATCACGGAGGAGCTAACTTAAATATAATAATAATGTAAAAATTATACTCTTATGTTGCATTATTCTTGTATTTTTATTTTTTTTATTTATAACTAAATAGTTTTATTTATATTTTATATTAACTTTTGTGAGAAACGTAACATTTCTATAGTTCATTAGTAATATTTCATTCATTCATTAACTTTATTTTAAAGTATTTAAGCAATAATTTCTGCTTCAAAAAGTAATTAAAATCAAATATACTTTAAAATATCATCACTATCCATCCCTCAGTCACAAGAGGTTGTATGGTTAATCTGTCATGTGACCTAAGTCATAGGAATTATCATAAATACCAATTCATCGTAGGAAAGGCCCTCTCACAAATATTTGCATTTCTTAACGAATATTTAATGTAAAGTTTAATATTTTCACCATACGAGGAGTTATTGATATGTAAGGTCTCCAATGGTATAAAATAAATTCCCGACAAGGTAAAATCATAAAAGAGGTATCAGAATGAAGGAAATGTATTACTTTTACATTTCAAAAACTCATTTCTCAACATTATCCCCTCTAAACGCTACACACATTAGTTCAATCTTTTTATCCATTTCTTCATTCCGTCCATGAAGAAAGATTCTGGTTGGCTGCGTATCCATTTGAGCACGGCTGCCTGAACTTTGGCATATGTTGAAAAACGTCGAACTTTCAACGTCTCCGTCATTTTTGGGAGCAACCAAAAGTCCAACGATGCCAAATATGGGCTTTAAGATGGTTATGTAAACACTGTGAATTTCAGTTTTCCCATGAAGTGCTGTGTTTATGTATGGCAATGCGGTCTTGCATTGTCGTGATGCCAAAGAAAGACGTTTCTTTCCGGTTTCATTCTGCGGATGCGTTGCTTGAGTGACACTAATGTTGCACAGCACCTTTCGGAATTCACCGTCAATCATTCAGTCAGAAATTTCATGTAGAGCACACCACTTCCATCACAAAAGAGGATGAGTATGGCTTGTTTTGCTGACAATAAAGCTTTGAATTTCTTGACACTCAGAGAACCGGAATGACAATATTCCATGGATTGTATCTTGTTTTCTGGGTCATAACGATGAATCCAGAATGCCAAAGTTCAGGCAGCCTTGTGGAAATGGATACGCAGCCAACCAGAATCTTTCTTCGTGGATGGAATGAAAAAATGAACAGAAATATTGAACAAATGTGTAGCTGTTAGAGGTGGCTATGTTCAAAAGTAAGTTTACAATGTGCAAGAGCAACAAATTTCCTTCATTCTGATGCCTCTGTTATATTTTAACTTGTAGAAAACTTTTTTATACTATTGGAGACCTTACTTATCAATCACCCCTCGTATTAACCACACTAACTTCGTTTAAAAAACAAAGATTTAGTTTTCATTTATACTGCAAATATATCGTAGTAAATGATATTGACAAGATTTCTTTTTGTCTCTATATTCTTATTTACATTAATTTTGCACATAATTTTTTCAGAATACCATTCATCAAACAGTAAATAATTATCAGGTTTTATTACTCATTTTCTAAGAGATATTTTTGAGGAGAAAATAAATGGTACATTGTTCAAGAACTGAGAATCTAAAATAAATATGTGGTAATACACTTGCAGTTGTATTTTATATAATAAATAAATATGCTCCTTTTTTACTATTTTTAAAGATCGTTTATGATTTAAAAATTAAGAGATAAATTGTTTCGTTTTATATCTATATCCGTGCAGACAATAATAAGTAGAGTCCTCCTGATGTGTTAGTGTAAAGTTAAACATCATTAGGTAATTCTATTCTGAGAGCAACAACATCTTACTTATTTACATATCTTAAAATATAGAATCAGCAGCGTCTGCGTAATATGACCTTGAAACAAGAATGGTAAAAAAGATGGATAATAGTGCGCACTCTTTTCACCGAGTGAATACTTACTTAACCAGTCAGTCTGCCAGCAAGGTGAAGAACGCAGATGCCAGTGTCTGAGCGAGCAAATCCCTTGTTAATTCTATAGTATTAATTTTTTTTTATATAATTGTAACTGTCAGTTGAAATGTGAATCAGTTTGAATTAATTAGTCATTAGTAGAATCAGAGTTTGAATTTAAAAACCATGAATAAAAGTTGAACTGAGCTAACCGCCGTTGTCAATTCATTTAGCGCAGTCTTACAAGGGAGCCCCACGTTGGGCGCCATTAGTAATACTGTAATCAAATAATTATTACTTCGATTAGCTCTGTTCAACTTTATTTCATGTTTTTTTCAAATTCAAACTCATTAAAGATTAAACCAGATTCAAATTCTTTCACACTTAAATTGACCACAGTTACAATTATATTAAAACAGTTAATAGGATAGAAATAACGAGAGGTTTGCGCGTGCTTTTTATTCCGAGCTGGCAGGCTGACTGGTTAAGCAAGCAACCACTCGACAAAAAGAGTGCACACTATTGTCCATCTATCTTTACCATTCTCCTTACAACCTTATTTTTATTTAATTAATGTACGAGATAAGTATGAAGAATAAGCTTCAAAGCATGATTGCAATTTCTGTTATCTGATAAATAACGAAAATAACAAGCTTATATGAAGGTCATTAAATTAAAATTAAGAAAATTGTACATTTGTTTAGGCAGCCTTATAAAACTTTATTTTTAATTATATCATTAATTCAGTATTAAATACAGTTTAAACTCGTCACAAAAATCAAGATTTAAAAAGTACTAAGATTCCGTACAGCAAGAAATAAATTGTACGCTTTACAACTTATTTTTATCTTAATTAAATTACATAACTGGACTAAATTCCTCCATCTTCCTGAACTGAGCTAAGCTATTGAATAAATTTATGAAATTAAAAAGTACAAAAAAATAAGCAAATTAAAATATGTAATAAATAGATAAATAGATTAATTTATGGTAGAAAAATAACGAAATCTTACTTCTGAAGTGGAAAATGTGCAAATGTAGATAATTAAAAGATAAGTTATCAATTCTTCTCTGCATTACACTTTTAAAAATGTTTGCTTAGAAAATCTCTTTTATTATGTCGAAAAATTAAACAAATACTAGTAAAGATATTAAAAAAAAACATTTACCTAGGATTAACATCACAAATGCAATCATTTGATTAATTAATTTCATAATCTATTGTGGAATATAAATGAAAGCTTGTAACTTTTCTGATTTAATTAAATTATTATTTATTCAGATTTTTAAGGATTCACTTAAATTACTTAGTGTAACGAAATAATAAATATTTAAGAACAGAGACAATGTATTAATTATTTTCACTCACCATGTGATACAAAATCTCTGCTTTTACAAGAAAATAAAATGACAGTTGATGTTATTAATAAGATCTTTAAATAGTATCCAATAACAAAAAATACTTACAAAATATTTTTTCATTTGGTATAATGTTTTTAGAAATATTTTCTGGAACATAAAATGTATCTGCCATCCGCGAAATAGAGAATATGTAATAAAAATACTCTTCCTGAATTTCATTTTCTCAAAAATAATCATATTTCCAAATTTATCAGAATTTTAATTTAATTTAATCCTTAAAGTGTAATATATCTGTAAAAGAAAAAACTTTTTATAATCTAAGGAAGAAAATTCGATAGTATAATATCTCAATTTTATTCAGTTTGAATACCTTGAGTATAAATATGGAAGGCACAATTATAAGTTAAAACTATTTTTCATAAAAAAACATACATTGTAATAAATGGAAGTTTCATACAATATCTTAAGTCATTACAGAATTAATGGTAATAAAAAAAAAAAGATAGCGTTCTTGGCATTAGAAACAGCAATACTTTTGGTCGATATCGATTTCAAATATTCATATTCAAATAAAAAAATAGCTAAGTATTTTATAAGCTAAAAATAAAATCGGTTTAATGTCATATATACAGCAAGAAGTCACTCCATGAGTTACATTTTCTCTTATATGTAGTATTTTTTGTGAATACAAAATAAAAAAATATCTTGGTAATAGATTTATGTAAATATCATGAGCATTTACGTAATCTTTAAATTAAAAATTGACCAAACAATATTCAGTAAAAATGACACTTGTTTAGCAGTTTATTGTCAGAGGGATATAGGTAATTCTTAAAATAATTAATATTTTGAGTATAAAAGGATATAATTTAATAAATAAAACTTAATTTAGAAAAGATATAATTGATAAACTGAGAACTTAAGATTTGTTTAATAAAATAGAAATAGTCAACAATGGCAAAAGAGCAATATTGAAAATACATTCAAAATCATGTACATTTTTTGTACTCTGTTCAAACTCTTAAGATGTACATATTTGGAATTACAAGTGAATTTCTGTAAGGTCTGCGATTTAATATTTTTTTTTCTAAAAAAAAAAGAAAAGAAACCGAACAAGAAATAAGCAACGCAAACCTTTTTTTAAATAAATAATGTTACCAACAGAAATTCAGAAACTGAAAAATTCTGGAAAAAAGAGTTTTCTGATTTCAGTTTTCTAACATTCAAAGAAAAATGGTAAATCCTTCTAATGTACATTGTTCAAAACACAAGAGAGTACAGTAATATAGAACCCCAATTTTAAAAATAGTACATATCATGGATTTGTAAAAAATTAAAGAAAAGTAATTGAATGTGAGGATAATAAAAAAAAGTAGTCGCAAACAGATATAAATACTTCAATGAATCATCAGGTAACACTACATTTTATTCTTTCAATATAATCATCATTAAAATTAAATACCTTTTTCCAAATGACTGGAAAAAATAGGATAGCGTTGCTTATTAATGACAGTGACGGTAATCATTGTTGCTTTGTGAATAGGTGCCTCTTCAGAAACTCGGATAATTCAGAGGAGCTTTCTTAAACTTGGGAAAGATATTGAAATCACAAGGATTCATGTCAGGTGAGCGCGGTAGGTGCTTCAAGACCTCCCCGTCACATTACATTTATTGCAATATGAGGAACATGAAAATGTACATTGCTCTACAATACAATGTGAAGATTGTGTCGCAATAAATTTGGATAATTGCGTAGTATTGACATACACAGATAGTGCTGAAGAAATCTGCAATAGAAGCCTGTTTTCACAGTTTCTCTTTACATACATAAATCTACTCCCTTACAATTGAATGCCCAAATCTACATAACATTCATCCAACTGAGTTCTTGTCGAACTTTCTGTAGACGTGACGAATCTGAGTGAAGCCATTGATTCGATGGGCACTTCATTTGAGACTCATACGCTCGGGCCCACTCTCCTCAAAAAATGTGATAGATAATCTCAGAATTTCTCTGCGTTTTTTTAAACAATGATACTTAGAAATTTTAAGAAAACTTTTTTGTTAATATAATAATTCATAGTATTGAGATAAGAATTATAAATCTATTATATTATGAATTATACTTATTCAGTAGTTTTTGAAAAGAAATGCTGTAAATAACTGCTTTTCGTTTATTCCAGATTTCATTAGGTAAGCAGTGAAAAGTTTAAATTGTGTTGTTGAATTTATAAGTTTAATAACATACTTGTGAAAAACGTTAATTCCAAAAGTAGTGGTGCGCAAGAACAAAAAAGTATCCCATAATTAGCCAGAAGAGGATAAAATTTCAGAAAATTAAATATCTCATAATAATTACATAATTAATTAATTATTACAATCCAAAACAATGACAGAAATTCCGAAACAGTCATAATTAAATACATTTGGGATGGATTCATATCTGACACGCCCTTCTCTACATTGATTTTTATTGATCAGTACGGCGTAACGAAAAGGTTAAAAATTCATGTTTTTTTCTTCTTTCAAATATGACTGCGGATTGGTAATGACGTTTGCATTCTCCGACCTCTAGTACGGAACAGCTATCCCTTTTTAGTGTGTCCCCATATAGGTGGATACCAATTGCTCCAATGTAATTTAGACACCTAGTTTCCTCCACAGAAGAAACCGCTTGAGCTCTGACGTTGCGAAAAGGTTTGATAAATTTAATTCGGCTGGTAGCTCCCAAACAAAGTAAGCACTCTAGGGATCTTTAACATGCCGCATAATCGTACGACATGGTTGATTTCCTGCATCGTGAAAATCCACCGACTTCAGCCGGGGTCAAAACCATAAACTTGGGCGTACAAGATCAGCATAAATCCTGTAATGTCTGAAGCTATTGTTAGCGAAAGACTATGGAATGTAGGCGCGAATTTTTTTTTTTTTGGCGCGGTTAATGTCTTTTGTAGAAGAGGGTTGCTTGACCCCGGAGAGTACGGTCAGAGAGGGAGAGAATCCCGTGTTTTGGAAGCGGAGGCGTTGAATTGTTTTGGAACGAAGCAAATGGAATTCCTTCGGTGAGAGATCGACCACTGGCGTGGTCTGGTGTAAGAAAGTAGAAGAGATAGTCTCTTGGGACTGTGTTTGAATTGATTGATTTGAGAAAAGACGGATATTGTAGATTGATTGTTATTTGATTATTATATTTAATCAAGATAAATGTGTTAATCAAGATTTAATTATGTTTACATTGATTGATTTGAGAAACAATTAAGAAAGTAATAAAATCATTACATTTCCAATTACGTCATTCAGCCGGCATAGTTGGCTAGGAGCTAGAAAAAGATTTATGCAATTTCTTTTATTTTCCCTTGTCAGTTTCAAGGAAAGATTACCATTGATTTCCTACTCATTTTATGAAAAGAAATAAAATTAAAAAATAATGAAGTAGCACTTTACATTTCTTATCTAATGGAATTTCATAGAAATTTATAGAAAAAAATATCAGAAGTGCAAAATACATTCCTTTTTAAAAAAAATGAGCTTAATAATAAAAAGTTAAAATTAAAATTACTTAAAGTAGGATGCATAACTCCTTTTTAGCTATTTATTCATATTTTTAAATAAAAAAAAATTGAAAAAACTCCTTTAACACAACCTTTGACTTTAAAATATCCACTGAGACTCGATATAAAGTAATAGAAATTCTGACATTTGCAGTCCTTTCAATGGAAATTTCTTTCTTCGACTTTTTTTTCCTTTGGGATACGTCATTATTATTTCTGACCGCATAAAATCGGAGTTATAGACTTTCCAATAAAATGGAAATATCAAAGGAAGGGATAAGTATGAAATAAGCATAGCCTTAACCTCCAACTGAATCTTCAAAAGGAAATGCCATATGGCTACGATGTTTGGATGCGAAATAATAAAATAAGAAAAACACAAATGGTATTTTTATAAGAGTTTACTGCATTCAAAACGGTTCGAGACTCAATTTATTTGTTATTCATGAAAAACAATTTTAACATAAAGGTTTTTAAGCTTTCTCTGCTAAGTAGTGTATAAAGTTTTTACATTACATTATTAAGATTATGTCACAAAATATTTGTTTGTGCTGTCACTTTTTATTTCTCAACTGTATAAAATTCAAATTTGGACATTTTCTGTAAGCCATTTTTATGAAAAGTAGCATAAATATACACTGCTGGGGAGCCATACAAAATGCAAATCCAAAAAGTACCAGAGATATCCCGTCGAAATTTATTTGGCAGATAACATGTTGTACAAAGATCAAACGATTAAAATTACAGCCTCTTGAAACGTGTGGATGATGACAAAATCAGTAATTAGCCATTGGTGGCTATAACCACTGCCACACGACTCAACATAGAATCAAAGAGGCTTTGGATGTATCCTTGGGGTACAGTAGTCCACGCGTCTTCCATAAATTGCCAGTTGATCTGGTATAGTAGCGGGTGGTGTATCCCGGGTCAGTAGTTGTATAAGCATGAACCACACGTTTGCAATTGACGATAAATAGGTAGAACAAGCAGGTGAAGGAAGCAGCTCAATCTAATTAGTAAAGAAGAATTCCTGAATATTGCGTGTCACGTGTGGTCGCGTATTATTCTCCTCCATACATTCAAAGGCTGAATGTATGGGGGGGACCACGGGCTCCAACCTCAGAGATGAGCGCTAGCTGTTCAGTGTACCAACTATGCGTATTATAGGGGGGTGGTAGTGAAATCCATTACCACCCGAAGCGATGATACCGAATGCAGGACCAGTGTGGCAATGCACAACGAAATAGTTCTGCAGCCTCTCACCACAGAGTCTCCAGACTCGAATCCGATCATCGTGATGTTGCAGGCAGAAGCGGGATTCGTTAGTAAATACAATGTCCGTTGTCCATGTCCACCTTTCATCGCACCACATGCGGTGCAAATACCTGTGTTTTCTAGTCAAGGGTAAACGAAGCAATAGACGCCTTGCGGACTTTCCACTCTGCTGCAAATGGCATTGCATGGTACAACCGAACAGCGAATGATACGTAACAGACTGAATCTATTGTGCTACGATTATTGATGTAGATGCGCGATCCAGCACTGCCATGCGCACAATCCGCCTGTCATCACAGGCAGTAGCGCAACGAGATGGGTGCGATCTGCCTCATCGTTTTGTCGTTGCTTGAATGCCTTTAAATTAATAAATATAAAAAATATGCTACATTTACATATTCAATTTTTTGACAAATGTTAAAATCTGATAAAGTAGAATAATTGAATACATACAAATGAAAACCTGTCGGAAATGTTTAGCCACAACACTTTAAATGTAATTGAAATTTTATATTTTCTGAGAATCACTGTGGTAAATTTTGAAAACTTACGTATACATCGTAATTGGATAAATCTTGGAAGATTAACATGTTAATTTGCTTAGAATCTGTACATTATAAAATAAAACACTGTTAGAAACTGATATTTAAAAATATGACCAGTATTCTAGATATATTTCCTAAACAATACTTCTTTAAAAATTTACTCAAACATAATTTTGGTTATTAAAATGCTAAAATGTACTAAAAATGAAAAATTGAATAACATTTTTGAAAAAATTGCAAAATTGGGAATTTACAATGCGTTGCT
Source organism: Trichonephila inaurata madagascariensis (assembly GCA_019973955.1). Taxonomy (NCBI): domain Eukaryota; kingdom Metazoa; phylum Arthropoda; class Arachnida; order Araneae; family Nephilidae; genus Trichonephila; species Trichonephila inaurata. Next base: position 252,970 of record BMAV01008309.1, read on the forward strand.
CTATTTATTGTATCTCTCAACAATATTCTCCTTAATAATAATGTGAGCGTATAATCTATGTCTTCTAACTTAGTCCTGACATTTTGTTATTATTAACAACATGATGATACATTTCATTTAAAAATGCAATTTAAATCGAACAAATAATTTTAAATATTTTAAGGTTATTAAAGAAATGAGTTTGAAGCTCCTAATCACACAAAAAAAGGTACCTTATGGTTTTTAATGGCCAAAAAAATATGTATAATGAAGCAAGTACATTAAAATTTAGCTTTCTTTTTTTTTGTTCTAAAGACATTAAGTACGTTACATTAATGTGATTGAAATGCCTTCTTTGGCGAAATTAAAGTAGAAGAAATGATCATCAATTTTGATTCGTTTAGAAATACAACTAAACACAGCCGTAATTAAAATGCTAATGCATGGAAGCTCATCATATGGTGGCATCAAGAAAAGTCTCATCAATTGTTTTTATAGTAGCGTTCATTTAAAGTTTGAAGACGGGAGGGAAATTAAACTATTACGCGGCTCCGGAAGCAAAAAGTTTACTTACGTGATATGATGTTAAACTTAACGAAGCATAAGAACAGGCATCTGACTTTTTAAGCCTTGTTTAATGATATTCGCCAAAAAAAAGCTCATAAGCTGTAATTAAAATGAAATTATTACCTATGGTCTCCATATAAAACCCTAACCAAAGATCGAAAACCCTATTATTTTTCTGATATTTTAAAAGCCTTTTAAATTATCTCGGGACTTTGAATAAAGCTCATTAAATAAACATAGTAAAAAAAGGAAACGGGTCATTGTTAATGAATGATGTTATTGGTAAAGAAGAGAAAAAAAATACTAAGGGGTGAACTAAGCTCATTTATGACCTTCGAGCTAGCCATTGATACTTGATTATCTTAAGTGTTCTTAAGTAAGATGGGTCGAAAAACGGTTCTTTGAAAACGTGATTAGAATCAATATTTTTATGAAAGCTATTTGTTTTTTGAAAATTGGTAGATATGCTTACGTCATTTTTTTTTTTAATTAATAACGAAAAAAATAAAAGTGTTTTATTGAAAATAGCCAGCATAATGG
>BMAV01008309.1:259055-293998 GCA_019973955.1 Trichonephila inaurata madagascariensis
CTTCCTAATTTGCATCTCTCCTTCACGCTTCACTTCTTGGGTTTAGTTGGAAAAGAGTTGCCATTAATTCTGGACCCAAAGAACGCAAAGGACATGTTAATGAAAAAACGCGTGAGCCCGTCACAAAGTGAAATTGTACAAATTGTGTCAGGTAGGAATCATTATGTTAAAATATGTATAAAGAGACATGCTTTAAGTACGCGAATAGCAGATGCTTTTAAATACATATTTCACTCTAATACTGAAATTAACAGATTAAATCAATAAGGTTATATGTGCGTTACCATCTCAAATGTACTTTATAAAACAGTATTTGATTTTGCAAAGAAGAATATTTTTTAAAATAGTTTATAACAGCAAATATTTTAAGTATTCCGATAATATTTTGTTATAAAAGTAACTAAATCTTCATTCAGGCTTTGAAAAATGTCATTAATAAAAAAAGGAGTGCTTTGTTCTATTATGCGCGGCTATATCAAGAAACTATGCCGATTTACATATAGTAATGTTGATTCTGTTGATTGTTCTAGGAAAAAGTTTTTCATTGCAATTAGTTTTTTGCTGTGCAAACTTAGTTTAAAAACTTTTTTAGGGTTTCATCCTAATATGAAACATTAATACCGAAATAAATCAATAAATTTATTAATAAAAACTTTTACCAAAGTAAAAATTTTATCGAATACATTATGCTATATTATGTTATTTATCTTTTTTTTCCTTTCATTTATATGTATCTTACAGATTAGAGAAAGCAAGTAGTTTTGTAAACTAAATTGGTAATAAAAACCCTACCAATGAGTAGAAAAGTTCACCGTTTCATGTTCATATATTGGACAAAACACTAAAGTTATGCAAACTCGCTGAAAATAAAATTAACAGAAATCTAAATCAATTTACCTAAACCTAAACTAGTATAGCGTGTTCGAAGTAATTTTTCCTTTCTAGTACAGAAGCAAAACACAAGTAAATCACATGAAAAGCAGTTTCAATCTCATCCTTGAAACAAATACCAATGATTGTTGGAAAGAGTGTTGCCCGAAATAAGTAATAACTTTCGATATTATGGTGAATTAATTGATGTATTAATGCTAAGACAGAGAGAAAGAGAGAAGGAAAGTATATTCAACTGTGTAATTATTTCATTACAGTAAGTCAGCGTTTCTGCAAAGAAAAATTCAAATGCTCGACAAGCATATGACAACAGTTGTTGATATTATTACAAGTTAATTAAGGTTCTATTAGAACAGCAAAGAACATAATTTTCTCCACTTGTGTTTATTGTACAATTATCTAAAATATCTAATAATTGTATAATTATCTAAATTCAAAGAATTGCAAAAATTTAATTGAAATAATTTTCTAATCACATTAAATTGGTGAAAGTATAGCTTACATTTAAAAGAGGTAAAGTTTTTTTCTTTATTTTTTTAGAAAGAAAATATCTGTACATCTATAGAACCTTCTTAAATGAGGGCAAAGAATAAAAAATGCATTGAGTTGCTATTTTGCTCACAGCACCTTGTTGTCTATATTATGATTTTATTTTAAAAAAAACCTTGAGACTACAATTAGATATTTTTCTACAAAGATAACACAATGGTGATTCCTTTTTTAATCCTTATTCAATTAACTGGTTTGCCAACACATTTTATAACCATAGTTCCTTACTTCAAAAATCTTCTTTAGAAATTAAGGAATTGTTGCACAAATACTTGTCGTAAATTAAAATGTATTATCACAGAACAAGTTTACAATAAATATATAAAAAAATTTCATTGCTAAATAGTAAATTACAGTAATTTGTAATGTTTTCTTCTTAAAAAATGGAAACTTGTGAAACCGCCACCCTAAGGTGACCATATCTTTGATTATCCGCGTGAGTTAGAGGTGTAGGGTTTACAAAAGGAACAGACATTTTTGCATTCTTAATATGACTTTATTAAGAATATTACTTAATCTTCTAACAAATTAGATAATTATATTTAAGAGAGAATATCTACGACGAACAAACACACAATAATAGTTATACCGAATCGCGTAACTTGGACCACTATCAATATCTAATCCGCCTAATCTCACTTCAAATAATATTACAAGTCCTAATATCAAATAGTCAATCCTACTTTATTTTGATCGTAGCTTCAATGCTATGAAGAGACGTCTGGGCGCGAGTGCAATGGTATGCACCTTGGCCTAATGGCTTAATCTTCAAGGTAACTTCAACTGGCTGCCAAATTACGCTTGTATCAATAGCTCACATAGCATTCCCAAATTGCCATCCGACTTACTGAAACTTCTGTTATTTAAAAGCTATCTCATTTGCATTTCATCTTTAAGTTTCGCTTCTTGGGTTTTGGTTGGAAAAGAGTTGCCATTAATCTTGGCCCCCAAAGAAACCAGAGGTCATGTTAAAGAAAAGACGCTTGAGCCCGTCACAAACTTAAAGCACATCTCAAGGTATTTTTAGTAGAAATGTAATGTACATATAACATTTAAATATATAATTCAGGAAATATACGTTTGAGTTATATAACTGGGTAATCATCTAAAATAACTTTTAAAATATAACATAAGAAACTAAAATCGTTTTATTCTTCTTACTTAAGTCTATTTATTTTTAAGTTATACATATAAAAACAATCATCCTCAAAATTTGTTTCCAGCACGAATAAAAAAAAATGAATAAATCAAATAAAATATACTTCTTTTTATTAATTTCATGGAAAGTAAACATTTATTAGATCGGGTGCACTGTCTCAAACAACATCCCTTATTTTTGTTTTCAGTCTTCTTTTTTCATAGACCAAAAATAAATTTCCCAAGATTAATTACATGTCCTAGCGTCTGTATTTCAATCTCCTATCTCAGTAAGACGATCATTTTCGGAAAGTTGGAGAGGGGTAAAATGAAAATAAAAGCAAAAGACAACTGGGAGATTTTCCTGAAAGTCCGTGGCTTAAGGTGGTGACTCAGTACCCTGCAGGAGGAAAATCCGGCAATTTATTTAGAGTAAGATTATCCCAAAATATCGAAGTTTAATCAACAGCCCTTTTCTATGTCTACGTTAAAAGCATTTTGCCGACCCCAGATAGATAATATCGAAGCTTTTCTCTTTCACTTTGACAGCGAAACTAGGACACGTTTATTTATTATTATTACTTTCAGGAGCAAACATGTCAGGGGAAGTGTGTGTTGACATTGATAACTTAATTCAAATAAATTGAACGCAAAGTTCCACCTGGTTTTTGTAAGATATATTGACTAGAAATTTGATTATGTAAGTCATGAAAACTAACGCTAAATGAGTAATTGATTGATAGACTGATTATTAACGACTCATAGAAAAGCTATTGGCTACAGACCTCATAAATTTGAACCACGGACAAATTTTGATGATAACACTTGAGATAGCATTCCAATCACCATATTAACTCACCATCTCCAAATACACTAAGTATCATCCAAGAAGAAAATGTATCCAGTAGCAATTAATACATAAATCGTAAATACAAATGCAAACAAGTATATATAATATATTGATAAAACTGTTCTGACTTTATAAAATGAATTCCACAAAAACATTATTTTACGGAATTTAAACTCCGAATACTCTAACGATGACAAATGAGTCTCGCCGTCATTTTTATTTGGTTATTTTAGGAAATATTTTAGACTGTTTTGCTAATGCATAAAAAAGCAAATTCTGTTGAATAAAATATAATCATATATTAGTTGCTTGAAATTTATTTCGAAGAAAAATAAATATCAAATGCAGGAGGAAATATATATTTTCAATGTATACTAATATTTAAATTGTGAGTAATAAATTTTCATTTATAATATTAAAGAATATGCATGCTTTAATAATAAAAAAAGTCAGTTAATAGGAAAATTAAGATATTTTTGCTATAAAAATTCTATTTTTTCCATTAAAGTTCTTATTATTAAAAACCGCAACACGTTCCCAGCACAGTTATAAAATCAATAAATTGCCAGTTGTTTTTTCTAAAATTGTTTAAAGTAATTTTTTAACCATAACTATAATAAATTAAAGAAAGGGACAAGGGAGACCCGAAAAATATGGCAGTATTAAAAGCTAGTATTGTGAACTCCTGAACTTTTTTTACAAATATGAAAAATTTGTCTCGGGACGTATCCTTGCTGTTTATTATGTGGGTAGTTGGATAAAAAATATTCCTATGAAAAAATTCCTATAAATATGCAACAACTTAGAAACAAATAAGTAAAACAGATAAAACATAACATGTCTGTTATTTTTTAAATTTTAAAAAAAAAATTTATTTGTGAAAAAAAGAGTTTTTATGCATAACGCCACATATGATAATTAATTACTAAAATTATTTTTCTTTTTTTAGTATGAGCTAATTCTTTAAATCACAACAATTTTGGGTGATATGTTAACCAGCATCTGAATAGAAGTTAATTGTTTTTGTATTAATCTGTAACTGCATCTATTCTATTTACTTAAGGTATTCAATTTAGACTTATTACTTGGGAGATGTGAAAAGAAAGTATGACATATATTTAAAAAAAATTATTCTTATTTTATTCAAAGAAAAATGATTTGGAAAAAAAATATCAGAGTAAAGTAGTTTTATGTAGATGCTGTTTACTGAGAAACGCAATACCAGGTATTCCAGTTCGCCATAAACGTAATGGAAATTTTCTGAATACTAATACAGGAAACGGGGCTTTGATTCATTATTTTACGAGAGCCTGTCATGTCTATGCATTAGTAACATTATACCAGATCATCACATTCTAAAAATGGCAGCCATTCAATCTGTGAAACCTAAACAATTTTTATAATATCATCAACAAATAAAAGTTACACGATAGCACTACTATAACAATGTGTTATGTGCTTTTTAAAAGTAGCATTACTTGAATGAGCTTTTCAGAAAATTCGAAACATCCTTTCATTTTTAACTTACGCGATTCTATGTTATCTATATTTCATGTTATTCTTATATGTAAGAACTTTTCTAGAATTTATAGAATAAAGAGAAGATTCACATTGTAAAAGAATGTGGTTTAACAGTGTTGTCGATGCTGGTGTATTGTTTACATCCTGGTTTCTTTTATATTTATGACCTTAAATGACATCTAACAAGAAGATTGCAAGCAGTCAGTTTCATGTATAATATTTTGGATCACTTTTCAGCTCAATACTCCTTGTTTTTCTAAAAATTGACATGGCATAAACTATGTTACAAACGACTATGTTGGAAGTGTAGAATTTTATACAAGATAAAGATGAATGTGTAGAAATACAGTTTCTAAAATAGATGCTTATTTGAAAAATGTGTAGAAGGGATATGTGTTTAAACTGGATATGATGCTATCAAAATATGAGCTCTATTTTTAGAATAGTTGCCATGTAATGTCTTCTTTTCATATTTTAGTTATAAAATATTCAGAAATGTTTTATGGGATGTGGAATATAAAAATGTCAAAATAAATCTAAAAGTAAAAAAAAAAATTGTATACCCGCAAAGCTAAAACAACAAAGCTAACTATTATGGATATGTAAATATTTTATTTTAAATCAGATTTATAAGTTTGCCTAACAAAATAAGAGTTAACACTGGATAAAGAGGATATGATTATCATCGTCATCTTAAAGTTGGTTTGTAGAACAATTGTTTAGTTAACTTTTTATAATATTTTGTATTGAATTAGAAAAATATACGATTTTCATTTTCATTAATATCTTAAAGTCAATTATATTTAATCCTTAATATATTTCTTATATAATTATTTTCTATAAATTAAAAAAAGTAATTAATTTGTATTATAAAATAAAATTTTAAATTTTATTCATGTCTATAGAATATATAAAAATTAGCATCAAATAAACTTTGTGCGCCATTTTTTTCTTCATATTTATGTGGAATTATTTTTTATTTGCATGTAAGCCAGTCAGTTTTATATAGGTTTATATAATGAGAAAATATATTTTAATATAAGAATAAGGTATAATTTGCTTGAAAGCTAACTCACATGAAACATCCTTCAGTATTACTCTTAAATTATAAAAATGAAAACTCTCTTATGTTTGAGTGTGTGTGCCTAAAACTGAAAGTGTATTTATTACACAGAAATATTAAAAGCATTTTTCTGCAATAAAAAAATTAATTATAATTATAAAAAAAGTTCTTGCAATTTAATAAAACTTTGTATAACATTCTGCATAAGAATATATTATTCAAATAAAAAAAAATTATATTTCAATCAACTCGAAATTTATCCCCTCTTAAAAGAGAAAGAAACAAATAGAATTTCGATTAAAATATGTTTTGGATTTTCAATTAATTAATTCCCAATTTATGCTTCAATTTAGAGATCTGATATTTTAGAAGCAGTCAAGTATCGAGATAAAAAAATTTTAACAGCATCTAAGGAACTGCAGAAGAAATATCGAAATACTAAATTTTAATTTAATAGCAATTTCCTGTTTTAGTAACTTAAATAAAAAAATAAAGCTATGGGGAAAATAATATAAATATCACAATAAGAACTCACAAACTACAAATATATGTACTCATAAATTTTCAAAACTTTTATTGAGGTATATCTCTTTTCAACTTGCCTCAACTTAGAATGATATATATACTGCTTTCTTAAAAATATTTTTACACTCACCCCAAGTTAATATAAAATATTTTGTAAATTATATAAAGAAGTTCTTAGAAGAGAGAGAGAGAGATTTGGTCTTAGGACTAAAAATATTAAAAACCATATTGAATTAAAAATGTTTAACTACTTTTATATTTTAATTTTTTGTTATACATTTTCATGTTTACAAAGAATTTTTTAAAGTCATTTTAAAATTAAATAATGATTCGTTTTATTAAAATAAAATTAGGAAGTACGAGAAATTTTCACGAAAATTGGAAGATCAAGTTTAATTTTTAAGAACACACACTGCAATATAATTTTCTTTTGTTTTTTGTTTAAAAAATTAGAACAATCCATTAATAGTTCTTTTTACAGAACTGATAAGCACACACACAAAAACAAATTAAGGATTTTTTTTTCTTTACGTAACCGGAACACGAACAATGAGAATTTTACTAATAGATAAATGTCCATCTTTTCATAATAATTTTAAGTGTTCAAAAATTTAAATGATCAATTTTCTCCTTAATTCTCCTCAAATAATGCAGTATTCATTCTATAGTTTCAATTTCCGCTGATTATAAAACAAAATTCTATAAATTTCGAAGTAAGATTTACAAGTGCAGTTCCAAAATTACATTTTACTATGGGAATACAATTAAGATATGAGATTTTTTTTTCAATATTTATTGTCACATTTTTGTGTTCGATTTATTCATAAAGCATATCCCTTAAAAGAATGATTGGTAATATTTTAGTGGTTGAAAAATCACAAGATATTTACTTTAATTGCTCTAAATGATGAAGTTATTTGAAGTGATTTTGTAATTCTTACATTTTTATCGTAAGTTTTGCGTGATTATTTTCTCAAAGATAGAGATTAAACAGTAAAATTATAATAGTTTGGTATAAATATGTTTTAATTATTTTTGATCAATACAATGTTAGTGTATTGTAAAAATAATTAAAGCATACTTTCACCCGTAAGAAATATTGATATTTAAATCCAAAATTTCAGTGAAAGAAAAACTATTCTTTTTAAGAGAGATGACTCTTTAAACGAAACAAAATCACAAAAGGGTATAAGTAAGCGTTCTAATCATGAGTTCAGATTACACTGCCATCTATTAGCGTGTTTTAAAACTCTGTAATGATTTGCCACCATACGTAAAGACTAATCCGATTTTCAATATCCCCCCATCATAAATAAATAAAACACATAAATCAGTAGAAAATCTGGAAAATGTTTAGTTATTAAAATAATACAAAAAATAAAAAATGCAAACTTCTTCGAAAACTATTGTACATTTTTCTTGTTTACTTTTTTTATAATAAAATAAAAAATATTAATATATATAAATAATTGTAATACTTATTGATAAGATAACTATTAATAACATAAATTGTTTGATATATTTAGAAATACACTTCAAGTATAAAAGTATACTTCATAAATATTTTAAATTTCGCAAAATTATATCTAAAATTTTTATCTTTTTCTCATCGTGCTATTTTAAAATATAGAGTATTAAAAACTAACAGCATTTGTAAATTTTAAATTATCCTTTACATGCTTAGAAATGGGTGAAAACAATTTTGAGATTATCTGAGCACACATATTATGGTGATTTCTTTCATAAACAAATAAATTATAACTTAACAAGAGCAAAAATAGAAGCATTCTTAATTTCTTCTAATCTCTTGTTATGCTATTCTTATTTATTGCGACAGATTTTTTTCGCAGTGTATATTCACGCTGAGTTAAATATTGAATTTGCAGGAGATTAAGCACAACGAAAGAGTAAAAAGGAACGGAATGTTTCCTCTAATATTACGCTTGGAATGTCACCTTCAAAAGAAAAGGAAGAATTTCGTTAAAGAGAGAGGTATCGAAACTTCATTCTTAATACTTTGAGAAAAGAACTTTTCTGCTATTCCTAATGAGGTTTCTTTCCGCATCACACGAAAGAAAACTATAGCAATCAATCATAACAGTTAAGAAGTTTATTATATTTATACTGAATGAACTTAAACGAGACCTTTTTGACCTCATTTTAGCCATCATTCTCATTTGTTATTGGTAGTTCTATTGAAATAACTTTATTTTTCTTATAAATTACTGACGCACTAAGTGTAAAATAAAGTTTTAAGAAGCAAATATCCTGATAACTCTAAGCATTATCTGCAACAGTATTTAAGTAGATGTTACCTCAGTAACAATAATTAAATTTATCACAATTGATACATAAGCAAGATTAATGCAAGGCCAATGTGTTGCTTAGAGTCAAATCTGTAGGTTACTGAATCCATGCAATAAATCTAATTTAATTCAGATTTTCAAAATTTACTCAATCTTTTTTTAAATTTTATCTAGCAAATACAATACTACTTAAGATGTCCGACTACATTCGACATCAGGATTTTGCAAAAGCGTACTAACGAATATTGCTTTTCATATTTAGTGTCACTTAGATTAGAATACACGTATAAAATTGTTTTAAGAATATTATTACAATAAAAAATTATTTAAATGCAATATTTTGGCAAAAAATGAACTTAGGATTACCTATTTTCAAAATATTCTCTTTTTATGAAAAATACTTCTATAATAATAATGTTTTGCTTATATATAGTTAAGATTTCTCCAGAGAGCCTGAAATAGGATTTTTGAAAAATTCTCTTTATTTTAGAATTATTACCAATTGAAATAATGTACCAGGGTTTTCGTTAAAATTTCTCCACTCTGATATACTAAAGTATGGTTTAATGCACTTCTAAGTTATATAGTTCAAAAATCCTAATTCAGGTTCTGTATAGAGATCTGCGCTATATATAGGCAAAATATTATTATTATAGAAGCATTTTCCATTAAAGGAGAATGTTTTGAAAATAGGTTTGAAAATAAGTATGTTTTTACTTTCATTTTTTGCCAAAATGTTGCATTTAAATAATTTTTCATTGAAAAATAGTCTTAAAACAATTTCATCGTGTATTCCATTCTAAGTGGCACTAAATATTTTTAAAAAAAATATTCGTTTGTACTCTTTTGCAAAATCGCGGCCTCGAACGTAGTGAGATAACTTAAAGATTTTTTTGTGTTGTTTTTGGCTTCAAGCTGTAGATTCTTGCTACTTCGGATGGGTATTTATTTTACGCACAGCCTTACATTGGCTCTTCAACAAAGTTTCCAAAGTTTAGACCTATATGCCGATGTTGCATTGAGTTTATGGATGAAACACATGCTCATGATGGCAACCATACAGTGATGAATGGCATGTTCACTTCCATTTAACAGTTGAATGAACTCTCCATAGAACAGTTTGCCGGGATAGGATCAGAGAAACGGTTTGCCAGAGAAAATTGGCTTGGGAATCCTCCACATTCACGAGACTGACGGAAAACATCCAGAAAAGAATTTGAAGTATCTTGAAGGAGGAAGAAAACATCGAGTTGAAAAAATATCCGGGGGAGAATTTTTGATGTGGTTGACGGGAAGATATATTCTTCGTAAGTAAAATGACAAAACCACACTATCAAAGATGCAAACGAAGTCAAAGCATCTTATGTAATAGTAATGAGGTGAATACTGCTCTGCGATTTCTCAAAGTGCAGGGTTCTATTCCATCAATTTATTTCAAATTACTAAATTATGAATTTATTCGAATAAATAGTAGACGGTGTTTTCATGGGAATTTGGAGCATCTATTGGTATTTAATATAAATTGTACCGGGATGTAATTGTTATTTAATATAATTGTCTGAAGCATGATATATAATTGCTGAAACTTACGAAGAGGGTCTTTTGAAATTATTAGAAAAATCTTTTATGTATTTAGTGGTTTTGAAAATGTTTGGTATTGCAAAATAACTTATTTAACGAAAAACATATGATGGACACGATAACATGCAGTAAGTGGCACAAGTTTGAAAAAAAGCTTCAAAAATTACAATAGATAATTGTTCTAACAGTCTGTGAGAAGTGTTGAAAGCCATCTCATCCTCAATGACGCAAAACTAAATTGCACGCTTATATTTACGTTTGTTCGAAACACATTTTTATTTGTCCTTTTCCCTTTATAAATGTTCTTTCATTTTTTTTTATGTATTATTTTGGATTTTATAACAGATGATTCAGTCTTATCTTTTTTTTTTTTGGACACTCTACAGACGAGTAACAATCAAATTTGACGATAAGAAAAAATTACAGAAATAATGTTTCTCGATAAAAGTTACATAAATCTCTTAAACTTGAAACCTTATTCTTGGAAAAACTTGAATAATCTCTGAGTGACTTAAATAAAAAAACGGATTTGTTTCGATAAATTTAATAAAATTGAAAGTTTATTTTTAAAAGTCATCAATTGCTAAGATTTTCAACAATAAAATAAAAATAATAATAGTTATTGCGTTTTTACTGTCAGCATATCTTCCCTTTTGAAATTCTAAAATTGCATTCCATAAAATATACAGTAGAATTTTTTAAAAAGTATATGCGTAATTAGAATATATGTTTCGTTGTTATGTTTTTGTACTTTGCAAAAATATTTTTAAAATTATAAAACATATCAAATAATGTAATTGTTCTTTAATTAATTTACAGAAATGAAAAAGATAGAGATGGAGAATGCTCATGAAAAAACTCAATCTTATTCTCTTTAAAATATTTTTGAAAAAAGAAATAAAATTCCTGATATATATATACATGTATAAAATGACTTCAGCTCTGTGACTATACTATTTCCTAGTTTAGATTTCATTATTTAAATCGTACAGCAAAATACGTTCTTAAAATGTGATTAGAAAAAAAAAGACTCGAACTATATTTGTTTGATTGCCCCCAAAATATATACACGAAAAGGACTTTTAGACCTTAACCCCCCTCCTCCTTCCTCCTTCTTTACAGTATTCAATTACTTAATTGATTTCATTATTAATGAGTTTTTTGATATATCAATATTAGAAAGCTTTATCAAGCAATATTTTCTTATAATTCCTGTAAATTGATAATAATGGCATCATGTACCATCAAATAACTTTGATTAGTAATTATGTTTAATGTATAAGTTGCATAATAAGGCTTTTCGAATTTTTTTAATTAATTCCGCATTAGAGCACAAAACGAGAAACTGATAATTGTTCCTCACTTGAATAAGAATAGTTTACAAATAAGGAAAACGACACTCATATTACACGTATGTGAATTATTTATTAACTGTACACATGCGTATTTTATGTTATTGACAATGTAATTACAGAAAAAAAAGTAATGTAAAGGTGCATTAGAGATTCTGCTTGTTAGTATAGTCAGAGAACTCTTGCGTACTTTAGCAGGTACCAAAGTATTGATCATGGCTCAAAGAAAAACTAATCAACTTATGGTAAAAGGCCGAAATATTAAGGTACCCGCGACTACGTTCGGAAACACAATTTTAAAAAAGCGCATAAATGGATAATTTTCATAATATTTAGTGTCACTTAGATTAGAATATAAGAATAAAATTGTTTTTAGGACATTATGACAAAAAAAATTATTTAAATACAATGTTTTGGCAAAAAATGAACTTAGAATAACCTTTTTTCAAAACGTTCTCCTTTTACAAAAAATGTTTCTATAATAATAATATTTTGTGTGTGTGTGTGCTTATGTAAAGAAAAGACTTCTCCAGAGAATCTGACCTAGGATTTTTGGAAAATTCACATTATTTTTAGAGTTACCACAAATTGAATTAATTATCGGCGTTTTTTTTTCTTTAAATTACTCCCCTCTATTGTAGTAAAATATATTTCAAAAATTCTAGTTCAGCCTCTGTACAGAGATCTGAGCAATATGCAGGCAAAATATTATTATAATAGAAGCTTTTTTCACAAAAGGAGACTTTTGAAAATGGGTCATTCTCTATGTTCATTTCTTGTCAAAATATTGTACTTAAATAATTTTTAATTGTAATAATATTCTTAAAACAATTTGATATGTATTTTTTAATCTAAGTGACACTAAATATTATTAATATTACCCATTTATGCGCTTTTTCAAAATTATAGTTCCGAACGTAGTCGGATACCTTAAAAGTTAAAATAGATGAATTTCACACAGAAGTGCTTAGAGTCGTAAGTTTTACTTGGTGCATAATTTACAAACTATAAAAATTTTCACCAAAAACATTGGAAACTTTCATAGACAAGCTGAAACTGGTCAATCGAGAATAAAAAGAGATAGACAAAGTGGATTAATGTCCGTAAATCCGCGATATGACTCAACCATGTGTTCGTGCCAGATAGCTGCCTTCAGATGCTTGTTACAATCGCATCAACTATGATTCCCATACAAGTAGTTTACAGTAGGTTCAGAGGAAGGGGCTCGTACGCGCGCATCATATGTTCAACTGTTTGGGCCTCATTCCCTTGTGTACTAGAGAACCTGTTTGTGATGCAGTTGGATCAGCGATACTCAACCTGCGGCCCACTGGGACTTTTTACATGGCCCGGTCACGGACCATTGCTCTGAAAAATTCATTTATAAAAATTTAGGGAAATTCTTTGTTAAGAAATCAAATACATCAATTTTGATTTTTGTGTCGATGTCGTATGGGTGTGAATTGAATTTTTTTTCTGATTAGTGATAATAGACAACAGCGGAGTAGCGATCATTTTATGAGTGGAATAATTTTTAACTATCATTCTTATCTTGCAAGCGAAAAATATACGAAGAAAATAGGTTGTTTCAAGACGATTAGGAAGTTGACTATTTTGTAATGGAAAAAAAAATGGATCAGTAATTGATTTGTCACGAAAGTGCTGTATTTAAAAAATGCCAATAAGCAGGAATCGCATTCAATGACTTTTTTCCTCAAAGATTTCTTTCAAGAGTTGATAAATAGGCCTTCTTGAATAATCTTCACAACAGAAAATAAGTGTTTTGTCAGTGGTAATGTCGAAGTAATAAAAAAGGCACCCTATGAAATTTGTTACATTATTGGTAATCTTATGAAACCGTTTACTGATGTAGAAAATGTGAAGGAGTGATTCTTAAATGCTTCCAATTTAGAAAAATTCAGTAACAAAAATAAAAAATTATAAAAAAATAAAAATTAAAAAATCGAAATTACAATTTTAATATTTTGATCAATTTTCCACTTTTTAAATTGCTTACGAAACATTGATCTTAAAGCATTTCTCTCCCCACCCCCCTCCTCCATTAATCCTTATGTTGCGGCCCGCGTGAAATATTCATCATATGTATGCGGCCCGAGTGAAAAAGCAAGGATATGTATGTGGACTGGCAGAGAAAAAGGTTAATAACCCCTGAGTTGGATGATTTTAGCAGAAGATTTTAGTTTTATATACCTTTTTTTTTAATTAAAAATTTGTCATCATAAGTGTTGTGACATCTCTCGCGTTCTTCTTCTAACATAACTCCTACGTTCTTTGACGGCCACGATTAATGGCAAAACTTTTCCAACCCAATACCAAGAAGAAAAACAAAGCAAAAATGCAAATAAGATATACTTTAAAAGGATAGAAGGTTTAGTGAGAGAGATGGCAATCTTAGAGAAAGCTTAGTGCGGAACAGTTCGGAACAAGTGTTAGACGGCCTACTTACAAGGAAGAAGGAAACGCCCACCTTCGATAATAAAATTTATAAGGAAGAGTAATAGTACCTGAGTACACCTATCTACAAGTAGCAGAATAGATGAGTCTTCAACCAAGGTAGGAGGGTTACTTTATAAACGGTAATATTTTGTATAGAAAGCTAGATTAGGCAGGTAATTTATAATTAGGATAAGTGATCTAGTTGTGCGATCTGACATAAATATTCAGTCTAATTGGTGGTTTATTCTCACTTAAAGAAAGTTGTTCATTAGATATAAGTAATTTAAGTTATTCTTAATAAAAAAGTTGTATTAAAAATTATAAAATGTCTCATCCTTTAGATAATCCCACACCTCTAGCTTACGCGGATCTAACACGTCATAGCTATCGCAGGATGGCTATGTCACAGTGTGTTAGACGTATACTAAGATTAATCAGCAAAGATTGAGCATCAAAAATTCAGTAGCAAAAACAATTCATAAAATTAGAGTTTAGACAGGGTTTTTTTACATACTTTTCATAATGTTGAAAATCATGCATTAGTAAGATTACTTCAAATGTCAAACTATGGTTATGATGAGAAATTCTTTTCATAAATACGTGTTCGAGTACAGTTAGTTCATATATAGTTAAGGTCACACACTAAAGTAGAAACATAGCATAGAAAATCTTAAAAAATAATAATAAAATTTTATAACAACAAGACTAATGTAGTTAATAAAAATAAAAAGATAGTGTGGTAGCACCAAATGTGAGAGAAAAAGGAACTAAATGGGATAGGTTTAATAAGTTAGGGAAATTTAGAGTAATAATTGAAAAATATTTTAATATCAAACATATCAAATATTTTATGTTTGGTCCTTTTTTTCATGTTAAGATATCTTTGAAAAACATAAATAAAATATTACAAGAGTTCCTATAAAGAGTTAAATTACCCGACAAAATATTAAATAACTTGTAAAGATATTAAATATATGATCCTTGATATTTTTTTATTTCATTGTTGTATGTATTATATATAAAGTGCCTGGTAATCATGTCATTACCTACTAATGTTGTTTTAACCTTATAAACATTTCCAAAACAGTAGTTGTTTTCCTACAGGGGAGCTATGTAATAGAGTAATTAAAAATTGTATTTTAGCATTTTATAAAAAAAAATGGGAATACATCTTCCAAAAGCTAAGTTTTTCAATATAATTTTAACTCCAAAATTTCATAAGAGCTTTTCTTTTAAAAAAAATTTTGAAATAGTACTTATAATCTTAAAATTTACATTACTACCTTTGAAAATTTTTTACAATACATTTTACAGAATATTATAAATATTCTTACGACTACGCATATTATTAAATATGTTACAGATCTCATAAATCATTTAAAAGACAAAAAATTAACCTTTTAACTCTATAGGTATTAGTGATACAATTACATTTGTTTCAGGATTTTATATTTATGACCTAAATAGGGTCATAAAGTTTTAAAATGTTAGCACTCACATTAATTTAGTTCTTATAGAAAATTGTATTTACTACAACGGCTATATTTATAACCAGAATAAAGATTGTAGATTTGTACTATTATACACATAACAAAATTGAATTATTTTGTACACTCAAGCGGCAATAAGTGTATTAAAATCCCATTTTAATCTTGTATCATACTTTCCAGCATCGTATTTGTACGTACATCACATTTAATTAAGTATTCCATGAATTTTAATGAAGTGAGCGCATTTTGGATTCATTAGGCTTTAACTGATATAGCAACTAATACGTTGGTTAACAGTAAGGCCAATTAAAACTATTTTTGTAATACTTAACTCAAGAATTCTAATGAAATTAAGTACCCTCATTAGCCATGGATTTGATTTTAGAATATATCTGAGAATAAATATTGTTATAGAGATTAAAGTATTGTAGAGATATGATTACTTAACATAATTAGCATCTAGTCAATTAATAATCAAATTAAATACTGCAAATGTTAATCAAATGAAGTTAATTTATATTATACGTCTAGATAGGAAAAGTGATAATGCTACATTTCTTCTGAGTTCCTTATTCCTAAACTTATTTAATAATTACACAACAATATCAATGATCAAATTGTTATTAATTGCAGTTTCCAACCAACACATGCTTTTATAAATTATTCGTTTCAGTGCAAATAAACAAATGCAATATTATGTTCACAAAACAATAAAAATATTGAAACAAAAATGATAAAACTGAATTGTTTGTTTTCTTTTTGTTACAAGCCAAACAAAGACTTTTGTTTTAAACGCGAAAGCATAATATTCTAGTTAGAAGTAATGGCGTTTAAAAATAACCAAACGATATATTTTCAAAGTAATACCTCATCAAATATTTAGAACACACCAATTACTTTTTACCTAAATAACTGCAATTTTTCGTTCTATAAGAAACAAAGAAGTAAAATAACGTGCTTGTAAATCTTCCAACTAAAGCCCCGTTTTAGTAAACAACAAATGTATACTATAAATTCTTCTTCATTTTTTTATTTTTATAGAGGCATCTCCTTTGTGAATAACCGTAGTGTAGCTAAAATCATTTTTAAACGGCAATGAAAAAGCGCTTCCTTGTAAATTAACTTCATAAAAATGTTACTTTATGAAAATCTTTCAAAAATAATTTTAAGGAAAATATAACTTTTACCTTCTTTCTTTGAAAAATACTGATTCTTAGAAAAGCAATATTACTAAAACTGTACTTAGTATCTTTACTTTATATATATTATTTACTAAGTTTCTTTTATCTATATAAATATATATATATATATGTTTTACTGAGAACTCTAATTATTTTTTTCTTACATTTTAAAAATAAAAAATATGATTTCTCCAAAAATTTTTTTAATTTATTTGATTTTGCATTTGAAATGAAAATAACTCTACATTTATTTTAATAAGAATTAAACTATGTGATAATATAAGAATAATTTAAATGCCGAGATTTTGAAGGGATGTAAAAACATACATCAGAGTTGTAGACATTCTATTTATATTTAAGAAAGGTGCATAAATAATAATTCATTTTATGAAAATATGTACTTTCATTTGAGGTACATTTTACATAAAATATAGGATTCATCAGTTATTTTTAGAGCGTGATAATATTTTTAGCATTCTTATTGTTTAATATTGTTTTTAATATTAATTATAATCATTTATAATTTTTAATATTTAATAACTTTAAGCATTTTGTAATGATAATACAACAAAACTTAAACTATAAGAAACTTAGAATTATAAGGAAGTGTCTTAATGAGTTTTTCACTCCATATTCTGATAGGACCGTTAAATATAAAACATATATCAAATGTTGAAACATCATAAATAAGAAATATACACTGGTGTTCAAAATTAAGAAAGACTTGGTAGATTATATCCAGAACTACTGGACATACTTTAATGATATTTGGTATGTACATAGGGTTGATGTAATGTTAAACAATAACCATTCAACAGATATAATACATACGCATGATCTTGCGTAACACGCATCAGTGTCAGAAAGTATACAACATTTGCTGAATTAAACACAAAAAATTAGTTAATGAGGGTATGTTCCCCTCTTTCAGATATACAGGCCTCACACCTCAATTTTATACGGGAAATAAGGAAATTTTTGGGTTACTGCCTCGTTCAGAAAATCTGTTTTCAGGCCTTGGATGGTCCTCGGAGGGGAATTGCCCTCCTCAGGTATGCTTTGTAGGAATGAGGTCTGGAGATCTCACTGTCAAATCCATCCAGCGAATATCTTCATTTTCCAGAAAATCGTCGACCAGATCAACTCTTTATGGTCTCACCTAGTCATCCATAAAATAAAGTCAGGGCCTATTGCATCCATGAAAATCAAACTTAGACTTCATCCATATACTTCAAAGCATTCTCAGTACCATTTTCAAAGGCATGAAGGAATGTGCGGCCATTCAGCGCGATTCATGCACAATCCTCTTCTGTGGTAATGGTCAATTTCTCTAATATTGGAGGGGAGGTTGAGGGTCTCTGGTTCTCTCCACAAAATAAAAACGAATAACAGCGAAAATAATTTTTTAGGCTTAACCGGTATCAGTGAACCATCGCCAATTGATCCATGCTCCGATCTCTAAGATATCTGCACTAATTTAAATGAACTCCCCTGTTCGCAGAACTAAGAGAGATGCAAATAAGATGTCTTGCAAACAGCCTTTTCTAATAAAGCATTTTAGAAACAGTCAAAACCTTGAAACTTGGGTTCCTGTGGCAACTAACAAAAGAGCTAGAAGCAGTAACACCCCTGTTATGCCTCACTATAATGGGCAAATGGCGATCTTCTCTGGTCATCAAGGCTGTTGAACGACCTTGCCAGGCTTTCTCTCGACGGATCCATTATCCTGAAGCTGCTTCCATATGTTGAATACGAAGCTGGGTGTCAAATTGAGTTCTCCACAGATGAGGATTTGAGACTATCTTGCTTCTAGCCTACCCACAATTCTCTACTTCATTTCATCATCTAAATTTTGGTAGCTACTCTGTTTTACTATTTGAATTTTAATTTAACTGATTTCTGTACACAAAAAAAACCCAGATATTCATGAGGTGTGCTGGCGAACGAAATGCAGAACTTGGCGCGCGTGCTTATAAATCCTGTGACTCTGCTGGTTCTGCCTACACACACGTATACGCTTACGCATTCGACATACAAGATATGCATCTTTGTTTCGAAGCAACTTTTTTATATTTCATTTAAATCTTTTCGTGAATATCGGCAAAATATGCAAATTTTCTTAATTTTGAATACCAGTGTATATTTTACACACACACAGACTGCAGTTATTTATGATTACACAATAATATATAAATAAAAACTATCATGTATTTCTTTTGTACAATTTTAATGTTTGCTAAAAGTTAATCTAGATATTTAACGTAAGGGATAAACATAATGGAAGGAATAAAAACTGTCCCGTACATGTGAATGTTTTATATTTTTATATCTATCCAAAGATTTATTTTGAGGCTGGTGCAATTAGGGAAAGTAGGACAAATAAATAATTTTGTGTAATAATAGTTATATATTAGTTAATAGTTATAAAAGCAGTTTTATATGTAATATTACTTGCAGATTATGGAACTAATTCCAATGAGAACTGATAGTATTATGAAACAGCAACATTTCGCCTTTTCCATACGTTCTCAAAAAGTTAGACGGTACTCTACTTACATATTAATTTCGTCGGCAGCCTAAAAGTAACTAATAGTTCATCCACTTTATAAGTTAGATTCTAGAAACCCAATTAATTTCCTACAATGTTAGGCTGTCATATTTAAAACACCGAGTTCGTAAATTTTATAAAATAAGATCCTCTACGAATAGGACTATAAATTACAGTTTCTTAGCAAAGAAGGATTTACAATGTACTTTAACCGTTAAAGCACATCTTCCGAATGAAATAAAATATAAAACAAGTAAAATGTTGAGAATAATTTAATTTCAAGAAAAATGATAGTTAAATAAATTTTGAAATCCCCTTCAGAATTATTCGAAATTTCGCTGTCATAAATAATGTTATTATTCATTAACCATGTTTCACAAAATTTGAAGTGGAGTAAAATTACGTGGCGAAAATAAGCTACTTCTTATTTTTAAGTGGAGGAAACCATGTTATTTCAAAGATTTATTATATCATATGGTGTTGAACTGTATTAAGTAATTTCTCTACCAAATTGTAAAAACGTGATACAAAATTAATGTGAATTTTATGTAACACTTTGTAATATCTTTTTCAAGCAAATAATGATAAAATATTATATTTAACGAATTTGAAATAATATAACACGTTTTCTGAATTGAAAACAACATCTACATTTTTATAGATTGTGGTAACTTAAAATTCATTTATAATGAAATTTATAATTAACGTTATACTCTTTTCTTCATTGAAACATCTATGACTTAATTTTTATTAACGTTATAATTTAGAGCTATTGACAACTGACCTCACATAATTTTGAAACAAAGTCGATTGACCAAGCCGAAATCTGAGCTTGTTCTCGACTCTCAGAACTTTCACACCATGCCAACTAGAGAACTTTGAGCCACGACAGATTTTTTTATACGGCGAGTCTTTAATGGCCCTAGGACTCGAACTCAAGAATCAAAAACGACTCTCACGAGTACGCAACCATGATCACTCGACGACCGCGGCCACCATTAAAACTGATACCTATGTTGTATTTCGATAAAAATGGGACATGTAGCTGAAGAGTGTAACATTAATATTCACTCACTCGATAAAAATTGGAGGAAAAAACGAATGTAAATGTGTTCCATCTATGTAACTAAGTTTAATATATTGTCTATATCTATGTAATTATAGTCATTTGAAGAGAAATTTATGAGCTGCTCAGATTTTTAAATATTCGTGCAAAAAATGCAAGTCAAACTATTGAACTTGTAACTAATTTTAGAATTAATTTTAGAACTAATTTTGCGATGATCATTTCTATTATAGTACTGAAACTGTAACATTTTCTATTATATAACTTTAAAAATTATTTATTAATTATAAATTACGAAACAGAACTGGAAGAAAATAAAATGTATTCATGATTTAGATGATATTGGAAAAGTTTCATATTGCTATAATTTTAATATGCAGGCATTTGCAACGATAAGTTCCCCTCAGAGAGCTCAGCTTCTTTAGGTGATTACGGGTGTCACAATCCCGAGGTATCCTAGTGATCTTTTCCTTTTCCCAAGGGGTTTACTGTCTTTGGTAAACACGGGCTTCACAAACCCGGGGTACCCTAGTGATCCTTCTCTATTTTCGACCATCTTCTTGTCATTCCATTTATCCTTTCTTTCTTTTCCCGTCCAGACCACAGACATATATTACAAAATGAACGTAGTTCATATTGATTAGTTTTTTCTAATGAGAAAACTTGCTATTTATTCCGCTGTTCAAACAAAGTCATTTCTTCTTGCCAAAACGTTTTTAGATTGTCCTGTATCTATAGTTCCACACAAATTTCTTAATTCTAGCCGAGGTTTCATTTCTCAACCTGACCTGTTGTACACTTCTGAGGCTGAAATCCTTGATTATTTTCAGATCAGGGTATAACTCGGGTCAGAAGAATCATGATTAAAAAAGAAACTTCAGTCATTCCTACCAAACACGTCATTTTAACATTCAATAGCCCTAAGCTTCCAACTACAATAAAAGCAGGTTACTTAAACTGTAAGATCCGTCCCTACATACCGAACCCTCTGCATTGTTTTAAGTGCCAGAAGTTCGGACACTCTCAAACTTCCTGCCACGGTCAATTAACGTGTTCTAGATGTGCATCCGTTGGGCATTCCTCCACGGATTGTACTCTAGAGCCGAAATGCGTTAATTGCTCCCAGTCCCATTCATCAGACTCAAAATTGTGTTCAAAATGGAAAACAAAAAAAGAAATTCAAGCTATTAAAACAAATAGAAATATATCATACGTAGAAGCACGAAAGTTAAGAGCTCCACAATTGTCCCGAACATACGCACAAGCTGCCAAACCCTCAACTGTAACCACAACAACCCAAACTGATGAAAATATTTCAAAAATAGTATGTCAGCATTTAAAACTACTGCAACCTTTAGTATCCATTCCAAAGCCAATAATGTCTTCCAAAATTCACGTAGTTAACAAATCATCAACCACAACTCAAGCAAACCTCTTACCATCCACATCTTCTGTCACAGTTACATCGTCATCAGAATCTCAACAATCTATTCCTTTAATAGATACTACTCCCACCACACCTAATAATTTATTTACATCTGCTGCATTTTCTTCATCTAATAAAGCACTGTCTTCATCCAATGTATCAATGTTTACACCCTTACTAGCAGAAACATGTCTTGCTGTTGAAACTAAAACCTCTATATCCAATACCATAACTTCTACATTCCAAGCTGCAAAACAAACTTCAAAATGTCGCAAGAAAAGACGTCCTAAAAGAAGTGTTACCTCCAAAATAGACATACAATTGACGCCTCACAAACCTAAAAAAAAGCACACCTTTACAGGATACATCAGACGAGGGCATGCTTATATACGATGTTGAAGAAGAGGTGAAATCACCAAAGACTCATAATTCCTTAGGAGAAATGAAAAAATTTCGGAAGAATGGTGGCAGAGTGAAGCTTGGACACGTTGACTCCAACCCGTGTCAGAAAAGGTCGGAATTAAAAAAAATTACCTTTTGATGATTATTGGTTGTAGGAAAAATATTGGCAAGACGAGGCTTAGAAACGTGAACAAAATTTGAACACGTTAACTCCAATCCATCTTAGAAACAGTCCAAGATAATTTTTTACACTTTACTGTTTTAAAACATCTTGAAACGTACTCAATTGAATTTTAATACAAGTTCTTACATTCCTGTCGTGTCTCAATTTAATTTTTACTTTATGCCTTTCTTTGTTTTAAGCCTATCCGTTATTATAATATCTTGTTTGACATGGTGGGGGTGACATCCTACCACAATGTATTTGCTTTTATCATTAGAATATGCTTTGATATTTTAACATTTACTGAGAGAACATTGTCAATTTTTTTTTTTTAATATCATAATTAGTTTCATATTTTAACAAATGTTTAGCGCAGCTTAGCCAAATTTGGCTATTGTGCCATAAACCCATACTCTCACTCACTTACTCACGCACGCAACGATAAGATGCATATTTTCTACAGTAATTGGTGATGGTAATAAAAGGGCCAGTGTTAGGAGACTCGTGACATGTGGTTTTAAAGTAGAACACCAGGTTGGAGTTTTGGTTACAATAACACCCTCCGTATAAATTAATTTGTGCAGTACGTTAAATTCATCCGAGCCACAAAGTTTTCATGTCGTGTAACTGGAAATAAGAGGAGTAAAATGCAACTAGAAACACTATCATTTGTTTTTTTCACCTAATTATAATTATAAATTACAAAACATCCGTCATTCTTATCAATAGTAAATGTATTTAATATACTAACTAATTTATATTCCTTTATGGCTTTTTTTTATATAAAAGATGTTCTAAAATTCGATTTAAAGAGAGAGTTTTGTAATATTAATTACATTATTTAGATCAGAACATACATTCGTTCAACTACTTAGAAATTTCAATTTCTTCAAAAATCTGGCTTCATAATTGTTTGCACTAATTAAATTTTATCTGATTTTCCATAATAAATAATACTATATAGTTTTAATAATACGCTATAAATTATTTTCCCTGCATTTAATTTAGATTCCACTTAGTAAGCTTTGCAAACTATTTTGAAATGTTTACTATTCTAATTTGAAAAATAATGTATTGCTTTCAGGTTTAGTGTGTTTGAATTTTATATCATATTGTTGTATTATATCACTTTATTTCCTTAATTTTAAAAGCAATTAATTATTCTACAGTAAAGTTAATGTAAAGTTCAAAATACTTATTTAATGAAATTCAGTTTTTTTATAAAATAACTATTCTAGGGTACTTTTACAAGAAAATGCAAGTAAATATATTTTATAAGACTGCAACAATATAATGTAATTTACATTATTCAGATTTGATCACAGATAAAGAACATTTTTAAGTAACCTGGATGAGATTGTATATTATTTAAATGAAAAGTTTCTTAGACATGAGTCTAAAAATTGAAAACAGTAATTAAAGAGACTACATGAAGGCACAAATGGTTTTAATTAAAATTCGATTCCTTGAATTAACCAAATGAATAGTTTTGCTTAATATAACATGTCAACAAATTAGAAAATTTTCTCACTAATAGTTAACACTATAAATAATTGATAATTGCTTGTGAATTGCTCAATTTGCATATTCTGCGCAGGTAAAAAAAAATGTTTATTTAGTGTAACGGTATTTTTTAAATACACATATTTTAATCAATCAGAATATTGCTTTTTAATACTTGGGGAACATTATGCAGGGTGTTGCCGAATTCAACCGAAACATTTAGAGAGGTGGTACTTGGCAGCATCGGTACGACAAATCAACACAGAACATGAAGTCGCAAGCCCCTTTTAGTCGATGAAAATCACGATAATAGTATCCGTCGTGTGGAGGATAAGCCAAACGAAGGGAGTGGTCAAGCTAATGCGGGTATTCGGAATACCGTGGTAGGAAATCTGCAAGTATGATGCGTGTGTTAAGGAAACCTACATGTATGCAAATTGGCTACTCATCTGGGGAGAATAAAAGTGAGTGTATCTGACCTTGCGCACCAGAACGTGTAGTTTATGCAAGATGAAGCACCAGAACATTTTTCGATTGCAAAGAAACCACCTCTATGGATTAATTTCAATGCTTCTTGACACTCTTTACATATAAAGTATATGATCCACCTCAACTTGGCTTCCTATTCATAACATTAGATATACGTAGAAGTTGGTTATATTTATACTACGCGCTGATAAATTTTACAAAATATTACAATCAATGTTTTCATTTAATTTCATTTTCCTTCAGCATTATGCTATGGGGTACAGAAATCTGGAAAATGAATATAGGTTCCATCATTGATTCCTACCTTTGAAGTTAAAAATTATGAAATTAACTGCCAATATCCTATTATGTTTTCCTTATATCAGTAATGAGAAGAAAAAAAAACTGATGTTATAAACGGCAGCTGTCAAAAAGTGGTTATTGTTTCGAGCGTGCTCAAGTAAAACCGCACGTATTTTCATTTCATTAAGGTGTGTTGGAAAGCTAAAATCCTACTTTTGACAATTTGAAATTTTTACATTTTCAAATTGTATAAATTTTAACCTTGCTAGAAATACCTTACTTTAACCTCCAGGGTAATTAGAAGCCCTTAAATCCCATTTTAAATAATCGTTAAAACTGGGTCACGCCCATTTGAATAGCGAAAAATGTAAACAAAATACTTCATTTTTGCTTAAAGTTTGAACGTCTGATACATTTATCATTTATTGTAAATTGAGCCTTTTATTTTTTTTATTTCCCAGCTGATTAGAAGCCTCACTGTATACATTAAAATCAATTTATCTCAAAATGTAAATTTTGATGTTCAATGTACTTTTTTTGAGAAACTACTGTTCACAGGAATGTAAATTTTTTATGATATATTTATAATAATGGCTAATACATACTAAATTGAGCTTTTTGTTAAAAACTCAAAAATTTACTTATTACAAATTTTTTTAAGTTAAAACTGGTCAAATTTCACTATGTTTGATAAAATAATTTATAAATTATGAAAAAATTCAAAATTAGGTAAAAGTTCATTTCAGTATGATGAGAAAGGTGTACTTTAATTGTATGAAAAATTTCAAACTTTTACATATAACAGATTTTGAGAAAAGATACATCGAAAACAGCCAATTTAACACTGGCGGTATAAAGGTTTTCTACTCCCCTTAAATGTCTTTCGTGTTCAATTAAGAAGGCGTCTGCATGTTGAATGGATATGAGCCTCAAAGCTAAAGATGTAGTATAGATTGAATGATTTGTTTGATAGTTAGTTTGATAATTAATTTTGGTTATTGGCAACGGTTCTCGTGATTTTGTACTTTGGTCAAGTGACAAAGATACCACACTTCGCAACTTTACTAAAACTATTGGTTATTAGACGAAATATGAATTCTAATAGCCTAATCTCCTAATTTCCACATCACGCCAGTATGTGGATTTTAACAAAGTTTTTTTGCATCAGCCTCGTTGTTTCAGATTACATAATATTTATCAGCACTTGTACATGTCGGTCACGTATCACAACAATGACCGTGATGTATGGAGCTGATCATGGTCATGCAATGGGTATTAGATTGTATGTTGCTCTTGGCCTGGTTTAAATTTAAGATAATTTAAGAATTTTGTCACTTTTTTCCTAGGATGATAGGGATCCGAAAGATTGTATTCACAAATGTTGTGACGGGCTTTCAGCGCAATTTCCATTAATGTCTTCTTTCGGTTCTCTGGGGCCAGATGGCAAATCTTTCCAAACAACTCCGGAAGAAGAACGTGTGAATTCAAATTAGGAATCTTATAAATAGTAAAAGTTTAGCGTTAGCGGGGTGGCTGTGTGAAGTTGCTATATGAGGTCTATGTTTACGTTTAAACGCAATTAAGTTAAAGTTAAAGGAAATTACAAGTTCAAGGATTAACCTACCCGTAACTGTGTATTCAAGATAAAGGTGGATACCATTCCACAAGGATTAAAGCCTCGTCAGTACGACCAAGAGAGTAGCTGTTAGGATTTAGTGGTAGGCGTCTTCAATTAAGATATAGGGAAACTACATGTATTAAGGAGTTTAACAGTAATCTGTAAAGTTAGATATAGTGGTCAATTACGTAATTATTTGGTAATACGAATTGTGTCTTCTCACTCCAGATCCGCTTTCTATAATTATTGTTATCATTGTGTATAGTGATTAAGTTAAGATCTTAAGATAGAGATATTAAGATGAATGATATGTCTGGTTCTTCGTTATTTCCTACAGATACAGGTCATGTAGATAACGTAGAAATGAGGCAACCACGGGCTCATACCTCACAATGTATCTGCTCATGTAAAAACTAAAACACATGCACTATACGTATACTAGTTAAAAATATACAATCTGTATATTAAGAGGTTTTTTTACAGATGTCAGCTGCAATATTAAAATCACATAAGAACGTAAGATAAGAAATAAAAAATTCTCATTGTGAATTTTTTTATTTAATTATTTTTTTATACATTTTTAGCAATAAACAGCAATCCTTGCATCTCCAAATTTACCTTGTTTTATTTTGTAAAAGAATTATCAGCTTTTCATGTAAACTGTAAGACCAAAGTACAGTAATTTCTAGAATTTTTACCACACACACAACTATGTATAATATTATTCGTTATTACAAAGATTATACAAATCATTTATGAATATTCCCGATGTTTGAAAGAATTATTTATTTCAAGCGAAATATTATTGATTTTTTTTTATTTTCAATAACTAGCATATACTTCATCTTTTATTTTATTTTTGATTTTATTTTCCGAAGAATATTCAAATATTCTTCTTGTTTATAAAAACAAGAAGTTAAAAACAAAAATTGAAACATCTCATTAATTTAACTAGTTGATTTAATAAACCACTGAAATTTATGATGTTTTGCAAAATTTTATGTAAGTTAAATATTTATGTTAGTAAAATATTAACATAAGTGAAACATTTTTACTTAAGCCTTTTTTCCCGGAGAGAAAGTCTTACACCAGAGTAATATTTCATCTTATTGCATGTGCTTATTTCTTATGCATATGAAATATTTTTACTTAACTAAAATATTTATGCATTGATCGATTTATTAATGTAAGAATCATTCATAAGCAGCACGAAGTCTATGAAATATTTCCGCAAGTAAAATTATTTAACTATATAATATATTACTTAGTTATATCTGTTTTCCATTTTTCTAAGGCATAAAATCATTTTAAAGGGTCTGGGATAACTTAATGGCAAAATTAAGAGTTTATTTTTTGGTGGAATCAAAATCAATGTTTTAGGTACGAGTAGAGACTGTCATGAAAGAACAATTTTTGGAATATGAGAGAAATAAAAACAATTTAATTAATTTTTGTTTGTTTCCTTCTTTAATTCTATATTTTTTTGTGTTTTTGTTTTATAACTTTCTGCAACTTTGCATCGTATTATAACTGTGCAATGAGTTATTAGTGAAATTCACCATTTTGAACCATTGTCGCGTAACGAAGATATAAATTTGAGCAAGTAGCTCATTCAAAAAACGTACTTTATGAGCAAACTTTGAAATCAAATTTTATCAAACATGTCGTAATAACCTCGTTGAGGTTATTGGTGTTTAGGAATTCGAGTAAATATCAGCCATAATCAGGTCAAATTCCAATGTGTTATTTCTCTAACTTAAAAATCGAAATGACTCTAGGAAGGAAATGCACCACACTTCTAAGTATAACATCAATCATACGGAAAAGAGATACTTAGTATTTGAGTATAATCTAATTCAGCGTTTCTCAAACTGTGGGGTGTGCCCCCTTTAGAGGGTGTGATAATTCTACGAGGGGGGCGAGAGCATATTAAAAAGTAAAAAAAAGATTATTTAAAAAATATATTGATTTACAGAATGTAAACAAACAAAATACATTCTGACATAAAAAATAAAATACACATTTTCACTGAGTATTACACTTATAAATATATCAGTACTACGCAATGTATTTTATAATTAATTTACCAATACTATAGAGAGTAACAACGACCAGATTGAATTAAGTATGCATTTATTTAGGGGAATTATCTACAAGGGAGGGCTAAAATTTAGTAAGAAGTTATCGGGTGGTTGGATTCCCCCAGGCGTCTCGTCGCTGCCTTCGTCTCGTCCCGTCTGCGTCGTCTCTCTCTCTCTGTCTTCCCGCGCAATCGTCCTATTCGTCGGTCTGTCGTCTCTTTATCCTCGAACCGCCTTGTCCGCTAGGTGGCGCTCTCTTGGCCTTACGTCATTAAGGGAATATAGGAAGGATATATGATAACGTGCACATCCATTCCTACAATACTAAGTTAAGAACAAGTTTAATAATTACCAGTGACCCATGGGATTGTCATATATATATATATATATATATATATACAAAAATTAACACTTATCTCGATAATTCGTACGGTTTATAATAAATCCCTCAACTGCCGATTAAAAGTTACGGGGAGAAAAGGAATAAATAAAAACAATAAAAAAGAGCCCTTGAAATGAGTAACTTCAACGCAAACACTGTCAAGGTCCTTTTATTCAATTCCAAAGCTTTCAGAATAATTTATGGATAACAGTGCACAGAAAAAAATCGTACTTCAAAAAGACGTATATATACGTCCAGTGAAATTAGCGCACTTGAGTGAGACGTTTATATACGCCAGTGGCTCTTTAGAGGTTAAAGTCATATCGTAATCTTAGCATCAAAATATAGTATTATTGAATTTAATACATTGTTGTTGCAAGAGGAGGGCGCGATGAAAATTATGATTGAATATTGGGTCGCGAATATTGAAACTTTGAGGAGCACTGATCTAATTCACTTACTCTTAGAGAACTTTGGTCATATACGGTCTAATTCACTGTAATTCTGTTATTAGTTGTACGACCTCTCTGGTCGTTATTATTAAGCTGTATCTCATGACTTAATCGTCAATTAGCAATACTTGATCATCCAGAAACTAATCGTTGACTAACTCTTGACTATCTCCCAACTACTCTCAACTAACTTCGCGTATCAAAAAGTCATTGCTTAAATAGAACCACTGATTAGAATAAATAGAGTCTTCTTCTTCTGGAGAAAGTTTTCAATAGAACAACAGTTAAAAAGAAATGCATTGACCCCAAGAAGATTAGTTACAGGTTCTTCGGATAGACCCATTACAATGTAGCATCAACTATATTAATATATCAACCAGTTTTGACACGTGAAATCAAAAAAGTCTTTTGGCTTTTAAGATCTCAAATGCTTCAAAAACCCGGCTGTGGGAAATTGAATGGTTGTCTGATTGATTCATTTTTTATTAACTTCGTACTATGAAAAAGTATGAGAACTATTGGTAATAGATTTCGTAGTTTTGAATAACGGTCAAGTGTCAAGGACATCTGATCTGATAGCTCACCCTCCAAATTTCCCCACCACGTTAACGTGAGAACTTTGTGACTTTTGAGAATTTCAACGTGCATCAACCCCTTTATTCAGCCTATCTTTAGTAGCCTCAAGACTTGAACGCATAAAATAATCATGCCGATTTTTCCATGGTAGCCTATTTCAACATTTTATATATAAGAGAACCATGTTAATCATTCATTTCATAGAAGAATTGTGATAACTGAAATGAAAATAAGCATATATTTAAAAACAAAATTACAATAACGCAAATAAAACCACGTATGTCACCTCAGATTTAACTAAATATTACCAATTTAATTTTGATTCAAGATTTCAAAATGTTGCCCACTTTCCATTCGGTTTAAGATTCTGATTCAGTGTTTAAAAATTTTTTTGTTCAGATTACTTCGGTATTATAATTAAAGATTATAAAAAAATATAAAAATTACTGTTTGTGAAAATGACATCAAAAGGTGGAATAAAAAAATCATAAAATATGTCTTGCTTTAAGGTATCCGACTACGTTCGGAAACGTGATTTTGCAAAAGCGTATAAATGGATAATATTTATGATATTTAGTGTTACTTAGATTAGAAAACGTATATAAAATTGTTTTAAGAATAGTATTACAGTAAAAAATTATTTAAGTACAATATTTTGACAAAAAATGAACATAGAATGACCCATTTTCAAAATATTCTCCTTTTGTGAAAAATGCTTCTATTATAATAATATTTTGCCTGTATGTAGCTCAGACCTCTGTACAGAGGCTCAACTAGAATTTTTGAAATATATAACTTAGAAGTGGGTTTATCCATTTTTTACGACAACAGAGGAGAGAAATTTTAAGAAGAAAACGCCGATAATTATTTCAAATGGAAGTAACTCTGAAAATAATGTGAATTTTTCAAAAATCATAGTTGAGCCTCTGTACAGAGATCTGAGCTATACACAAGCAAAATATTATTATAATAGATGTATTTTTCACAAAAGAAGAACATTTTGAAAAAATATTATTCTTAGTTACTTTTTAGCCGAAATATTGTATTTAAATAATTTTTTTTGTCAAAATGTCCTTAAAACCATTTTATATATGTATTCTAATCTAATTAACACTATATATCATGAAAACTATCCATTTATGCGCCTTTTGAAAATCACGGTTCCGAACGTAGTCGGATACCTTAAGTAGTATTGTTCTCCAAAAAGGGTTTTACTTTACATCGAATAAATAATGTCCATTTGCCTTAAAGAGGCAACCACATCCCATCTCAGACACAAGCACTGCAAATATTCGAGTATAGCACTTCTCTTACATCAACTACTTTTGCAACAAAATCTCGCATGCATTATGCTACGCATCGACCGCCGAACAGGTAGTTCATGTTACTAGAATACATATTGTGCGACACTAAAAAATGATAAATGTTGTACTCCTTTCCTATCTCATCAACGTCTAGGAAGTATTCAGTGGTGTTAAAAAATAATATCCTTATCGAAGGTTTTGGTAACATCCAAGACCATTTATCATCCTTCTAGAAAGACAAAATGCGGAGGATGAAAAAAATCTCAACTTGTCACTTGCAACGAGTTTTGAGACAAAGCGTTTTGTTGTGTGAAGTTTATATTTTGTTTTCCCATTTTTTTTTTCTACCCTTAACGGCCGGTCTTAGGAATTTACAAGGCGTTGAGAACAAATCTAAAATTTTTATTTCCTGAAGAAAGGAAGATAAGACTCATTCTTTATTTCAGTTAGAAATTGCCAAACCTTTAATAGAAATAGTTTCTCTCAAGGAGGTACGATAAATGAAAAGCGGTATCAGTGTTGAGGTGTTTTTTCCTTCGGTAAAAAATATGTATTATTGTATTTAAAAAAAACCAGATGTTTTTATTGATTAATTGTTTAAGTATGTTTTATTTTTTTATAAATTTAGTTCTGATAATTATTTCTGTTTTCATTTTTAGAATCAAAATAACCTATGTCCTATAACCTTGTCACTTATGAAATAATTCAAACCAAAGTGGGGATAAAATAAATCATAAATCAAGTTTCTTTTTTTTTTTTTTTTGTGCATGATATAGATCAAATAGATGATATAGATCAGACTCTAAATCAGCAATTATGAACTACTGTGCCGCTATTTTTTTAATTATCCTTTTTACCACCAAATATGAACAAAAAATTCATCAAGCTTAAATTTCCCATTAAACAAATTCTTATAGCTAATTACTCAATAAACATTTTTTTTATCTTTGTCGTACATATTATTTTATTTAACGGTGAAAATTATTATCATAGATTATCTTACATAGTGTATAACAGATAAGTAAAATACTTTTAAACTTATTCTATTGTTTATGTGTCACCAAATTTTGAAATTGTTAAAAGTGTACCGCAACAAAAAAAAGTTTAAGAATCACTGTTGTAGATGAAAAAAATACAACAATTTAAATTACCAAGTAAGTGTAGAAATGGTATGTATGCTACTCCTTTATTTCCCAACAACATTCCGTAAGAATCAATTATCATTGTTCAATAGCAATTTTTGTAAGTAATTCTTCATGTCAGAAATTGGGAAACCAAGTATGAGAAATTGAAATAATTCATGAAATTCGTACAGCGTATTTATTCGAATCCAAGCCCCATCCCAAATATCAATACGTTTTTGTGAAAAAATAAAACAAAGTGTAAAATGGTTATAGATATCCGATATTCATAAAACTTTAAAAAAAAATTAAGGAAAAATAACTGGAAAACGAATAATTAATTTATTTTACCAGTATTAAAAACTTTTAAATACATACATGAACCTGTAATTGCTTTAATATTCAGAGCATCGTGTTCAATTTCTTCCATCCAACAAATTTGTCCTCCTTCGGTTCTAAGCCGCACCCAATTTTTAATCACAATAATATTCCAAAAAAAAAGAGTGACTTAGATTCGAATAAGTACGGTACTTGTTATAAAAATTTAAACTTTAAATATGGGACATTAATGATGGTCTCTTTAATATTGGAAGTTTTATTATTAGTTTGGATTGCACATTCTCACATTCAATACGCTTAAAATTCCTTCCTGTGAATAAATGTAGTTCAGAAAAATGTGCGTTTTAAGATATATTTATTAAGTTTCATGTGAACATCTTTCGCAAATTAGATCACGAGCTTTTAAGCTTATTTCTTGTAAAAAGAGGTGAAACTAAGATTTTGAAACAGTAAATTTGAATACAGTGTAAAAACAATAAAGTGTGTATGAAAAATAAAATAATACCCAGATCAAAACTAAGTAATCAAAGTTTCCCTTTCTTAAGTATTTTGAAATTAATAAGTCATTAGTTGATTCCTTGTTATGTTTCACTTAGAAATTGATAAAAGGCATGAAATAATGAAATAATAAAATATTAGCATGTGATTTTTTTTGTGATCACAATAATTATAAATTCTCAAATTAATACAGCTAGACATTTTTTTTGTAAATAATTTTTAACCCACAACTATTAAATTACAACATTCACACAAAATGAAAACTAAAAAAGTGAATAAAATATAATACTCTAATTTAGCAACTCTGTTGAGCTGTGTGTGTTTCAGCCAAATTAGACGTATAAGTAAGATAGCCAATTTTACACATTTAAATTCTTTCAAATACAAAATATTCTCGAAATCAAAACATATATGCGACAGAAGACGGCAACTTGACAACGTCATTGGAAAATATATCTCAAAGATATTTCGACAGAATGAATGGATTTCCTTTACAGTTAGAATTATTCCAAATACTTGACGATACTGTCAGATTCGATTGTTTCAAAAGCTGTAGTGGGATACCAAAATCGCGGAGCCGTGTCTCAAGTTTTAAACTAATGTTCAAACGAAAAACGATATGTTCGCTTTATGAGAACTTGACAATCGGAGCTCAATTAATTACGAGAACTCGGAGAACAACCATTCAGAGCTGAAGTGGCATTTCTGAAAAGATGTCAAGTCGGTCCATTGTCTGAGAAACCTTCCTTTGAAAGTATAATTAAGGTGAGCTACCACAATTAGCACCTATGTTAGGACGAATCATAAATCTCAAAACAAGTATTCTCTTGAGGGGTGTCAAAGAGAATGTTGATAGCCAAGTTTTCACAAATATTTACGAGTACTTTCGACTAATAGCAGACCCTTTTCTAAGAAGGTATTAGATGATGTAGTGTCATCTAGAAGAGTGTGGGAAATAGTATTGAGGGTGTAAATAAAGCTATGTATATGTAGGCAATGTATATTTATAAATATTTACTCGGGAAATTATTTATGATTATATAGTATGCTTATTCAACAATAAAGAGATTATATTTCTTATGAATAGATTTTTTTTTATTCCTCACATAAGAGCCGTTGAGTATATAAGAGAGATAAACAATGTATTGATGTTGTATTAAACTGTATATAACCTACTAAAGAAAGTTAACTTGTACACATATTCACAAACTTATTTACAAGAATTATCTTTTGAAGAGCAATAAAAATAAGATATGTGATTTATAATGAATTCGTTATAATCCTTTTCTCATAAAATATTTATGCATGTAGTTTGATTAAGAGAAGCAGTAAATAATATTAAAGATTTATAAAATTGTGTAAGTTCAAGTAAAATTTGTAAACATGCATGTAAATATATTTACTCCAAGAAATATTTATGAGTAACTAAATGTCAATAAAACTAATAATAAATGATTTACTTTAATTTCATCGTGATCCTTTTATGAAAATGTATTAGAAAATGTAATGTAGGGTAAGCGTCTGGCCAAGCAGTATTATTAATATTTTATGTTGCATATACTACAGTAAAGGATATGTTTAAATATAAATAAATATGGTATAATATTTATAGATTATTTAATATTCTTTCATAGAAACAGAATAAAACATAATACTTCGTTTTACTAAAAGGTTGCTTTTTTGAAAAAATATATGGATTTAGAATATTATCTAGAGGCAAATGGTAAGCAGTATTAAAAGATACATAAAATTTTATATATTTGAGTAAAGGATTATTACTATGAAAGTAT
>BMAV01008309.1:296825-313590 GCA_019973955.1 Trichonephila inaurata madagascariensis
TATGCGCTTTTTTAAAATCAAGGTTCCGAACGTAGTAGGATATCTTAAAATAAAGTTATTTTAAAACTTGCATCCTCTTGTAAAAAGCAATTTCTCCAAAAACTCTGTGTGTGGTGGTGGTTATTCCCGGGAGGGAGGTGGCTTGTAGCTCTGAACCCCTTAGGAGAGATCGATCCTTCTTGTTCAATCTACCATTAGCCAAAGTGTTTTTTCGAAGCGAAACTTTAATCAACATTCAATTAATCAACGAAATTAATGTTATGTATTGAATGGGAAGTTGATGTTTGGAATACATGGCTGTAAATGGAATGGAAAGCATAATAAGAGAAATACAAAATAGTGGCAATTTACTAAAATTACAAAATCGTTCTACCCAAAGGATTCTATATTAGATTCCTAATTCAGCAGAAATAGTCTGAAGTCTAAAGGTAAATATTGTAGTCTCATGATTCTCAATAGTTTACCGCTATTTTCAATCATTTATTGGCTTCTTTAATTCATGCAAAATCAGACAAATTGTCAGTCAAATATTTGAAATCCTTTGTGAGTTTAACATCAATCCTATGTGAATTTTTGGAAACACTTTCAGTATTTTAATACAGTTTTTGAAAATGAGTTCATTTCTGGTGATTGTAAGTGTAGACAATGACACAAATATACATTCACGTAATTTTATTTATGTATATCAGAATTCAAAATAAAAATAATAAAATTACCTATATAGCAAGGCTACATCCTCTTAAATATTTAATTTAGTGCATTTTTATTTGTTTCAGTCAATACTTCTGCATTAACATTTAAATAAAAGAAGAATTATATGTTAACTTTTAATTATTGAGACTTTTTTCCGAAGAATCAAACAGAAACAAATTACAATGTGCATAAAAATCCAAATACCTTATTTCATACTCACGTCAAAGTAATAAAACACTAAGTTAAAATATCCAAAATTCAACTGTCCACCGTCCAATAACGAAAGAAGATGAAGTTTCAATTAAATTTTGAAAGAATTGGAATACCTAGCCGTGCAATTTAGTCATCTTCACGTCAACTAAGACTAGCAATTTTGTTGCTACAGACGTATTATTGTAGCTGCTCTCACGTCAACTAAAATGAAAGGGTACCATTAATAACACGCAATCTTCCACAAACTTTTAAACGAAAATAAGAATATTACAAAATGCAGAGGGCATGTAACGAGCGAGATCTTTGTGGGCTGTTGTATGCTGAAAATGCATTTGGGATGTTCAGTATTTTAGCAAAATATTCTTTTTTTTATTTAGTATGATTTGGGTTACGTCAATGAAATAGTTGCAATTCAACGATAAATGATCATAGTTCGCGATGTCGATGATAAATTATCTTCTTGAGGTTTCTGGTTTCAAAAGATGAAGGAATCATTCATCAGTAGAGAAACTTAAAACACTCC
This sequence comes from Trichonephila inaurata madagascariensis, assembly GCA_019973955.1. Taxonomy (NCBI): domain Eukaryota; kingdom Metazoa; phylum Arthropoda; class Arachnida; order Araneae; family Nephilidae; genus Trichonephila; species Trichonephila inaurata. Next base: position 298,255 of record BMAV01008309.1, read on the forward strand.
ACTGTTTATGTATATCAGAAACTTAAATGAAAATAAACTGCATCCACATACAAGTTTTTCTTGTGATATTTCATTGTCAGAGTTGACACAATGTGCAATTCGTTATTTGTTTCATAAACAAGAATAATTTAAAGTCGCTTAAAAACTAAATTCAAAATTTATTATGAAAAATGAAAACAAAATACAATTAATCATCACGTGAAGTGGAAATAAATCATACACACGAAATATTAAGCATTTATGTACTTATAAAATAATCATATATTTGTGAAATATTTCTTTATATATAATGATATTGGTGAGTACAAAACAGCTGCAGTTTATTATTATTGCATTTTGTCATGTGCAGTTAATACTTCTTAGATAATTCTTAAATGACTATGTTTTCATAGTAAATTTGCAATTGTATTTTTTTTCCTAATATCACAAACAAATGCTGTTTTTTGCCCTAACTACTAAATAGCGTGCCTGAATATATTTTCAATGAGTTAATTTTGACGAGTTTTGCCACAAATGCGTTGTTTTTGTAGCCATTAATATGAAATTTGGAATACTACTTTGTGCAGACAAAGCGTGTGAAAAATAGTGTAATTATATTTTTCACTTAATTTAACAGCTTTCTTTTCCTTTACAAAATTTTAATAGAAAACAGCTTTTAAAAAATGTATTTCAAACCATAATTGTGTTTGCACATAAGAGAAAAAATTCAGATACTAATTTAAATAAATAAAATGCTTATACTACTCTTTACATTTATTTCTTCTTATGTTAAGTACTTAAATAGATTCATATGATGACGATTCCGTAAAAGTTAAACATACCCATTTCTTATAAAATTGACGAAGTAAAATAATGTGTGTGTGTGTGAAAAGATTATTTTATCTCAAAATCTGGACATCCATATATAAATTTCATTTCAAAGTGATATATACGTATCTATAATCTTAAAATGTATTTTGAACTGCTCACACGTGGTATTCGATTTTCGAAAATAATAAATATATTAAAAAATAATTATGAACTAATCAAAAATAGTTATAATAGTTAACAGTCATGCAGGAAAGTGTCATTTCATATTGTACACATCTCATTAATTTTTTTTTCATAAAGTAATTATAACATACATTTCAAAACTATAATTGTAGATTGTCATTTTCTATGTTTAATTAAAGAAATTGATCTCCATCATGTGATAATTTAAATTTATTTTTTTTTTTAAATTAAATAAATTTATACTAGAAATTTGTTTTCTAGAAATATTTTTAGAATATGTTGAACACACAGTAAAAAATTATATCTATCAGTAATTTGTGCACTGAAATGTACGTTACTTTCCTTAATTGTTGAAAAATACTAATGGAAAATTTAGAATGTTCATGTTCTCTCTGTCACTCTATGCAAATGTTTTCAAAACTGCAATGAAGAGTAACTTATCAGCAATACTTTTGTATTATTTTCCATCAAGAAATTATATCCGCTTAGAACAAAGAATTTAAACATAATTATATTAAATGTCTTTAGAATTTTTTTTGACATATGTATGTACCATTTCAACCATATCTTTAAAACTTTTTAAGAGTTCCATGTACTAGTGTGCAAATTAATATCACAATATTTTAATGTAATTGATATACACTCATGGACAAAAAAATTAGCGCACCAAGAAGGAGTCGTTAAAATGAAACGAAATTTTACATACGTAATGAATAATTTGATTATAAGTAAATGATTAGAAAATCAAAGAAAAAGGATCGTTTATTTCAGAGAAAAAGGCAAAAGAACGGAGGATTTAATACCCTGTTGAACCCCCTCCACATACACACACAGTGCGAGCGCACGATACGATACGATCGGCCATTGAGGCATACAAATTCTGTATGATGTCTTGAGAATTTCGTTCCATATTTGCTGTAACCTTGCCTCTAGTTCGTTCAAACTCGTGGAATGCCCAACTCGCCGTCCCAAATGATCTCAGATATGCTCGATTGGAGACAAATCTGGAAGGAAAGGGAAAGGCCAAGGAAGGGTTGTAACAGTGCGGAGACAGTCTTCTGAAACCCTTGCCGTGTGAGGCCGAGCATTGTCTTGTTGAAAAATGACTCCTGGGAGCCATTGCATGAGTGGCACCACATGTGGTTCCAGGATGTTATGTGACACCTGGGCTGCCATGGTGCCACGGATCAATACTAGGGGTGACAGTGTAATGTAGGCAATGGCATACCATACAATCACACCAGCTGTGGGAGCGGTGTGTCTCTGTAAAGCAAAGGCATGATTGAGGCGTTCACCACGGGGTCTCCACTCACGAACACGATTGTCATCACTACTGAGATTGAAACTGGATTCGTCGCTAAATTCGACCTGGTTCCATTCCGCTGCAGCCCAGTTTCCTCGCGCGCGGCACCATTCCAAATGAAGGCGTCGATGGGTGGGCGTGAAGGGCAGCACACATAATGAGCGCCACGGTCCCAAATGTCCTTCATCCAGGCACCTTCGTATGATTCGAGAAGACACAGAGGCCCTAGTGAAGGTGCTACCCGTGCCTGGATGGCGGCCGATGAAGCAGTTGGCTGCACGCGTGCATTTCTTACCATGTTGCTGTCTTCTCGACAATTGGTCTGTCAAGGGCGTTCTGAGCCTCGTCTTCGTGTAAAGGACAACTCTCGAATCAACTGGTCTCAACACCTCCTTACAATACAATCAGAGTGGTCTAATTGACGAGTTAATCGCCTAGCTGACCACCCAGCTTTCATCATGCCGATGATTCTCCCCCTCTCAAACTACGATAGCTGCTCATATTGTCTTCGAAAACGGCGTAATGGCATGTCTACCTCAGCTCTTTCTTTGTAAACGATTCAGAACATTCAAACAAGCTTTGCTTACCTGTTTTATACTCCACGGAGAATGACGTTAAATGCCCTCTACCGCGCGGCTATACTCAATGCGCAATTACGCTGCATTTCTAATCATTTGCATACCTCCTCGACATGTACCTTCAGGCCCAGTTTCGTTACGATTTCACAATTATTTCTTGGTGCGTTAATTTGTTTGCCCATGAGTGTATTATTTAAAATATTATAAAAGGCTTCTTTAAAGAATTCTTAATTAATAATTAACTTCTTAAGGAATTAATAATTTACACATATACTACATCCAGCTAATGAGTCAACTACCGGTCTAAGAGTATGCAATGGAAAGGAAGAAAAATAGAACAGTTATTAAATTGTACTGTGATGTAAAATGGAAATAATCAGTTTCAATTATTTTGTCTACAAGTCACAGATTATGAAGTATTCTAAAAAGGTATTTTCTAAATTCACCTTAAAAATATTTTTTATTTAAAGGCTATTTTATTAACTTAATTCATACTAAAAATTATGGTATAAAATAATTAAATGACATCTTGACAACAACACATAAAAAATTGTAGTTGCCTTTAATATATTTATATTAAAGTTAATTCTCTAAAATAACCCCAGTATAAAACTTAAATTAAAATTCTGAGGAGAAAACATACGATACATATCTCTGTATGAATAGCCTTTACAACATCTCTTATTTCATTTCTAATATATTAAAAACCATATTTTGAAATGTGATATGAAAAAGGGATGGAGCGATTGAAACTGTTAAAATTAAACACTAAGCTAGAAAAATTGCATTGGAAGTAATGCGATCTTAAGTAAACATTCAAAATCACGAGTTACAAGGCATCTTTTAAAATAAGAGGAGATGTGAATGCTGTCTGTACCTGGAAAACTATGTTAAATTTATCCAAAAATGTTATTCTTCGACATTCCTCGACTTACTTTCAATAGCAATTTTCGATTTAGTAAACATTGGTTAGATTTTTAATAAAAGTTTATAAGACTTGAAACTGTATCTAAAATCTATATGTCTGTTTAGAAAAGTAAAACTAAAATATTATATAATAAACAATAAATTTTCAAGATTATAAACCATTTTTTTATTAAATCAAGTTTAAGCAAAGCGAGAGGAACAGCAAAAAGCCTTGGATGATAATCCATCTGTACACACTGGCTATTCTTACAAAAATAATACAATAGGGCAGGGATGGCGAACCATTGGCACACGTGCCATTGATGGCACACGGCACAATATTTTGGGCAAGGCCACCGATCAAAACGGTTTGCATTTTAGTTCAGAAACTATATTATTGCAAGGACCCCCAAACTTGAAAAACAATTTCAAAGATTAAAATGTACATGAGAAATCAGACAAACATATAGTTATTGAAGAATTTATTTCCATAATTGATTCTTCAATCAAGGAATTTTCAAAGTGATTTTCTCAGTTCAAAGAATTGTCAGAAACGCTCATGTTTATTATGTACCCTGATGTAACATTTGATAAACTGAACTTGCCCCATTTCGATTGGTTGGAAATTGAAGAATTTGAAATACAACTTATTGATTTCTAGTCTAGTTCAATATGGATTCAAAAATGTATTGAAACAAGGATAAAGTTGGAATTAACTGATACAGAAAGATAAACAAGCAATATAAATAATACACCTGTAACGAAATCTTGGAAACATGGAATTCGATTCGAGACACATTTAACTGTTTGAAGAAGCTTACTCGGGCTATTTTATAACCATATTTTCATCTACCAATGCGAGCGAGTGTTTATTTTCAGAAATAAATAGCATAAGTTTTTTGTCATCTAATCTGCAACAACAGAAGTCACACTAGTGTCACTTAAATTTAATTACACGCATAACTGAAGCATTTACTACTATACTGTGCGCAAAATGTATTTTTTCGTAGTAAATAAAGAAATTTGTGATGTTAGTATTTAGTTTTATTATTTTCCCAAAAATCATAAGTAAAAATTATTTGATGGCACGTCTTTACCTCACTAAGCATTTCTTTAGGAAAAAGTGGCACGTTTCTCCATAAAGGTTCGCCATCCCTGCAATAGGGTATTATTCATATGCTTGAAATATAAGTACCTTCTACAACATTCCCGGTAAGAATCCAATGTTTATCGGGGTTTTTTTTTCATATTCCGAGAATAATATCCTACTTCAAATTAAGAAAATTAAAACTGATTATGCACTAGAAAATTTATAGAAATTTTGAAGGATTCACATTTTAGGCAGAGAATTGCAATCCTTAACAATTTTTAACTGCTTGAAATACAATGTGACTATCTTTTCACAAAATAAAAGCAAATGAAATGAAGAGCATATGGTCAGTTATCTTAACGCAGTAGAATTAAAATGCTAAAACTATATGAGCATGGAGCACGATAATGAATGTTGTAATGAACATTGTCAAATATAGTCATGCAGTACGTATAAAAAATCTAAGCAAACATTTTTTTTTGATTAAAAAATAAAATGATTAATTTCTTCATTATAGTCTGAAAAAAATTAATAAATAATAATATTACAATGTGTTTTTAATTTAATTTTTCCCAAAGGGGGGGGAGGGGAGGTATTTTCATTAAAAAAATATGTTTTGTTCAAAATAGGGAAATAGGCAATAAAAAGGATGACAAGCAAATTTACATAATCCATTCTAAATTGGAAAAAAAATTATATTCATACACCCTAAGACTGGTATGAATATTTTCTGAAATATTTTTCTCCAAATGTGTTTTTTAATACCTTTAACGTACAATTTGAAAAGAAATTTGCAATTAAATGCCGTCCCTTAGAGTTGCATTGATGGAACAGATTTTCAATTTTTGGCTATATTATCTCCTTAAAAGGATTGAGAACAGTACATCATTATTTTAATCAATGAAAGATACATACCATTTATTTCGAGCATATTCTGTAATATCAACATAAAACGAGACATTCTATTTTAAGAAGAATTTTTCTTATAGTTAATATAACAGTTAAAATATTCAAGAGAATTATATTGAAACAGTATTGAATATTCTCAAATCCCATTTAAACTACGTCAGATACAAAATTGACGACATTTCAACCATTCCTTACATTCTATAGCCTGAAGCAGAAAATAAGTCATTGCATTGTAAGAAAGACGTTCATAATAGTTAAATAACAATTTATAAGCTTTACAATATGTCACTAAATAATGAAAGCATTTTACTGTATGTATACATACCCGGCTATTTCATTCCTGCATATTTGAATGAAGGAACATATAAAGATTTATAATTGTCTCATCTATCGTTTCTCAACTGCATTCAGCCAACAATGAAGGTTTAATTAAAACCACCGCATGTTTTCTTGAGAAATAATAAGAAAAATGATTTCAGCTTCAACTCTTAAGCGCACCATATTTTAAATATCCAATCAACTGCTGAACATTTAGTATTGTTATAGATACAGAATTTCAATAAATATAAAATCGTTGAACTATATAAAATTTAGATACAAATGCCTTCTGTCAGAAGAATATTAAATCAAAGCTAGGTTTAAAGTTCAAATGGAAAATTGTTTAAGTTCAGTTTAAGAATATTATTATCTTATGTGCTTGCGAGATATACTAAACAATTAATTAAAAAATTCGTTTCCATTTGAATGCTGAGAAATTGTAATTCTTATTCAAATGGATATCTATGCACATGAGATTTATTTGTCACATTGATTCATTTAAATGCAATTTTAATCTGTATAATTGCGTTTAAGTATAAGTTTAAAACTTGTATAAATTGAATCTTAAAACACACTCAATTATTTCACTTTCATACAATGAATTATTATTTCGCTGGTGTGTTTTTATTTGCAGATATACTCTTGAATATTCATTTCATAAAATCTTATTTTTTTTTTACAATTTGAAATTTTTCCATTTTTAAATTGTATAAATTTTAACCTTTCTAAAAATACATTACTTTAACCTCTAGGGTAATTAGAAGCCCTTAAAATCAATTTTTAAATAATCATTGAAACTGATCCACGCCCATTTGAATGGCGAAATATGTAAACAAAGTACTTCATTTTTGCTTAAAGGTTGAACGTCTGACACATTTATCCTTTATTGTAAATTGAGCCTTTCCTTTATTGTAAATTCAGCCTTTTATTTTTTTATTTCCCAGCCGATTAGAAGACTCACTGTATACATTAAGATCAATTTATCTCAAAATGTAAACTTTGACATTCGATGTACATTTTCTGAGAACTACTGTTCACAGACATGTAAATTTTTTATGATATATGTATAATGAGGGTTAATATAAACTGAAATGAGCTTTTTGTAAAAAACTCAAAAATATATTTTTTACAAATTTTTTATATGAAAAATGGATCAAATTTCGCAATGTTTGATAAAATATTTCATAAATTATGAAAAAATTCAAAATTATCTAAAAGTTTATTTTAGTATAATGAAAAAGTTATAATTTAATTGTATGAAAAATGTCAAGCATGTACATTTAACAGATTTTGAATAAAGGTACATCGTAAACAGCCAATTCAACACTGCCAGTATACATAGAGAGAGATAGAGATTTCCAACTCCCCTTAAATGTTAACTTGACCTACAGTAAAACGTATAAGTCCATAGGGTTTATTTTTTAATTATACAATTTATTTATTTTTTTAATTCAATTTTCGACTTTCTCAAGCAACAACTTCACCTCAGTTCTATATACCTGTATAAACAAGAAGAGCGATTCACTCATGATGAGATCTCCGGAACTATAAGACCTACAGACTTGAAATGTGGAAGACATGTTTCTTTTGTGGAATAGAGATTTCCTAAGAATAGGTGAAGATCAGAAAAATAGGTGAATAGGAAGACTGCAGGAGCGTTAAAAGCAGAAATTCTCTTGTTACAACTATTAGAACTACAGACCTGGAATTTGGCAGGCATGTATATTTTTCTAAGTAGATATCCGCTTAAAACAATTTTTGCGGAAATCGTTTTCTACAGTGGTTTGATAGATAATACTGAAATCTTTTTTTTTGTGTGTGTGATATTTTTAATTGATAAATAAACCTGTGAATTATAGGGGTTTTTTTTTCATTTTATTTATATATATATATATTTATTTTACTCCACTGTTTTATTTGTGAAAAATTTCCATCCTTAGAGTTTAATATGTATTTTACATAAAATTATTGAATCTGTTAATTAAATTTTGACCTCATTATATATTTCTTATCCTTTCTTCTCGAACAATATATATTTTTTCAATTCCCTCGTTCGGAATTATATGCTAGTATAAGTATACTAGCACCTACGAATCTTAAACTGAACCGCGAGAATCGCAGCTAATTTAAAATCTACAGTAATAGAAAGCATTGACTACTTTTTTTATTATGGATAAACGTGTGTAATCAGGTTTTCCAATTCAGAAAGACAGTATTACTGAATTCATAGCATCACCCCTTCTTGTTTTCGTAAAAATGAAACTTCATATCAAAAATAAAAGTTATGCTCTGCTTTGCAAATTATATAAAAATCTGTAATCTACATCAAAGTAGTATTTAAATTTAAGAGCTCAAATAAAACTTCATTTTTAATTTAACGAATTATTCATCAATCTTTTATTTGCAAATGAAGGTTTACATAGGGGCTAAGAAGTTAATGTATCTCTATAGTTGACAATTTAATAAATGAGAAAAGTTTCAAATTAAAAGTTTCGAAGTAAAACTATACTTTCATACTGAAAAGATTCATTTAGGATTTATTTAATAGATTGCCATTTTAACTTTGGAAAACAAATAAGCTGTAATTTGTGTGTCTGGAAAAATGAAATTTACGAATTATTATTCAATGCTTCCAGAATAAATATATTATTAGAGATTGAAAACTTACATCGAATAAAAAATAGTCATAGAAAATGTTTTAAAAAGGAATGTAATACAAAATAATTGTAGGTAACAACAACAAAAAATGTTCTCGAAAATTTTTATAAAAGAATTCAGAAATTTAATACCATTGTGCCTTTTTAAAAAGCCAAATACTGAAATATCCTTCAGTACTGAAGGGAAAAGCTTTTAATAATGCTAATATAAATAAGACTTTAAAATTGAAATTTAAAAAATGCAAAAAAATATCAATTTATGTGAGCTAAGTTTGTTTTATATGTTTCCTTAAAATTTTATTAGTTCACTTCCACATCCAAAATTATTTTAATCCTAAAAGCGTATTTAAAATTTCCATTTACCAAATAATGTTGATTTTTTTAAAAGTAATATTAAAAAGCTCTGTGAATTTTCTTATTACATTTCAAGCCTAGACTTCTGTATTTATTGGGATACAATAAAATACGTTCAAAACAGCAAAAAATAAATACAAATTTCCAAATTGTTTGCATTTTTTCTTTTACTTTCACACAGTTACATTATTTTTAGTTTTCTGAAGATCCTCAGGCGCTTAATTTAACAAAAGAAAAAAACAGTCTTTACTGTTTCTTTGAAAAGAGACAGTAAAGAATAAACATTTGAAAGCATTTTTTATTTTTCAGGTTATATTATATTACATTCCAATAAATACGATTACAATAGTTGTTAGACTTGTGGTAAAGTTATTAGTAATTACATAAATTTAGGTATCCGACTACGTTCGGAACCGTGATTTTGCAAAAGCGTATAAATGGATAATATTTATGATATTTAGTGTCCCTTAGATTAGAAAATGTATATAAAATTGTTTTAAGAATAGTAGTACAATAAAAAACTATTTAAGTACAATATTTTGACAAAAAAATGAACATTGAATGACCCATTTTCAAAATATTCTCCTTTTGTGAAAAATGCTTCTATTATAATAATATTTTGTCTGTATATAGCTCAAACCTCTGTGCAGAGGCTCAGCTAGAATTTTTGAAATATATAACTTAGAAGTGGGTTTATCCATGTTTTAGGACAACAGAGGGGAGAAATTTTAAGGTAAAAACGCCGATAAAATTACTTCAAATGGTTGTAACTCTGAAAATAATATAAAATTTTCAAAAATCATAGTTGAGCCTCTGCACAGAGGTCTGAGCTATATACAAGCAAAACATTATTATAATAGAAGCATTTTTTATAAAAGGAGAACATTTTGAAAAAAGATTATTCTAAGTTAATTTTTTACCGAAATATTGTATTTAAGTAATTTTTTTATGTCAAAATGTGTTGTCCTTAAAACAATTTTATACATTTATTCTAATCTAAGTGACACTAAATATCATGAAATTTATCCATTTATGCGCCTTTTTAAAATCACGGTTCCGAACGTAGGTTCCGAACCTTAAACGTTGCATTTGTGAGTCAGAAACGACTTTTAGACGAAAAAGTTCTGGACTACATTTATAGAAATAGCTATACTTTTTAAAAAAAAGTATCGCAATTGTTTTTTCTTTTTGGAAATAATTAAAAGTTCTGATATGATAATATATATAGTTACCGAGATCAAACTAACATTTCTAACAATTAAACAAACAATGGTAAGCTAACCCCAAAACGTTCAGCCCTATCAAACGTCGCGATCTTCATCCTTTAAATCCAAAACTGAAGTCCGTGACGTCACATTCGTGGACGTAACGTCATTGATCATGCGGTACTCTACTATTAGAGAAGAACATGAGGAAGGCGGGGTTTAATAGCAGATTCGATTACTAAACTAAGGTTCTCGAGAATCAGGAGGAATGTTCCAAAGGAATAACAATAAGTCTGGAGTCCCCCGAGGACCACAAAACATGCTCGTCTTAGAAATTTACACCCAGAAAAATAGAAGCTAAGGCGAAAGTTTCTGGCTTCGGTTCTGTATAATTTAATATCATTAATACTGACTACGAATGTATCCGATAGTATGGTATTGGCATTTGTGTCGATATTAAGATTTGTTTTAGTTTAATTGTTTACAGATTGGTTAAATTGTCATATAAATTAATGAAGTACGTTAATTAAATTTAAAAAATAACAGTATTCTATTAAGATATCCGACTACGTTCGGAATCGTGATTTTAAAAAAGCACATAAATGGATAATTTTCATGATTTTTAGTGTCACTTAGATTAGAATACATGTATAAAATTGTTTTAAAGACATTTTCACAAAAAAAATTATTTAAATAAAATATTTCGGCAAAAATTAACTTAGAATAATCTTTTTTCAAAATGTTCTCCTTTTGTGAAAAATGCTTCTATTATAATAATATTTTGTCTGTATATAGCTCAGACCTCTTTACAGAGGCTCAAATATGAGATTTGAAAAATTCACATTATTTTGAAAGTTACAACCATTTGAAATATAATTCTCGGCGTTTTTTTTTCTTAAAATTTCTCCCTCAGTTGTCGTAAAACCTGCATAAACCCACCTCTAAGTTATATATTTCAAAAATTCCAGTCTCGCCTCTGTAGAGAGGTCTGACCTATATACAGGCAAAATATTATTATAATAGAAGCATTTTTCACAAAAGGAGAACATTTCGAAAAAAAATTATTCTAAGTTAAATTTTTGCCAAAATATTGTATTTAATTTTTTTTTTGTCAAAATGTCCTTAAAACAGTTGTATACATGTATTCTAATCTAAGTGATACTAAATGTCACGAAAATTATCCACTTATTCGCTTTTGCAAGATCACGTACCGAATGTATTCGGATATCTTAATATATCGATAAATTTTGGTTTCTCGCATTTTTGAGTTCATTAAAAGTTTACCTTTAATTGTTTGAAATAAATAATTAAAACCAAAGCTTAACATTTATAAAAAAATAACAAACATTAACATTAGACCTAATGTTTTTAAATCTTATTCCATTTCAACGGTGATAAAATTATGAAACTGCATTTTATTGTGTAACTTTTGATAAATATTGATTTAACTTGCTGAATATCACCATTAGCTGTTGAACAGTATTTAATTTTGAACTCAGAAACCACGCTTAGAGCAAGAAAAGTGAAACATTTTAATTGGGATTTCTGAAGAAATATTAATTTTGATTATTTGTGTAGGTGTAGTGGTACTCACAACAAAAAAAGTAGCATCATTTTTTTAAGAAAGAACACACAGAAATTAAAATTATTGCTGTTCAAACATTTGAAAATTATTTAATCAAAAAAATTATAAATAAAATCTCATATTCGTTGAATAAATATGTTATACCAAAAATAAAAAAGTGAGTTTTTGAGGGGAAAAAAACGTTTCATGGTATATATTTTTATAAATTAAAATTGCAAATGAAGCATTATTTTTGAATGATGAATTTTTTTATCCAGAAATTCATAGCCTGAAGAAAAAAAAGGATTTTTCTTATTATTTGAATATCTGAAATTTTAAAACGAGAAGCAGTAATAAGAAAAAAATGAACTAGAAATTAAAAATAATATATTATTTCTATATTAAATCACCATTTAATAAAGGGTTAAAATATAGCTTTAAAAACATAAATGTATTAGCATTGTAAAAAGCTCAATTCCCAAATTAAAAAACAAATAACTGAAAAATCATAAGAATAAGCTATGAAACAATTTATGATTACAAGTAAGGTTTAGTTGAAGTCCACCATAGTTTTCAGACATATATTGATAACATATAAATATATATAGAAAAAGAGATACTATATATACAAAAAAATAATCATATCAAATATTTAAGAACACAAAAAAAATTTTTAAAAAAAATTTCGGAGAATATACACACAATTTTTTTTAAAAAAGTATTACCCTAGATAATATGTTTTTAAATTGCTGTATCTTCATTCTGTATCACCGTATTAAGACAACAAAAACATTCTTGAAGTTAAGAAGAAAAAATAAAATTCAAAATTTCGTCAATAATGATTATTTTAAAGTAAACGAGTACTTAAAAGGAATATCTCAACGAAATTATTTATACAACAAAAACATATTATTATACTATTCCTATAACTTTATTGAAACATTTGTTTACGCGTTTAACAGCTAAATATAAATACATAGAGAACTTAGAGTTATTTCTTCAAAAACATCTTTTATAATAAACCAATGTCTTCATTTGAATGTATTTTTAAGATGAAAGACTCGACATCCAGTAGCACATTATTTTTTTTCCTTATGATTGCAGTTTTCGATAGATCAGCCAAATGTATTGATAAGGAAGGGTTCATTAAGTTAGGGTGAAATCGGTACATTAGCCTATTCATTGACGTAAGTTTAGCTTTCCATCTCACTAACTTGTAGTTGCCTAACTTAGTAATTCAAATGCACTCGCATCACATGTTAAATGAAGTTCATTAGTTCCTTTGATGTAGAGCAATATTCTTTTGCCTACATAATGAGAATAATTCCGGACTTTGATTATATCTTGCCAATGCTGATACCGGGGTTGCTAAGGATAGATTTTGTTATTGTTCTAACATACGTCAGCAGGATGCTAATTTGGTAATTTTGTAGATAACGGGGAAAGAGAATTATTGTAATTTTTCACATGGGTCGTTAAGAAAATTGAATATTGGAACTGAATTGAGCTTTATGCAATTCTGATATCGGAGCTTTCAATTAGAAAATACCGATATCCAGAACTTCGTGTGTTTATAAGTGTATTAGTTTAAAATATTTCCATATCTATAAGAGTTTATTTTCAACTATTTTTACTTTTTTTTTTCTAGTTTTAACGTATCTTCTCCTTTTCAAACGGTTTTTTATTTTCACAGTTTGAAATAATGTACGTCATACTAAGGTATCTGACTACACGTTGAGAACAGGGATTTTGCAAACACTTACAAACGAACATTTTTTTTTATTTTTTATTTTTAATGTTACTTAAATTAGAATATACATATAAAAATTTTTAAGAAAATTATTACGATAAAAAATTATTTAAATTCCATACTTTGGCAAAAAAAATGAACTTAGAATTACCTATTTTGAAAATATTCTCCATTTATGAAAAATGCTTTTTTAATAATAATATTCTTCTAAGAATTCTCCAGAAGACCTGAAATAGGATTTTTGAAAAATTCCCATTCTTTTCAGAGTTGCTACCAATTGAAATAATTATCGATGGTTTTTTTTTTTTTTTTTTTTGTTAAAATTTCTCCATTCTGATATATTAAAATATAGATAAATTCACTAATAAGTTGTGTGCTTCAAAAATTCCACATCCAACTCTGTACACAGATCTGAGCTACATATAGACAAAAAGTTATTATTATAAAAGAATTTTCCATAAAAGGAGAATGTTTTATATGGAGATAATTCTATGCTCATTTTTTGCCAAAATATTACATTTAAATAGTTTTTTATTGTAATAATATTTTTAAAACAATTTTATACTTGTATTCTAAACTATGTTTCTCTAAATATTTAACAAATATTTGTTTCTATGCTTTTGTAAAATCATGGTTCCAAACGTAGTCGGATACCTTAATAGCAATACGATATTCTCATTATTTATAATTTTAATTAAACATTTTAAATAACTGAAATTTCTGAATACTATTACTATGTATCTATAGATGTTCCATTTTGCAGTAGTTAAGATTTGCATGTTCACAAGTGAAGGATTTGCTGAAAGGATTTATTCGAGCACTTACTTGTCATGGTAGTCAAGGCGAAATCTTTCAATGAAGGGTTCAGTGTAATGAGAGAGAGAGACACACACAAAATAATTAGAAGAAGTAAATACAATTATAGAAAGTACGTCAGTGTTTCTCAAACTGTGGGACGCGCCCCCCTAGGGGGGCGTGACAACCCTACGAGGGCTACGCGAGCTTACTGAAAAGTCGAAAACAAAAGATTATTTAAACAAATTTACTGAATAACTTACTGAAAGTAAGCAAATACATTCTGACATAATAAAAAATAAAATACTCATTTACACTATAATAAACATATTAATGTATCAATACTGCACAATTTATTTTATAATTAATTTAACAATTCTTAGTTAAGGACAAGTTTAATAATTACCAGTGATCCCATGAATTTGTCACATATAAAATTATATGCCAACTATATCATTTATCAGGATAATTTGTACGGTTTATATAATTAATTCCTTAAATGTCAATTAAAGATTACGAGATTCGTTCCCCAATGCCATCGTTTAGCACGTAGGTAAGAGTATGTGGTGTAGAAAAGGAATAAATAATCAAATCCTCTGAAACAAGTAAATCCTTCGTAAACACTGCCAAGGGCATTTTATTGCTTTCCAATGCCTTCGGAATAATTTTATGGATAGCAGTTCACAGAAAAGATAGTACTTCGGAAAGACGTATATATACGTCTGGGACAATTAACACATTAGCTGAGCAAGACGTTTATATACGTCGGAGGAACTTCCGAAGTTAAAGTCGTATTGTTGGCTTAGCGTCAAAATATAGTATTATTGAATTGAAAACATCGTTGTTGTATGGAGGAAGTCAGGAAGCAAATTATTATTGAATATTGGGTCGCAAACATTGAAAGTTTGAGAAGC
>BMAV01008309.1:328211-340661 GCA_019973955.1 Trichonephila inaurata madagascariensis
GATTGATACAAAATATAGAAAATTCGTTACTGAAGCACCAGATTCTTTCCTTCCCATTAAAATCATTGTTTGTTTCTCAGTTATTCTATGTAACATTTATTCTATGCATTATTTATATTTTAATTTAATTAATAAACATATTTTTCTTGAATTAAAAATACAGCCTTTGACTACAGTTAGAAATTATTTGTTTTTAAAGTAAGTAGCTCAATATCAGCTGTCAAAAAGACATTTTAGTGGATAAATTTGCTTAAACTCAATATTAGATAAGTAGGGGTCTATACCAAACTGAAAAACATGGCAAGGGGTCTATAAGACAAAAAGGTTTGGGAAGCTGGTTTAAAGTATCATGAGATGGTTTCTTTTGCATTAATTCGATTTCAGTTTACGATCAGTACTAGAACTGATCGTTAACTGTTATTTATTTGATATAACAGATTAGTTTTAAACCCTTATATAGTCATAGCTGATTTTTCAAATAATTATTTTAATAAACTTGTTAAAAATGAGACCTTAATTGCTAAATATTATTGGTTGTTTTGAAGCATATTTCATTGCTGTATCTTTTCAAAGAAATAACTGCAAAGTATTTGCGATTGTTTTCCCGTCTCAGTATTTGTAATTTAATCCTTTTCCCGTTCTCTGCATTAGTCTTTTGAATACAATTGAAGTATATTCTTCTTAAGGAGTATTTTTGTGAATCACTTCAGCGTCACTCAATTTTTCTGAAACTCTTTTCTGAAAAATGATCATGAAGTTTTACTTTTCAATACAGCCATGCAGCCAGTATAGTGGATATGACCCTCGGCTTGTAACCGAGTGGTTTCGGGTTTGAATCCCGAGTAAGGCACGGATGTATTTTCTTCGGGAAAAGAAGTAGGACTTTCGCGCCTGTAATGGATTCCCGTCTCGAATGGAAAGCAGCGCACCCCTTCTACTATATGCTGGGATCATCATTTATAATAAAATGTCTTTATTCTTCTGTTTGTTTTATGTATGCTTCTGTTCATCCACTTGTATTTCATAACTATCCCAGGATAAAAACACACGACAACAACTTTTTAGTACAAGTATTTGAGAGTGTCAGAAGAAATTTTTTAAAATAAGATAAAAAAAAATGTTGGGGCCAGGACCGGCTCTAGAAGTTTTGCCACCCTAGACAAAAATGTGGAAATGCCCTCTCTCTCTCTGTATGTGTGTATATATATATATAATATAAAGTACATTGTGTTAAAAAAACTCAAAATGTTTCAAAATTAAGGACGTAATTACTTGTTTTTATTTCAAACAAGTGTAGAGATAATCGTTTATTTAAGCAAGCCAATTTCTTCGAAAATTAGTCTAATAATGGGGGGGGGGATAAAAAGCGTTTGTTTTAAAACTTATAGTAACTACACTCTCAAGACTAAAATAAAAACATCTTCTGTGGATCTCTATCTATTAAAACCACTTATTACCTTTGTCCCCTTTTGGATAGCTGAAACCAGACATCGTAAAGTTAAAAGGAATGTTCGTTGTGACCTTACTCCGAGATGGGGAGAAAGTTATTAATGAAAGATGTGTAAACATATTAAATTTCATTCTTTCACATATACTCCATCCTCGGCCGCGGTAGCCGAGTGGTATAGGTATCGGATCGTGGCTTGAATTGTCACGAGTTCGAGCCCAGTACCACTAAAGACCCGTGTAGGGCAGCGATGCACGTTAAATTTGTCGAGAGCTGAAACGTCCTCCCGTTAGTGTGGTGTAGTAGTTAGGAGAGGGGGGTGCCAGCTCAGGTGTCGTCCACATCACTTGACCATGGTTCAAAATTACGTGGTCCGTCGCCAAAAGCCCTCGTGTAGCTGAACAGTGCGACGTTAATATTCAATCAATCAACCATCCTCGAACCCTTCAAGTTTCAACATAAAAAGAACTGTTATTAAATATACAAAGTAACATATAAAATTTAAAAATAAGTTAAATGAAGTACCAAATTCACTCCTAATTATAATTTTTCATAAAATATATCAAATTTTTTGTAACAAAAAAAATATTTATCAAATTTTTTTCCAAATGCCGCCTTTAAAATTTGCCGCTCCGGGCAAGGGTCCGGTTTGTCCGGCCCTAGAGCCATCCTTGCTGGGGCCTTTGTTTTGTTTGCATCCATTTGAACGACAAGAAGTATTCTATGGAAAGTAAGCTTTAAAATCCTAACCGGTGAAGTACAATGTTTAGATTCCACTTTCTTTGTCTAATTCCTTCAGAAATTTCTTACAGAATTAATTAATTGATTTTTTTATATAAAAGGTGTATACCTTCCTCAGTCTCTTCTTAGTAGAAGTGAAAGAAAAATTAATTTAAGACTACTTATTTTATTTTCATTGGAATAATTATATTTTTTAGATATTAAAATCAGCAAAGTTTTACCGAGTGACTAGAATATTAAAATAGACTTTTACGTTTAATTTAATTAATTTATTTTTTTAGTTACTAAAGAAATCTAATTATTTGATTTATAATAATGATTTGAACCTCATTCTTATTAGTTTGTAATTTGGAATTTTTTTTTTTGGTTGAAATACAAATCCAGGATTTTATGGATTTGTATTTCAACCTACGTTCTCTAACGAATTCTGTATTTGAAAAACAAAACCCTAACTCATTTATGATTTATTGTATTAAGATTATTGAAATCACTTATAGGCTAATATTACAGAAAGAGCCAAATCTTGGGAGTACTTTCTCTTGTATATGGAAACATAATCTAATATTAATCATACTCTGGCTTTACCATCACTCAGAAGGCAGAATACTTTAATATACTATTAATTGTTCTAATCCCTCCATTATCTCGTACACAAAAAAGATTGTATATTTTGTATCTTACACTCTAAGTCTGTAGTTTTCTTTTTAATCCCTTTTTTAGTGAGTAACGTACATTAATAGACGTTTCCCTAAACGTTAAATCGAATGATATCTTATAACATCACGGTTTGTTCCTTTATCATATAATTTTTATTTATGTATTATTTTAAACTTTAATTCTATTTTGTAATAACAAGTGAAGAACATTTTGAGATAGGAAGCCAAATATGGGGCATATATCAGTTAAATAAACATTTTACAATAAATATTGTAGCATATATTCTGTTGTAGTATTTTCTTTTCCTTGTGCGTATATTTTCTGAAGTTCAAAAAATGTTTCTTCCAAATCACTTTCTCTAAACTATATGATTCCTGCAAGAAATTTGCTAAAATTCTTAAATAATATTTCAGGGTAACTTTAAAATCATGCAAGAAAATAGAATATTGAAATATTTTTTTCTGCAGAGAGAATTTACTTCTTACATTGACATTAGTTTTATCAAATACACTGACGGGAAAAAATACCCTAACAACAAGAAAGGCTTGTGTTAGATAAACAAAATTCTGCGTGTTTACACACACATCTGTGAAAAATGACATCGATTCAAATTCCGCTATTATCGCCACACTTAAGTGTGGCGATAATAGCGGAACTAAGAAATTGCAAATCAGGTTTGCTTTAAATGCGTGCTGTAAAATCCGTGAGAGTTATTTGTCTGTGAAATTTTACGCATTGAGTTCATGTTAGCGAAGAATGCATTTAAGAAGACGAAAAAGCCTTTATCAACAACTCGCCGAGTTTGAACGAGGTCGTGTAATAGGGCTATGAGAAGGTGGATTTTCTTTCCACGATTTTGAAGAAGAACTTGGCTAGAATGGATCCACTGTGCATGATAGTTGGTCAGGAATCAAGGTCAGTGATCAAGGGATGGTACTACCTCAAGAAAACCAGGTTCCGGGCGGCCATGTCACACTACAGAGGGAAAAGAATACCGTATTTGTGGTGTACGGCGCACCGTACTACGTTTGTGACAAAAATTCGAGCTGCATTTGGTACCATAGTGACACAAGAAACTGTTAAAAATCGGTTAAATCAAGAACAGCTCAGAGCCAAGTACCCTATAAGAGTGTATTCTACTGACCCCAAACCATTGCCGTTTGCGACGCCAGTGATATCAAGCCAGAGTTCATTGGAGAACGGAATGGAGACCTGTTGTGTTTTCTGTTGAAAGCAGGTTCTGTCTTTGTGCTAGTGAGATGCCCGTTTGTTGGTCAGAAGGAGGCCAGGAGAACGCCTACAACCAAACTCTCTGATGCCTTGACACACTGAATCTACACCTGGAATCATGGTCTGGGGAGCCTTTTCCTATGACAGCAGGAGCACTCTCGTGGTTATCCCAAATGCCCTGATTGAAAATTTGTACATCAGTCTGGCAATTCAATCTATAGTACTGCCATTCATGAACAGCATTCAAGGGGGAGATTTCCAACAGGGTAACACTCACCTTCACACCACTGTCGTAAAGTAACATGCTCTACAGAGTGTTGAGATGTTACCTTGGCCTGTGAGGTCATTGGATCTGTCTTCAATTGAGCACGTATAGGATATCATTGGACGACAACTCCAGCATTTTCCACAGCCAGCACTGACCGTCTCAGTATTGATAGAACAAGAAAAACAAGTATGGAACTCCACATCACAAAGTGACTTTCGGCACCTGTATGACACAATGCATGCAGGCTAGCATTCAAAATTCTGGAGGTTACAAAGGGCTATTGTTGTAACTTTTCACGTTTGAAATGCATTTTCATGAGTTTAAATTAATCTGGTTTGAAAATTAAATCGATTAAATATGTGTTAACTAGATAATTGTAATGTCCAAATTTCCCTTACTCTGCAATATTTTTTCTTAGTGTTGGGATTTTTTCACCTTTAGTGTATTTGAGAATGTCATTTGCTATATGTGAAAAAAAAACTTTTCTTTATTCAATAGAATGTGAATGCATTTTCATGCTATTTTGTGTTTTTTGTTACAATTTATTTCAGAATTTGTGGACATAACGTATACAGTAGATGATGTTGTTAATAAAGCTGGATATGGGAAATTCCAAATACGATTGCTGATTTTAGCAGGATTAGGATGGGTAAGTGATATAAATTTATTATAAATCTCAGGGGCGCAATAGCCCATGAGGGCCAAGACCTACTGTGCACAACTCAGTATACGCGACCTTGGGCCATGAGGTGCATTAATTTATTATACTCTGCAAAATTTAAACAAGATCACAAACCTATTCAAATTAATAGGTAACTTCTGAAGTAATCAAAATATTCATATATTAAGCACTTCACGATATTTTATGAACCCACTAGTTTTTTAATATAAATTACACCACTATATATTAAAAAATGTGGTGTAAATTATATACACATTAAGTCTTGGCTACAAATGTATAAGGGAATTGACTTCTTTTCAACTTATATGGCACTCGGATGCAACAAGAGGGCTATTGGTGACGGACATAAATTTTAACCAAGGTCATGTGACGAAGACAACACTAGAGTTAGCACCTCCTTTCCACATCACGCCAACGGGTGGATCTCGACTGATTGAATATACTTTTATCCTCTCTACACGGCGGGTAACACATAAGGGAAGAATTCGTCGAAACCGAAAAATATAATTCAAACATTTTCCCAGTTTTTGAAATAACAATTTGTAAAACTATATACTTTAATTCAATTGTTATTCGAAATAAAATACTCTCTGCCAAAGTCTTGGACCAAAGGTAAACTAGGGTTTGCGAGTAAAAGTAAAATAAATATTAAATTCTTTTTAACATGTTTTTATTAACTAGCCTTCTTGTTTTTCCGGGGTGGAATTTTGTAATTGATTTTAAACTAACTTCCCGATGAGCCAGAGACTTGAAATTTGAGCCATAGCTCAGAAGTGAATGACAAAGCATGAAAACGTGAAAAAAGAAGTTACCCGGGCTTCCGAAGAGGCGGGCCCTGTAACTTCGGAACTTACACGAATTGACACGAACAGAAACCACCTGTCGATAGGACGGTTCGAGTTGCGTCTACGAATTCAATTTCGTGGCTCTGGGGTCAAATAAGGGCCCCAGGTTACCATGTTTTTTTTTTATTAACTCTCTTTCTTGTCTGTCCGGGTGGAATTTCGTAATTGATTTTAAACTAACTTCTCGATTAACTAGAGACTTGAAATTTGAACCATAACTCAGAAGTGGGTGATAACGCATGAAAATGTGAAAAAAGAAGCAAAAAAACGAAAAGGAGGAGAGAAAGATGATGAAAACGAACAAAAATCATGCCTTTAAGTCCTTTATAAATACATGGTACATTGAAAAAAATTTTAGACAACATACTTGTTTTTATTATTATTATTTCCAATATAATATTATCATACTTAAAATATTTCTGACTCTTTTCACAATTATTTTTGACTCTGACTTCATATTCCCCATTTTCATGGTGGCTGTGGTAATCTAGTGGTCTAGATCATGGACTCGTGGCTGACGTGTCATGGTTTTAAGCCTTATGACATTGCAGACCCACCGTGTAAGGAGGCTGATGCATATTAAATCTATCTAGGCTCAATGTCCTCCTTTTAGCGTGGTGTAGATGTTTAGAGATGAGATGCCAGCCCAGGTGTCTCATCTTCGTCACTTCACCGTAGCTCAAAATTACCATCTCCGTCGTCAATAGCCTTGGTATTGCTATATAGTGGGATGTTAACGTACTCCCTTTCTAAAGTCTGAGTAACGGACCATAGACATCAATCGGATCGGATAAAGTTTATTTCACCTATTCCCAGTTATGTGTGGTTCGGCTATTTACATATATTTATTTGTGATTCGTATGAACTATGCATAACTAATGTGAAGAAGTTATGTCATTTATTTTTAAACAAGTTTTGTTGAAACTTTTATCGGTAAAATTATATTTAAAAAAAAATACTTTTCTTAACTCATAGATTGTTTCTAGGGGAGGGGTAGTTCTAAGCATTTTAGAATACGCTCGGTCTCATATCACATTTCACTAACAGCTCCCATGTTACTTGAGGGGTCTGGTACATGAATTTTCGAAAAATTATCGATTTTCACTTTTTTTATGTTTTTTAAAAGTTCAAACATTTCTGTTATTTCTGTTTAAAATGATGTATGATATGAGAAAATACGACAGTTAGAAATATTTTTATTTTTTTAAATGAAGCTACTCCTTGACGCGCATCAAATGAGCTTTGCTAGGAGCACCTGTGTTTCCCCTTTCATAATTTTCTGATGAGCGCGAATCCACATGATGTTCAAGTGGAAAAAATTAGAGTGTATTGGGCTTTTTCAAAAGTATATGGGTACACGTCTTTTGGATCTTAAAAGCGAAAAAATAGTTAAGTGATGGAAAAAGCCTAAGTGGTCGTAACTGACTCACCGGTATTTTAATATAAAAAATTCAACGATATTATGGTATGGCTATTAGAAATATTATCAATGATCTACACAGCATAAAAACTGCTTTTTAGGCTGTTTATTTTCATCTTCTATGTTCAAACGAGAGCACTCAAAATGGACTGTGTCCTACGGATGTAAATGCCTGGTGCAAGGTTCAAAGGACAGCAGCTGAATGTATCGAAAGTAACTATGATCATAAGCACACGTACCGTATACCGTAATGAATTAATTGAAACCAATTTTTAAAGATATAGGTGATCCTATCAAGATATAGGTGATTTTATCAAGAAAATGTTTAAATGGAAAGACTCGGAACCCAAATGAGTCAGTTAATAACAGCATATGGTCATTGATTCCACGGTCTACATTTGGGAAATAAAAACTCTAAAATTAGGGAGGTAAATATGGCTATTGCACAGATCAATATGAGTCATGCAGCAAAATTAATGATTTTAAAACATTGTGATATTGAAACAAGTTAGAACTGTGTGTCATGCTTCAAAAAGTAGATACACGCAGGATTCGTGTAGCCCAACGAAAGCATCTTGAGATCTCCAAAAAAGGCAAAATTATTAAAAATAATGAAAAAAAAACTAGAAGAGCCTTTTGTAGAAGCAGAAGGTAAAAAAAATGATTCATATGCTTCTGGAAAGTACTAAAAAAAATAAAAATGCTCAAAAAATAATTTTTTCCATTTAAAGCCTGTTTTCTTAAAATGTAATATTTTTCAGTTTATGTACCTTTTTCTCACAAACTACTTATCATATAATCCTCAAATTTTCAATGAGCAGACTTTTAACATGTTTACACATTTTAAAGGAGGGAATTAGATATATCTAGCTCAACTTTTTAGATACGACTTTTTTAAACTAAATTTTAGGGGGGAAAATTGGGCAGTTTTTCAAAAATTCATAATTTATTTAATTTTTAACAAATAGACAAAACCCTTCGTTAAAGTGTTATTGATAGTACACATAACCTTCTGGAAATTTTTATTTTTGATAAAAAGAAAGTATTTTCTGAGAAAAAGAGGTACACATAAACTTACGCAATTTAACATGGGCTCCTATGGATGTGCAAGACCCCTTGAATACTCACTTTAATATAAAACAAAGTATACTTGTACTTAAAGAATCTATATGTATAATGGAGAAAAGCGACTCACTCAGCACGATATATCCGGAACTATATAAGCTTGGTGCAGCTTAGCCAAGATTGGCTCTTGCGCCATAAAACCCAACACTCACTCACTCACTCACTCGGAACTATATAAGACTTACAGATTTGAAATTTGCTAGGCATGTTCGTTTCATGGGGTAGAGATTCACTAACAAAGAGAGTTGCTAAAATCAAATCCCAACAGGTGTTTAAGGGGTGTTGTAGATAAATATTCCTATTTCAGAACTATAAGATCTGCAGACTTGTATAGTGGCAGTTGTGTTCATGGAGTAGAGATGCGCCACAAAAAGTTTTTTTTTCTTTCAAAAATAGACCCTCAAGATGGGTTGCTAGGGGTTAAAGGTGTGTTTACAGATAAATATATACTTTTCTGTACTATAAGACCTACAAAATTGAAATATGGCAGACATTCATTTCATGGAGTAGAGATGCTAAGCACGAGGTTTGCAAAAATAGACTGCTAAGGGAAGTTGCGGGGGCTTAAGGGGTATTATGGATAAATATTACATTTTTTTTTTACTGTTAGGTACATATTCATGAAAAATGGAAAGCATATTTCTCTCGTAGAATAGAAATCCGCTAAGAACTGATTTTACGTAAATTGACTCATATTAGAGGTGCGGGGAATTTCTGAACTGTAAAGTCAAAAAAATTCCCATTTTCTAGCTACTAGATCTGCAGTAATGAAACTTGGTATGTGCATATTTCGTTTATTAAGTTGAAATCCGGTCTTATTGATAAAAAAAATTTCTGTTTTTGAGCTATAGACTTACGCTTGAAATAAGCAAGCACGTTTCTTTGTTGAATAGAAATCTACTAAAAAAGGGGTTTTGCATAAGTCCACTTTGAGAGATTGGGTTACGGGAGCGTAAAAGGTAATTCCACTTCAATTTTAGAAATTAAAGTCCGGTTCTTTTTAAATCAAGAGGTGAGGGATGTATGCACAGTATTGGGATTTAGATATCAATAATTTATATACATGTAAATGGTATATATGAATACATCTTGAAATATTCAGCGAAATGGCAGGTAATGGCTAGTAAGTATATAAGGTACTGGCAGTTAGACTGTGCACAATTAATTCTTTATTATTGAATGAAAATAAAAAATTCTTAAAAATGACACTATTTTTTCTTTGAAGGATTATAGGAACATATACTTTTAAAAGTAGACAATCAAATTGCAGATGAAATGGAGGGGGGGGGGGGCTATGTTATTTTCATAGTGAAGAAAGTCTATTCTAGCTACGTTTTAAGGCTCATTATACATGCTTTGATGAAATAATTTGGTATGTGAGCAGTTGTCAGTAAAATTCAATAAGTGTGGAAATTCCGAAATGAGCTGGATAAATATTATGACATAAGATTAATTAAATCAGAAAACGAAAATTCGAATTTTTCCCTCTTGCTGTATATTGTACCCAACTTTTTGTACAAAAGATGTCTTTCTGCATTTTCACTATTTTCTGTATCTAATTTGGATGCGACAAAAATTTTATATATCAAAAAATAAGTAAACATAGACATGAATTTTGCACTACTAAATTCGAAATCATGGGATTATCGGCTTTTTGGAGACATGTTAAAATAAGTATATATTTCAGCGATATAGAATGTACCAAACACAAATACATTTAGAGAGCAGGGTTTTTTGTTATACTTCCCGTTTTTAACCGAGTTTATTCATTTTTTCCGGTATAAAATATGTTTCGCGCTTTTTCTCCTATACAGTAATGTTAAATGGGTTATGCCTTCACGTATTATAGCAAAAAAGAAAGTATTCATGGAATATTTTGGCATTTTTAAAAACACTATATTATTAACAGAAGTATGAGTTATAATATTGCAAATTTCCATAGAAATTGAGACATATTTTCTGTCTGAAAATGTGCTTCGCGATTAGTTCAAGCTCTCGTACTTTTACCGAAGACAGCCTTAAGCCGAACAATCTAAAAGTTTAGATTCTACAAATCAAACAAATTTAAAAGCTTTTTCACTTAATATTTTCTTTTATAATTTAATTTTTCCAAGTAATAAAGAATCGGAAATACAGGGTGTTGCCGAATTCGACTGACAAATTCAGAAGATAGATAGTATGCAGCAGGGAGACCACAAATCACCATAGAACAAGAGATCACAAGCAACGTTCAGAGATGTTCACAAAAACAGTTGTCAAGGATGTGGTATCGAATGGAATGAAAAAGGTCAATAAGAGGTAAGAAATACGTTTATTACACGTAAAGCATATTTACAATGCGAACAATGCATCCCAGCTGGACGTCAGAAATGCAACGACAAATGAGAGCTACAAGAATAGTTCGAAGTTGGGCCACGTAGGTCATAGCACAGCCAACACCGAAGGACGAAGGATTGTCGGATGCGTTCCAATAAATCCATTGCTTGGCAATGACATCTGAAGTGAAGAGGCTCTGTTATGTGAGGTCCTCTACAGTAACCCCCGATAACTCAAACACAAGCTATTTCAGATGGCCCCAAAAGAAGAAATCCTAGGAATTGAGGTCCTCTTAGCTTGGCGGTCAAGCAACAGATTCATCGCATTCAATCCACCTCCCTGAATAAGTAGCATGGTGGTGGTTGCGCCCCGCAATCGAAAAATGTGCTGGTGCACCATCGTACCTGAACCACACGTCATAGGGCTCAGTGGATGGTACTTCCTGCAGCAACTCCGGGAGGACTAGCTTTAGGATTCTTACCCAATTGAGCAGTGTTTCTCAAACTGTAGGGTGTGCCCCCGCAGGGGGGCGTGAGCATATTGAAAATAAAAGGTTTAAAAAAATAATTTTTGGAATGAAGTAAAACAAAATGCTTTCTGACAAAATAAAAAATACACATTTACACTGTTATAATTTATTTTTATCATCAAAAATAAAAGATTCCACTTCAAACGCTCATTAGCCATTTCTGATCCTATAACCAAATAAAAAAAGACATTTTGTTTGCTTTACTCTAATCCTACGATGAGAGATTTTTTTATTAAATTTCTTTTAACCCCTGAAATACTACTTTTGATTATCATATATTTGACTTTCAAACTTATTGATATGTTTCACTCCGACTTTTTTTCTTTTAGGAAAGTTGTAAATAATATTTTTCTGTTGCTTTTTGCCCCATGTGAATGAGTTTTATGATATATGGATAAGCTCATATTGAGCACTTTGAAGGATTATTTGGCCAAGATGTGTATTTTTATGAGTATTCTGAAACATATAATGCATAATGAAAAACCGTTTTATGAAATTATTTTTAGAACATGCTACACTTTCCCCGTGAACAATTTTGTGATTTTGATTGCTGTTTTGTATGACTTATTATGGTTTATAAATGAAAATGAGCAGAATGTAAAAAAATGGGCATCTTTGATCCCTATTGAAGAAAGTTGAAACTAATCAAGCATTTGAAAAACCTGCTGAAATAATGCATATTAATCAAAGTAGCGAAAGTAAATATGAGAAAAGCAATAGACATGAAACGTTTGAGTTCATTTGAAATTTTCAAATGCTGCCTAAAGATTTCTATCAAGAAAATTGTGAAGCCATAAATGTAGCACTTCGCCTTGTCAAAAAGACACAAGGAAGAAAAAGCTAAAATGCTATTTGTAGATCATCAAATGACAGGAAAACTACAAAAACGTGAACAAAATATGACAGTTTTGCTGAAAAATAACGTTCCTGTATTATTAGCGAAAAGTGTCTGTGATTTATGTCCTTTATTAAGGACACACACATTTGGAACATTTTCTTCAGTTTTATTGGATTTTTTCTCAAATTATCGAAGAAAAATTGAACAGTCCTTGAAAGTAGGTTAGTATATTTTCTCTTAATTAAATTATTCACTGCAATTGTGATTTTTATCGTGTATAGTAAAAATAATTATAAAATAAATTATAGTTTTAAAACAAACTAAAAAACACGCTTTTATAGTGAATCGAACT
>BMAV01008309.1:347377-372878 GCA_019973955.1 Trichonephila inaurata madagascariensis
TTTATTGCACAAAATTAATATATATTCAACTTTAAAAATGCAAATTATTTTTATCAGTAAGCAGTTTTTAATAGTTTTATAACTGGAAAAATATGTGATATCCCGTTAACTGATCTCCGGTTTTCCCTCCAATGCACCTTAGGTTTAAATTTTAAAAAATACACTGTGATAATATTACGTCGACTAAAAAGTTTTCCTCCAAAAAAAAAAATCTTGTAAAATGATAAATACATTTAAAAATATCTGCAAATCTAATGAGAATAGTAATCTCTATTCAAATATACAGTGATCTGCCAGTGTTTTGGAAACTTTTCAATCTCATCTGCGAAGAACTGCGAGTTCAAAAAGCGATCGACCTCATTTATGACATCGTCATTTGAACGGAAGATTGTGTCATCAAGATGCAGCTGCAGATGTACAGGTAGTAATCCGAAGGCACCATCGAGCCCGGTACCACTAAAGACCCGCCGTGTAGGGCAGAGATGCACGTTAAATCTGTCGAGAGCTGAAACGTCCTCCCGTTGGTGTGATGTGGTAGTTAGGAAAGGGGTGTGCCATCTCGGGTGTCGTCCACATCACTTGACCATGGTTCAAAATTACGTGGTCCGTCGCCAAAAGCCCTAGTGTAGCTGAACAGTGCGACGTTAATATTCAATCAACCGAAGGCACCATGCATGGACTGTATGGTGGATGTTGCATCAAATCCCACTCCAGCGTGTAGAGCATCCAGCCGGTTATCGAACTAACATGTAGCCGTGTGTTATCTTAA
Source organism: Trichonephila inaurata madagascariensis (assembly GCA_019973955.1). NCBI lineage: Eukaryota > Metazoa > Arthropoda > Arachnida > Araneae > Nephilidae > Trichonephila > Trichonephila inaurata. The sequence goes on from BMAV01008309.1 coordinate 348,147, forward strand.
TCAAAGAGAGCCACCTTCCTTCTGATCTCTTCGTTTTTCGTGAATGGCATTTTAACTTTGATTAGTATGGGTGGTAGTGATTAGTATGGGTATTCTGGTGGGATTGTTGTATATTGTACTGTTTGATAGTCTATCCACTTTTCAAGTATTCATTATAAATAATGCCACGGCAATCCCACCACCAGATGCAGAAAAGCACCTTCTTGTTAGTTAGCGTTCATCTTGCAACCGAACCTGCTGATTCTTCAGGTGCTGACTAACCTCCTTTACGGCTTGTGTTGTAGTATACACCCAATTTTCATTACAGGCCACAATTCTGTCCAGAATGTTCTCTCTCCTTTGATCTCTGAGCAGAGCCAAACAGAGGTCACTCTTCTCTTGCTCTTGTCTTCAGCAGTAAATTTTTGATGCACTCAGCGGTTAAACGTTAGGTTTATGCTTTTCTAAGCATTAAGTATTGTTTTTTGACAAACATTAAGATCTAACGCAGCAGTTCGAGTCGAAGCATTTCTGTCTTGATCAATGATTTGCTTTAACTTGTCGCAATCAACCTCAATAGGGCAGACAGAACGTGATTCATCTTCAATTTCAAAGTATTCCCAGCTTTAAACTTTCGAAACCCAACTTATACTGTATTATAAGAAACATCATTGAAACCTAAACTTTCACACATTTTTGTGGCATTCAGTTGCACTGAGTTTATTTCGGAACTCATAGTTCATAATTGTTCTGATCTGTTGACGTGATAGCTCCATTTTAAACACTTTTTTGGGTGCACAAGATAATAAAGTTTTGACAAACAAATTACATAGTCGTGTAGTTCCCACTTTCAGATTTAGAATGCAAAAACTCGTTTGAGCAATGCTTACTACCATGGGAATGGCCGATGTTGGCGCTGATGCCCCATGGCGTAAAACTTTTTACTCAACCCGATATTTTAATTCTACTGCTTTGAGGTGCTTAAGGTATCTGACTACGTTCGGAACCGTGGTTTTAAAAAAGGGCATAAATAGATAATTTTCATATTTAGTGCCACTTAGATTAGAATACATGTATACAATTGTTTTAATGACATTTTGACAAAAACAAATTATTTAAATTCAATATTTCGGCAAAAAATTGACTTAGAATAACCTTTTTTCAGAATGTTCTCTTTTGTGAAAAATGCTTCTATTATAATAATATTTTGCCTGTATATAGCTCAAACCTCTGTACAAAGGCTCAACTAGAATGTTTGAAATATATAACTTAAAAGTGGGTTTATCCATGTTTTACGACAACAGAGGGGGGGAATTTTAAGAAAAATGCTCCGATAATTATTTTAATGGGTTGTAACTCTGAAAATAATGTGAATTTTTCAAAACTTACAGTTGAGCCTCTATACAGAGGTCTGAGCTATATACAGGCAAAATATTATTATAATAGAAGCATTTTTCCCAAAAGGAGAATATTTTGAAAAAAGGTTATTCTAAGTTAATTTTTTACCGAAATTTTGTATTTAAATAATATTTTTTTTTTTGTCAAAATGTCCTTAAAATAATTTTATACATGTATTCTAATATAAGTGATACTAAATATCATGGAAATAATCCATTTATGCGCTTTTTTAAAATCACGGTTTCGAACATAGTCGGATACCTTAAAGGTTCTTACTTTTATACCTGACGTATAATGATCACTTGTAAATTTATATCTCCTTTTTTGCGTTGTATGCTGGATTTCACGGTAATTGTAAATCATTGTTATTTTAGTAGAAAAATTTGAGGGAGAATTTAAAATCAATATAACATTCGTGAAAGACAATGTATAAGTACTTGAATTAAGATTTAAATTTCTTAATTTGAAATAATTATTTACAGTATTTCTGGTCATTAGGCAGCTGCATAGTTATCCTTCTGTCATGGGTGGTTATGGAATACTTAAATAGCTGGCGTTTTCTAATAGGATTTATTTCCCTTCCTTGCTTACTTGTTATAATATCTTATAAAGTAAGTAGCTCATTTCTATATAAGAAAAGTAACATTTTATTGTTTGTTGGTTAATAATGAATTCTTCAAAAATTGTTTTTTGATAAAATATATCATACTATTATAGCTCTAATACTGCCTTGACAGGCTAAACTATTTTTGGGTACTTACGTATTATACCGTCGACCAATTTCATCAAATTAAAAGATGTCGCCAAATCCCACAATATGCAGCCAATAGAAACCTTTTCAACGCATGTTCGAGTACAATAACATCGATGACAGCAATTGGCGACATTTTTTGAATTGGCTTCTTCTTTTGATTTTGCGAAATTGGTCAACAGTATAGTACGTAATTACCATTTTTTAGTTTGTATTTTTTTAAGTGGAATTTTGAATTAGTAATGCATTAAACTGTGCTTATTTATTTTTAAATGATAGACATTTTTAACGACAGGTAATGTTTTTAAACTTTCATTTAAATTTAATGTCAGTTGCTCTGTAACAAAATGGGTATTGTGACTTAAATGACATTTAACATACGGTTTTTACAGCTTCTAAAATATGTTAGCTAAAAAACTTGTAAGGAACAGAAAGAAGGAAGAAATATACAAAGCAATGTGCTACAATATCAAAGTAACTAAATTATTATGCAATGAATATGAGAGCCACATAAACAAGGTCTAAAGAGACAAAATTGGCTACATACAATTGTCTTAAAATTTTAAAACATGACCCTATTTTCAGTCATGTTTTGAACTCCTAATTAAATGTAACTTTACATCTAACTAATAGGTTAAGAAAATACTTATTGATTACTTATAATAAGCTTAATGCAGATCGAACAAAAAATTTTAGATAGAATTTTGATTTCTGTGTTTTTGAAATTAATTTTATTGTTGATGAAAAGAGGCAGACACACACACACGAAACAAAAAAAGCGTCCACACACACACAAACTTTCTTCTGTATTTATTAGAGAGTAACTTAAGATCTTTGTCTACCATTAATTCTGAATACGAAAGCGTGATTTTAATCGTATGGAAATTCTTTCCCAAACCAAAACCAGTGCATCAATTTGTATGTAATAAAGGACACCAGAAAGTGCAACAAATAGCTCTTCAGATTTCTTAAAATACTCTATTTTAACTATAGAGCATTTTCTATAAGTACTCTATTTTTGCATCTTAAAGAAGTATTTAGAAATATTTCCCGAATTTAGTTGATCATGATAATCTGGTAAATAGGCTCATGAGCTCATGGCTGGCATCGTTGAGTCGTGGGCTCGAACCCAGGTAGGAGCCGATGAACGTTAAATCTATTGACGCTGAAAACTTCTTAACTTTGGCGTGGTTTGAAAGTTTGGTCAGTGGGATACCAGCTCACAAATTGTCCTCATCACTTGACCAAGTTTCACAATTATATGATTCTTTGCCACTACAATAAATTGAGGACTGGGAGAGTAGGTGGTCAAACTCTAATACTGGCTTACGAGTCAAATCCTCCTTACCCAAATCCAGTTTAGATATCAATCCCCATTCCAGTTACGTTACACAATTCTTAACAAACCATGACCCATTTGTTTCTTATTTGCATCGCTTCAAATTAAAAGCTACTCCCAATTGTCTTTGTGGTTTTGTTGGGGATGCTGACCACGTTATGTGTTCGCATGTCCTCTGGCTAAGGATTTCCATTTGGTCCCTCCATCTCAAAATGCTAAAAAAGCCTGGTTCCAATCTATCGTTAGAAATCCTTCCATTCACTCTAAACTAAAAGCATGTATTAAAATTGCCTCTACAATCCGGAATAAAATTCCTTATGTGGGATTGGATCGGTACTCTTATGTCAGGGATGGCGAACCAATGGCACGCGTGCCATTGATAGCACACGAGACAATATTTCGGGCACGCCTCCAATCAAAACTGTTTGCATATTTTAATTTAAAATAACAAAGTTAAATATGAATAATTGCCAACAAACGCGAGTGATTGGTCGCAGTTTTCAGTGAGACTTTCTTAGTTCAAAGAATTATTGTAAACGCTCAATTTTTTTATGTACCCTGGTGCGACTTCACTTAATAAAATGAATTTGTCCCAATTTGATTAGTTGTAAATTAAAAAATTTGAAATGTAACTGATTTTTAGCCTACTTTGATATGGATTCAAAAATTTGTTAAAAAAAGGAGAAAGTTAGAATTAATTAAAACAGAAAGATTAACAAGCAATATAAGATGCTAGAAATGAAATTTTGGAAACATGGAATTCGATTCCAGATACATTTAGATGTTTGAAGAAACTGGCTCATGCTATTTTCACCATATTTTTATCTACATATACCTGAGAGTCATTATTTTCAGAGATTAATAACTTTAAAGACTCACTCTCTTAGAAACCGTTTGGCAGATGACTCCAATTCATCTTGCATTCGGCTAAAAGTAACATCTTATAATCCTAATACAAGTTATTTGTCATCTCATCTGTAACAACATAATTCACACACTAATGTTACTTTAATTTGAGTTACACCTATAAACGAAACATTTACTACTACACAGTGCAAAATGTATTTTTTCGTGGTAAATAAAGAGTTTTGAGTTGTTAGTATTTAGTTTCGTTATTTTTTCAATAATCACAAGTCAAAATGTTTTGATGGCACGTCTATACCTCATTAAGCATTTCTTAAAGAAAAAATTGCACGTTGATCTCAAAAGGTTCGCCATTCCTGTCTTATGTTGTCACAAGCGGGGTTGGGGTTTTTCCTTTGTCTTTTTTCCCCCTCCTTTCTCAAATGTTCCCTTCTTCCCCCAAACCCCCTCCTTTTTATTGTACGGTCCATTTGTATTTTATATTTATATTACTTTTGATGCATTTGCAAGAATGCTGGAATAATGTATATTATTTTTCCTTCGCTTACCCTTTATGTTCTTTATTATTATTTTCAGCTTTGAATGTGTGTATAACATATGTATTTCGTTCTATTTACCTTTAAATTGTAATAGGTAAATTTAATGTGTTCTACCTCACAAAATGTATAGTATGAGATCCTCAATAAAGATTGAACGCGAAGGTGGGGTTGTTTTCCGGGGGATTGCTTTGTAGCTCTAAACCTCTTTCGCATGAGCTCGGTTCCCTTTCGCATTCCGCCACTAGCCCTCGCATTACTTTAGAGTTCGATGTTAATGAAAAGAAAAAAAAAAGTAAATTCTTAATATTGGGAGGATATAACTCTACACAATTTTTTTTTCTCTGTCGGATGCCCTTTATTGCATTCAAATCAATCCCTAAAATACGCTTGAGAAAGGAAAAAGTATAGTTTCCACAAGATAAATATTACAGTCACAAAATTAAAATATACTGCTAGCCACACACAAATGCAGCACCCTGAAGGAAGCATGCAAACCAAGTAAAATTTCCATCATGCGTTGGCGGCGATGAAATATACAAATTATTAGCATTATAGAGCAGACGCATGTCGCGGGTGACCGTAGCGCTACTCTCAAGCGTTATATAAGGGGAGAGCAGATTGGCGATTTGAAGTAGAGCAATTGTTTTTTCTTGGGTTTTTTTTTTTTCTTCGTAAGCTGTTTACCTATGCCTCGTGGAGGATATCGAGTGTCTTTTGACCGTTTCTGATTCGATTCTGAATTCGAAGAATAATAACCCATAAGGATTGCGGATTATCCTTCAGAGAATTTGGTCAATGTGTTGGACAAAACCAAGAAGCTGTGATGCGGATTCGTCATCGCTGAATTCAGGAGGAAATGATGGACCAACGAGGCCGATCGCAGTGCGTATGGAAGTGATGAGTCATGCAGCCCCTCACAAACCATAGCACAGCAGATTCAGTCTGTTACGCAACATTCGGTGTCCTTTCGTACAATTCGACACTGTTCGCAGCAGAGTGGAATGTCCGCAAGGCGTCCATTGTTTCGTTTACCCTTGACTGGAAACTATAGGTGTTTGCGCCACCAATGGTGCGATGAACGGTAGACATAGACAACGGAATGAAACGACATTGTATTTACTGACGAATCCAGCTTCTGTCTGCAACATCACGATGGTCGGATTCTAGTTTGGAGACACCATGGTGAGAGGTTGCTGAACTGTTTTGTTATCCATCACCCCAATGGTCCTGCACCCGGTATCAGGATTTGGAGTGGTATTAGATTTCATTGCCACACCCATCTAGTACGCATTGCCGGTGCACTGAACAGCCAGCGCTACATCTCTGAGGTGTTGGAGCCCATGGTCCACCCATACATTCAGTGCTTGCCATTAACCATATTCAAACAGGATAATGCCCGACCACACGTGGCACGTAATGTTCAAGGGTTCTTCTTTATCCATCAGATAGAATTGCTTCCTCGGCCCGCTTGTTATCCCAATCTATCGCCAATCGAAAAAGTGTAGTCCATGCTTGGACAACGACTGGCCCGGGATACTTCATCTGATGCTACATCAAATAAACTTTGGCAATATGTGGAAGCCACGTGGACTGCTGTACCCCAAGGATACATTCAAAGCCTCTTTGATTCTATGTGGAGGCGTGTGGTAGTGGTTATAACCAACAATGGCGGCTTAACTAACTACTGATTTTTTCATCATCTGCACGTCACAAGAGGCTGTCATTTTAATCATTTGATCTTTGTACAATTTGTTATATGCCAAGTAAATTTATCTGTGATATATCTGGTCCTTCTTAGTATTGCATTTTGTGTGGCCAGCAGTGTAGTTCAGTCAATGTTTTATTCCGCAATTTACATTACAAATACAAATTTAACTTTCAAGAAAAATATAATTATTTTGCTTCTTACTTTATTATTCTGATGTTTATGCATTGCAAACCATTAAGGACTCAGAGCTACTATCAATGCATTAAATATTTTTTATTACATATAGTGGTACCCAGAAAGTGCTCGATATTATTTAGTTAGTGGTCAGTATGATCGTGCAGTTGATACACTCCAAAAGCTTTCAAACATGAATGGAGTTGATTTACCATCTGGTCGTCTTCTTCAAGTAAAGACACAAGAGAAAAGGGGAGATTTAAAATATCTTCTTTGTAAGGAATACAGGATTACATCTTTACTCCTTTGGTACATATGGTAAGATTGAATTTTAAGCTTATATGATATAAAAAAATTTTTACTTATATATTTTACTTATATTTACAGTTCAATCAGAAATAGATTTAGTTCTTGGAAAATACTTTTATCATTAACTTTGAGAACCTTAAGTTTTGTCTTACGATTCAAAAATTTTAATTAGTCATTTTGATATGTATATAATCCCTTTTTTGCTATATTTGTATTCATTTTTTTTCATAAAAAGGGACCTCCTCTTAAGTATACAGAAACGTGTTATTCTTCCAGTAATCGTTGACTAAACTTTTGGTTCAAATTCTGCAGAAATCTAAGCTATATCTAAGTTATTACTGTGCATTTATACTAGGTTCGCTAATGGGCTAATAGATTAGCAATAGTTAATTCAGCTGTATAAATTTGCATCATTCCAGTTTTCAACAGTACATCAGTGCAATCAATGCAAAACATTCCCCTGCATTTACTACAGTACTTTTCTTTTTTGATACATGTTTTCGTGAAATATTGTTGAAAAGCTCTTGTTATAAATGCAGCTTTTAAGAGATGATTTTTATACACTAATGCATAGTATGAAGCAATATATTTTTGGCATCTCAGCATCGTGCAAAATGAATGTTATCAGAAACAACATTTTTACGCAATTTAGTTTTTAAAGTTAAAAGAAATGTGAAATTCTTAACGAACTCAGAATAATTTTGAAATTAAAACTTTTCCTCACAAGTATAATAGGAACTTATTTTTGCAAATCAAACCATTTCTTTCATTTCTTACTTGGAAAAAAACTCTGATTTATGTTTACAACTTTTTAAGCATAATATCTGAAAAATGAAAACAATTATCTTTTCGTTATGAACGAGTATTAATATACATAGTTGTGCCATAAGTTCTGATACAAAAATCTGGGATCGTCTGCTGAGACTCAAGAGTAACAAATTTTAAATTTTGTAGTCTTTCCCGCGTATTGCTCTAAATCAGTCAGAGATTTAACACTTTGAATAGAAGCATGCAGAGAAGTGCCGATTTAAACACATTATGGTCCCTGTGCGCAGAAGATCTACAGGCCCCCTTGGCATTGGTAGATCGAAATTTATAACCAGAAACTATGGTTAAGTCCAGCTTATGCGAGCTCGGGCTCCTGGGAGCCCACCCCAAGCGCCCAATGGATAATCCAGCACTGGTGCAGAGATATTTCTCTGCATCAATGAAAGAGGTTATTGGAGACTTTTAAGGTTCTTAAACATTTAAACATCAGAAGATAATTCATTTCTCAAGCAATTAAGAGCTTTTTTTTTTTTTCCTTTTTTTTTATGAGACCAACAGTGTTCCAGACCTTCCAAAATAGGTTGTTCTCGCTTGGTGAGAACACCAGCTCTTGTCATAGCAGTCAGGGGAAAGGATTCATCAAAATAATTCTTGCTAAACTGATGAACGTGTCGGAAACAACTATGTGTTGCATATAAAACGAAGACATTAGACCTAGATGTTATTGAAAAATAGCTGACGATTTTCTTACAAAAGAATTAAAGTGTCAATGGTACCTTAAAGCAAAAGCAATGTTGTGGTGGCATGCTGATAATGGCCAGTGATGGATTCTGTTTACCGACAAGAAAGATTTCAACATAAAAGAATCTTTCAACAGCCAGAATGACCGTGTATACAAGAAAAAAATACGAGCAGAGAGCTCATCATCCGTTTTCTGCAATGATTTGGTGTGGTATCAGCAACGAAGGAACTTCTGAGATTCATTTTTGCCATAAAAGAGGAAACATTACGGCAAAAATTTACTAAGATACCATAACAGAATGAGTAATGAAACCACTGAACGTAAATCTCTACAATAGAAGCTATTCGACTTTCAACAGGATTCTACTCCTGCTCATAAGGTGAAGCAGATCCAACGATGGTTGAAAGTAGATATGCCAAACTTCATACAGCACAGAGATTGTCCTTCCATCAACTCGAATTTCAATCCATTCGACTCTACATTGTGGTCAGTTTGAAAACAATATAATGTGCATGAAACCGTTACTCCCAGTTTGACGTATCTTAAGCATTCTTTAAGGAAAGCATCAATGAAAATTCCAAAAGAAATAGTGCACGTCTCGGTAAATAATCGCCCACAGAGACAAGACTTATGTGAAGTCAGAAGCTGATCATTTTGAATAAAAACTGTATAATGTTAAATTTAAAAGTGTATAGTAAAACTTTTTTTAAAAATATTTTGCTCCAAATTTCCTCACAAAGTTGATTTTTTAGCTTCTTTAAATTTGTAGCAGAACTTCTGGCAGGATTAGGTGATTCAGTTCAAGAATTTTCATCAATAAAATATTTGTACATATTATTACTCTTTGTTGTTGTGCAACATTCTTAATCTAGATAATTTTTCCTTGTCTATTTTTGATCTTTTACATCTTAGGAATGCAATTTTTAACTTTTATTTTGTCTCATTTGTTTACTGTTATATTACATTGTATTCTATATGTTTTTTTTGTTTGTTTGTTTTTCTTACTGCTTTTAAACGGCATAACTCATCCTACAGAGGTTTATATGCCTGTTTTTTATTTACTTTAATTTTTACATTTAACTGAAAAATGAAACATATTTCCAAGGAAATATCTATTCTTCATAGAAATTCTAACCGAGTAGCATACAAAAGGGTGGGGTTTTGAAGTTCAAACCCTTCCCATGCACAAAGAGATTTATAATTTTTAACATAAAGATTACGCCACAGAGTTTTCATCCCCGTGTTTTATAAAACGCAAACCCTACCCATAAAAGTACTCTGTGTATGCCACCTACCTAACTCTTAGTTTATATTATTATTTAAGGTTCGCTTCCGCCTTTTCTGCCTATGGAGTTTTTTTCGTGAGTCCCGTTATTATTCAAAATGGATTTCTTGGAACAAGTAAGTGGATAAATCAATAATATTTGTAATATATTTTCTTATTCTAAGGTCCGTGCTGTTAAATTTGAAACAGAGATTGGGAATTTACATTCCATCACTTTATTAGCAACAAAACAAACAATAACGTAACATACAGCAATCGACTGAAAAATAAATAAATCGGTACAAGAATTACCTCTCCCTCATTGTCCCAAACGAAATAATTAATTACTTGTCTTTCACTCCTTGTATTTTCCCATCGAATAGGAAAAATTTGCCAAAAATTCACTTTCGTTGGGAGTAATAAGAATATGTAGCACGTTATCGTATTAGCGGTTATTGTATGCAAGGCAGCATTTCTCAAACTGTGGGGTACGCCCCCCTTGGGGGGTGCGATAACTCTACAAGGGGGTACGAGCATACTGAAAAGTCGAAAACAAAAGGTTATTTAAAGAATTATTAATTTACTGAAAATAAACAAACAAAAATACTTTCTGATATAATAAAATATATAATATACTTATAAATGTATCTGTACTGTACAATGTATATTTTAGTATTAATTTAACAATACTAAGTTGAGAACAAGTTTGATAATTATCAGTCACCCTATGGACTTGTATTAACACATATCTTGATAATTTTTTTGTACGGTTTATAAATAATTCCTTAACTGCCGATTAAAAGTTACGCGATTCGCTCCCCACCGTTTACCACGTAGACGATCGTATTTTGATGTTTTTTTGAAGGGGAGAAAAGAAATAAAAAAGTAAATCCTCTGAAATAAATTCTTCACAAACATTATGAAGGTTCTTTTATAGCATTCCAAAGCCATCGGAATAATTTTATGGATCCAGAAAAGATCGTACTTCGGAAAGACGTATATATACGTCCAGAAAATTAATGCTTTGGCTGAGTGGGACGTTTTTATACGTCGGTGGCACATAAGAATTTGAAGTCGAATTGTAGTTTTAGTGTCAAAAAATAGTATTATTGAATTCAATACATTGTTATTGTATGGAGGGGGCGCGATGAAAAAGATGATTGAATAGTGGGTCACGTATATTGAAAGTTTGAGAAGCACTCATGTAAGGTTTATCATTTCCAGTTTCAAATTAAATATTGTTTTCTGTTTTAAAATAGAAATAATCTTGAAAGTTATTAATCTCTAATTCATTTTTAAATGTAGACTTACAGTATTAAAATGCGTTTGATTTCCTATCAATGTAATAAGTAACTTTGTCCTTAAATTTGTAGGATGGACCAGTGTAATAAAATGATTTTTTTGGTAAACTAGTAATTCGGTGCTTACGTATTATACCGCATCGAACAATTTTACCAATTAAAAACACGTCGCCAAATGCTGTCATCTTTATAATTACTATGTTTGAACATGCACGGAAACGGTTTTCTTTTAGGAGCATATCGTGGCTTTTGGCGATGTCTTCTGATTCGACAAAATTAGACGACCGTATAATACTGAGGTATCAATAATTCAAATTCAAAGTTCTCTCCAAGTTTCACTTCCCATGTTTAGGCAACGACTATTCTTCTTAAGGTATCCGACTACGTTCGGAACCATGATTTCGCAAAAGCGTATAAATGGATAATATTTATGTTATTTAGTGTCACTTAAATTAGAAAATGTATATAAAATTGTTTTAAGAATAGTATTACAGTAAAAAATTATTTAAGTACAATATCTTGACAAAAAATGAACATAGAATGACCCATTTTCAAAATATTCTCCTTTTGTGAAAAATGCTTCTATTATAGTAATATTTGGCCTGTATATAGCTCAGACCTCTGTCATGTATAAAATTGTTTTAAGGACATTTGACAAAAAAAAAAAATTATTTAAATACAATATTTCGGCAAAAAATTAACTTAAAATAATTTTTTTTAAAATGTTCTCTTTTTGTTAAAAATGCTTCTATTATAATAATATTTTGCCTGTATATAGCTTAGACCTCTGTACCGAGTTTCAACTAGAATTTTTGAAAAATTCACATTATTTTCAGTTACCACCAATTTAAATAATTATTGGCGTTTTTTACTTAAAATTGCTCCCCTCTGTTTTCGTAAAATAGGGATAAGCCCACTTCTAAGTTATATATTTCAAAAATTCTAGTTGAGCCTCTCTACAGAGGTCTGAGCTATATACAGGCAAAATATTATTATAATAGAAGCATTTTTCACAAAAGGAGAACATTTGGAAAAAAAAATTATTCTAAGTTAATTTTTTGCCGAAATATTGTATTTAAATAAAAAATTTTTGTCAAATGTCCTTAAAACAATTTTATACATTTATTCTAATCTAAGTGACACTAAATATCATGAAAATTATCCATTTATGCGCCTTTCTAAAATCACGGTTCCGAACGTAGTCGGATACCTTAAAGCTGTTGAAATATGTGCTTGAAATTTTAAACAAAAAAGTAATTAAACTCAATGAATTTATTTTTTTCATTTATGTAACCAAATCAAGCTTAAAGAGCTTAATTGACTCATACTTGGTTCATTGATGCATAGGTTCTCAAATCTGTGGAAATAGTTTTAGACATGATAGCAAAGAAGGCATTTTTAAAAATTTCATGTTGTATGTGTTATGTAATTGCCCATCTTCCTGTTAGAAATCATCTGTAAAGAAGAATGTTCAACAAAACATAACTGAAAAGCACACTTTTAAGAGCTTACAAAATTACCAATATTTGGACTTTTGTTTCCATACATTAATATCTTTTTTTTCTAATTTTTGTTGAAGCTGATAATAGTACACTGGAAAACAGTTTCGAAGACCCGTCACATGTTATACCTTGTCTCAAATTCACCAATCAAAATTTCATAGACCTTCTTTGGACAAGTGCTGCTGAATTTCCTGGTATACATTACCATTTTTATTGAATTCCTCCCAATTGATTCATTATCTATTAAATATTTAAAAATCTTATAAAAATAAACCAAAAACATCTCTTTCAAAAAACCAATATTTCTGTTTACCTTCTGGGGTTTATTCTAGGTCTCTTAGTATTTACATTTTTGGCTGAAAAGTGTCGTCGCAAAGTACTTGTTAGTGGTTCTTGTATTATCAGTGGTATTTTACTGTTACTTCTTTTACTTAGAACTCAGTAAGTATAATACTCTTTTCTTTTTTTTTTTTAATTTTCAAGGAATATCTAAAAAAATTATTGCACCATAATATTTATTTCTATTAAAATTTTAATAACTATACACAATTTTACTTTTAACAATATAAATCTTATTTTGACTATTTTAAGAATAAACTAATTTTAAACCAGATTAATGCTTTTCTTATTTCATGTTTGCTATTAATTATTTAAAGATGCAAATTATTATGTTTTATTAGACTTTGAGGCATCTGTTGACCAAAAACCAAGTTGAAATAGCTGGCCTAAGAGGAAGATGATAGTATAATAATATTTATCAAAATTATCGTCGTAGCGAATAGGACTCTGCAATAAGCATCCATAATTCGGAGATATTTAATACGTTAGGGGTTTTGTGTTGTTGTTCTTACGGTTTGAATTCAGTTTACCTTAGAACTGCAATTTCAACTGCTGTATATCTCGAACTCGTTGATGTGCAATGCATATTAATGTTATTTTTAAAACTAATCAAATAATAGTGTGTCAAAAAAAAATTCATAAAAACCTTTTAAGTGAGTATTATTTGAACAATGTAATAACAAATATAATTTGATTTTTTAAGTAATTAAATATTTAAAATGAGCAATAAATAACTGTAAGAACGGATCACACTGATTTCCTTGGAAAATTCAAGAGAATTTCATTCCGAAGTTGAAAACCTTGCAAAAAATGTGTTTTCATACAATATCTTATAGAATTTTGAATTGTGTAAAAAAATATAAATGCTATTTTTAAAGAATTTTATTTATTTCTACTACAGATTATAAAATATTTCGTGTGCTGACAATTAATCTAGTTTATTTACGAGGATACTCTCGGTTGTCATGACCTTTTCCATTAATCGAGATTAATGTGTCATATATAAATCGTAAATCATGTATTTCTGAAGAGAAATTGACTTACAGACAACTGAGTCTTCCTGCAAATATTTTCAAAGTGCGACGTTAATAAAAAAATAATCGAATCCCAGAAATGTTGAGTTAGGTGGTATAAATGGAAAACAAATGACCCGAGAAGTTAACCGACATAAGGAACAATGCGTCCGAAATCGGCAATAGCCGGGCGTAGAATGAATAAAATGAAATATCGAATGGTATTAGATCCTGAGCTAATTGACGGGTGCCAATGAATGAGTCATTTTCTTAACAGAGGTGCAAACACAAAGAGTTTCCAAGAGCCACTGTGTCTCGGGTGTACTGGGATTATATATATTCCAGTAAAAGAATCTCCACAAGAGCAAAGCAACGAAGTGTGGATAAGTGGAACCATTGTTGGCTATTTGGCTTAATAACCGCAGACTGACGTTCTGGAAATCATTTGGCATTTTAACACTGTTGCCCCCTCTCCCCCCAAAAATTTGTTAAATTCCGTACCATCCAGAATATATTGTCCTATGAAGGCAACTCTGATGACCACATATTGGACACAGTACGATTCAATTGACCAAAATCGGTCAAAAAAATCAAATATAAATTTTTTAGCCTAAATTATTTTTTATATAACCTCACAAAATTTGAAAGCTCTAAATATAAAAAACGCAGAATCATGATAGATTTTACGTTCGTTTTTATTCACATCCCTATGACAAATCAAAACTTTAAACTTACTTTTCTCAGAAAGATAAAATAACTAGTTTGTCTTCATTTAAAATGCTAAGGCTTTTTTTCTATTGTACCTAATGTTTCGATTTTTTTTAACTCATTGCCAATAGTATATAAAACAAAAGTTGGTATGCATTTTTGAATCAAAGCAATACTTATTTTTTAAAAAATAATTGAACTCGGAATTTATACATTTTTTAAGGAATTTTCAATAAGCATTCATAAAAAGAGATATTGTACAAATACCAATCATGTTATCACAAAACCCATACCAACTTTTGTTATACATAGTTTGACGTACTTGTCAATCAAATTTGATGCGTGTACGTAAATTTTTGTAGGAGGAGTAGCATTTTAAAATCACTTCACAAATTTTAAGTTCCTTCCTAAAAAAATTATATGGCTAGCTGTTTATGAAATTTTGGGCACAAAATCTGTTTTATATAATATACGCACATAGGAGGCAACCAAAAAAAATTTAAAAATCCTTAAATGAAAAATTTTTGCGTAAATCGTATCATGTCCCCTTAATGGACTCAAATATTATCATGAGCACAAGAGCAGTGACGCTAGACATATTGAAAAATGTTGTCAGGATAGCTGAGAACAAAATCAGGTTGGTAAATGTCGATAGTAAAGTACGAGTATGGTCCAGAATCAATTAAGTGATGGATCCTTCAGGCAGAAAAATCTTCAAGCTAGTAGTGATGGCTTTCTCATTTGAGCCCTGTTTATGTGGACTGAAATGGAGGCTCTGATATGTAAGACTTAGTCTATCACAAATCAGCATTACCATGATATCATGACCATATGCTCTCATTTATGTGTCTTCCCAGCATCACACTAGTAACCTCATCATTCAACAAGACAACGCGAGATGTGCTATTCGAATTGCAGCAAAATGTTTCGCTAAACATAATAATTATGACTTCGCTTCACTAGCATTTAGGTCACCTGGTCTCTATCAAAACCAGAAAATCTCGAATGCCATCGAAAAATAAATTCAATCCTTTGACTCAGCTCCATCAAATTTTTGTGAAAGATTGTGAATCCGTATATTTTCGAAACTCTTCCCATGTCTTATTGAGTCTGTGCAGAGATGCATTGTTTCCACCATCAGGATGAAAGTTGGTAATTACATTAAACCGGCATAAATGACATTAAACTGGTATGCTCAATTCAATTAAGATAAGAGAATGACACCCCTGAGCTCATACCTTCCCAGGGCCGGCTCTAGCAGTTTTGCCGCCCCGGACAAAAATGGAAAATGCCGCCCCTCTCTCTCTCTATATATATATATATATATTATTATTATTATTACTATTATTATTAATTTAAGTATTAAAAGATTCAGAACAATTCGAAATTAAGGACATAATTACTTGTTATATCAAACGAGTGAAATGTAAGAGAAGGAATCGTCAATTTCAGCAGGCCAATTTCTTCGAAAAATAGTCTACTGATGGGGAGGATCACAAGCGTATGTTTTAACTAAAAGTAACTATACTCAGGACTAAAATAAAACAACACCTGTAACTCTCTATTTATCAGAACCTCTTATTACCCTTGTCCTCTTTTGGATAGCTGACACCGGACATCGTAAGGGTGAAAGGAATATCCGTTGTGCCCTCACTCCGGAATGGCGAGAAATTTACAAGTGAAAGATGTGTAAACATATTAAATTTCATGCTTTAATATATACTCCCGCCTCAAACCCTTCAAGCTTAAACACAAAAGAAAACTGTCATTAAATATATGTACAAATTTTTTTTAAGAAATAAGATACGTTAAATGCTATACCAAATTCATACAAAATAATATTTCAGAAAATATATAAAATTCTTTGTAACAAAACAAAAAAAGTATTTTTCAAATTCGATCCAAATGCCACCCCGGGCAGGGGTCCGGCCCTAGAGCCGCCCCTGACCTTCCTAATTTCCATACCGTGAAATGACTTAGATGCTCGATTTCATATAACAAGTAGCAATCACTGATATTTCATATTACGAATTTAGTGTAGGATAGGAGAGCTTATATCAATAAAATATTTGCTTTCAATAAATTTTCAACTAATTTTCTCTATGTCTGCAATCCTTTATTTTAAATGAGTCGTTTATTTGACGCTTTCTGTAATTTACAATTAATGGCGGTGTGTTTTAGCATTTTTAAGCTACAATAAATACTTCTTAATTAAGAAAATTTCAAAACAGAAATTTAATCTCTTTTTGCGATTATCGTCTTCCTTTTACCAGTCAAAGTTATTCGATTTTACAAATTTTTAATCTAACTCTGAGGAAGGGGAAAAAGAAAATTGAAAAAGAAGTGTTTTGAAGTTTTACAATTGTCATATGTGATCAACAATTATAACTTACCCCTTTAGAGAACTCCTAATAAAACTAATTGAAGTATAGAATATATATAAAGCATTAGTGAAATATTTCTAATACTTGGGCATGCATTTGTTCTTTCAGAAAAATTGTTATCCTCTTGATATTGTTTGCAAGTAGAGGAATAATGATTTCAGTCTTACAACTGGTTTATATTGTCACTTTAGAGGTAAATATTTTAAAAGTATTCATTTAAAAAATGCCATTAATTCTACAAATATAAACATAGTGCTTTAATTTTCTTATAAAAATGTACAGCTTGGAATTTTCTTGTATCCTATAAATTAAAAAAAAAATATTAAAAAGTATCAGCAGATTTCCAATAACTTGACATGTATTCGAATTCTTGTTTTACAGATTTTAATCTGATGAAAAATTTATTTAAAATAAGATTGTTGTTTGGCAATTTAAAAACAACTATGCATAATTGAGCTATATAATAAAATAAAAGTTATACATTTAATTAATGTTAAAAAGCTGAACATCAGACACATTTTTGATACGAAACAATGTATATAAGTAAAATTTATATTTGCAATTAAATGTAATTTTAAAAATGTGTTATTTATATTTAAATGCTTAAGTAGAAGTAATACAAGTTACAATAATATACTTAGCTAAGTGGCACAACAGCCTACATGAGGGCCAAAGCCTATTGTGCTCAATTCAGTATATGCGACCTTGGGCCCCGAGTAGATGTTCTGGTCAGGTGGTCAGTCTGACGCGAAACCCCCAGTGTTACGTCCCCAAGCAAGCTTGGTACTCATTTATCAACCCACTGAAGGGATAAAAGGTTGAATCAACCTTGCCCACCCCGGGGTTTGAACCTCGGACCTGTGGTGTGGCCCCGGGGGGGGGGGCTGGCTTCACGGAGACCACTGGGCTTCACAATAATATACAGTACATATTCATTATTGCTTACATTATATATATAATGTAAGCAATAATGTATTAAGAGCAAAGAAAATAAAAAGTAAAATGTAATCTTTAAAAGATTTTTATTCCCTTTTTAGGTTTAAAAATGCAAATTATTTTTATCAGTAAGCAGTTTTTAATAGTTTTATAACTGGAAAAATATGTGATATCCCGTTAACTGATCTCCGGTTTTCCCTCCAATGCACCTTAGTTTTAAATTTTAAAAAATACACTGTGATAATATTACGTCGAGTAAAAAGTTTTCCTCCAAAAAAAAAAAAAATCTTGTAAAATGATAAATACATTTTAAAAAATCTGCAAATCTAATGAGAATAGTAATCTCTATTCAAATATACAGTGATATGCCAGTGTTTTGGAAACTTTTCAATCTCTTCTGCGAAGAACTGTGGCATGCGCGAGTTCAGAAAGCGATCGACCTCATTTATGACATCGTCATTTGAACGGAAGATTGTGTCATCAAGATGCAGCTGCAGATGTACAGGTAGTAATCCGAAGGCACCATCGAGCCCGGTACCACTAAAGACCCGCCGTGTAGGGCAGAGATGCACGTTAAATCTGTCGAGAGCTGAAACGTCCTGCCGTTGGTGTGATGTGGTAGTTAGGAAAGGGGGGGGTGCCCTCTCGGGTGTCGTCCACATCACTTGACCATGGTTCAAAATTACGTGGTCCGTCGCCAAAAGCCCTAGTGTAGCTGAACAGTGCGACGCTAATATTCAATCAACCGAAGGCACCATGCATGGACTGTATGGTGGATGTTGCATCAAATCCCACTCCAGCGTGTAGAGCATCCAGCCGGTTTATCGAACTAACATGTAGCCGTGTGTGTTATCTTAATCAAAGAGAGCCACCTTCCTTCTGATCGTTTTTCGTGAATGGCATTTTAACTTTGATTAGTATGGGTGGTAGTGATTAGTATGGGTATTCTGGTGGGATTGTTGTATATTGTACTGTTTGATAGTCTACCCACTTTTCAAGTATTCATTATAAATAATGCCACGGCAATCCCACCACCAGATGCAGAAAAGCACCTTCTTAGTTAGCGTTCATCTTGCAACCGAACCTGCTGATTCTTCAGGTGCTGACTAACCTCCTTTACGGCTTGTGTTGTAGTATACACCCATTTTTCATTACAGGCCACAATTCTGTCCAGAATGTTCTCTCTCCTTTGATCTCTGAGCAGAGCCAAACAGAGGTCACTCTTCTCTTGCTCTTGTCTTCAGCAGTAAATTTTTGATGCACTCAGCGGTTACACGTTAGATTTATGTTTTTCAGAGCATTAAGTGTTTTTTGACAAACATTAAGATCTAACGCAGCAGTTCGAGTCGAAGCATTTCTGTCTTGATCAATGATTTGCTTTAACTTGTTCATCTTCAATTTCAAAGTATTCCCAGCTTTAAACTTTCAAAACCAAACTTATACTGTATTATAAGAAACATCATTGAAACCTAAACTTTCACACATTTTTGTGGCATTCAGTTGCACTGAGTTTATTTCGGAACTCATAGTTCATAATTGTTCTGATCTGTTGACGTGATAGCTCCATTTTAAACACTTTTTTGGGTGCACAAGATAATAAAGTTTTGACAAACAAATTACATAGTCGTGTAGTTCCAACTTTCAGATTTAGAATGCAAAAACTCGTTTGGGGCAATGTTTACTACCATGGGAATGGCCGATGTTGGCGCAGAGGCCCCATGGCAGAAAACTTTTTACTCAACCCGATATTTTAATTCTACTGCTTTGAGGTGCTTAAGGTATCCGACTACGTTCGGAACCGTGGTTTTAAAAAATGACATAAATGGATAATTTTCATACTTAGTGTCACTTAGATTAGAATACATGTATACAATTTTTTTAAGAACATTTTGACAAAAACAAATTATTTAAATACAATATTTCGGCAAAAAATTAACTTAGAATAACCTTTTCTCAAAATGTTCTCCTTTTGCGAAAAATGCTTCTATTATAATAATATTTTGCCTGTATATAGCTCAGACCGCTGTACAGAAGCTCAACTATGATTTTTGAAAAATTCACTTTATTTTCAGAGTTACAGCCCATTGAAATAATTATCGGCGTTTTTTCTTAAAATTTCTCCCCTCTGTGGTCATAAAACATGTATAAAAACACTTTTAAATTATATATTTCAAAAATTGTAGTTGAGCCTCTGTATAGAAGTCTGAGATGTATATAGGCAAAATATTATTATAATAGAAGCATTTTTCACAAAAGAGAATATTTTGAAAATGAGTCATTCTATGCTCATTTTTTGTCAAAATATTGTACTGAAATAATTTTTTATTGTAATGCTATTCTTAAAACAATTTTATATACATTTTCTAATCTAAGTGACACTAAATATCATAAGTATTATCCATTTATACGCTTTTACAAAATCATGGTTCTGAACGTAGTCGGATACCTTAAGATAAATATCTATAAAAAATAATAAAAGTACTCGCTTAAAAATATTTGGAATAATTTATATAAAAAATATTTTGGCAAATATAGTACCATACCGTTAGAACAACATTACAATCTTCCTTAGACATCAAAGCGCAAAAATCACATTTATTACACAACCGAAAGCATTTATTACATATTATTTTTTGCTTATTTTATCAAACAAAATTTTGATAATAAATATTAAAGATATCTTGAATGATTTTTAATTTGCAATCCTAACACATATTATATACGATGTTATTAGTTTTAGATTCTAGGTGGGAAATCTCACTGTGCAAAAATTGTGAAGAAAGTAATACTCTAGTTACGCGGCATCTTGTAGAAATATTCAAAAATACAAAAATATCACGGCAATTAAAGAAACGTGTAAGTAGTGACGAATTCAGTTTCAAGGATAAATTTTTCTTTGCGTCTCATGTCATGCGACACCGTCAAAACGGGCACAAAAATGCCGAACGTATGACACGCGACGCCGACAGAGGGGGTTAATTTTAGAAATGTGTAATGAAAATTTAAAGAAACGTTATGAATAGCTTTATTTCCATTGTTTGCAAAATAAGGAATTTATAACAAAATAAATATATTTTTGAATATACAAATAAATAAGAAATAATGAAAATAGTGAAAATATATCACAAATAGTATTCTAAAATATGTAACTATCCACAAACACACGAATCATATTATAGTACGATAAAATTTCAAAAAAATATTTAACAAATAATTGCTAAAATATATCAAAATTTAAATCACATCAAATTAAATTATTTAAGAAGTTTTAAAATAATTTTACTTAATACCTATAAAACACTGGCCTGTAGATTTCAAATAAAATATTTACTATAGTGAAATATAGCAAAATTCCTTCATAAATTTGACTTCTAAATATATACAAATACCATAAAGCTACCTTAAAATTATCAAATCCCGTGCTGACAAATTCAAATAATAATAATTAATTTAGATAAAAAAAAATTGTAAAACATGCATCTTTACTAATTATCGAATTACTTTCCTTTGAATTCGATTTCTTACTGTGTTCTAAACTTTTAAGATACCGTTAAATACAGCGTATAAGGCGCACCTATACTTTCAAGCTGCAATTTTTTTTATTTTTAGGCATATTTGCCGTATAACGCGCACCCTCTTTTGTACGAAGCAGCCTGAAATGTACGTGATAATGCTCTTATATTTTGAAGTAAATTATTCGAGATATTATTCAAATCTTTGAAAAAAAATTATTTCATTTCTAGAACTACAACCCTTTAAATTCATAACGGATGTCATTTCTTTTAAATAGACAATATTTAGATATAAGTACTCATAGAAGTTTAATTTTTCTTATACTCATTTTTTTAAAAAAAAAGTTCTTTCTTTTATACCCAACGTATAATGCTCACCGTAAATTTCGATCTCCTTTTTTGCGTTGTACGCTGGATTTCACGGTAATTATAAATCATTGTTATTTTAGTAGAAAAATTTGAGGGAGAATTTAAAATCAGTATAACATTCGTGAAAAGCAATGTAAGTACTTGAATTAAGATTTAAATTTCTTAATTTTAAATAATTATTTACAGTATTTCTGGTCATTAGGCAGCTGCATAGTCATCCTTCTGTCATGGGTGGTTATGGAATACTTAAATAGCTGGCGTTTTCTAATAGGATTTATTTCGCTTCCTTGCTTACTTGTCATAATATCTTATAAAGTAAGTAGTTCATTTCTATATAAGAAAAGTACCATTTTATTATTTGTTGGTTAATAATGAATTCTTCAATAATTGTTTTTTGATAAAATATTTCATACTATTATAGCTTTAATACTGCCTTACTAGGCTAAATGGTTTTTGGGTACTTACGTATTATACCGTCGACCAATTTCGTCAAATTGAAAGATGTCGCCAATTCCCACAATATGCAGCCAATAGTGTGTGTGTGGAAACCTTTTTCAACGCATGTTAGAGTACAATAATATCGATGACAGCAATTGGCAACATTTTTTGAATTGGCTTCTTTTGATTTTGCGAAATTGGTCAACGGTATAGTACGTAATTACCAGTTTTTAGTTTGTATTTTTTTAAGGTATTCGACTACGTTCGGAACAAAAAAGTGCATAAAGGAATAATTTTCATAATATATAGTGTCACTTAGATTAGAATACATGTATAAAATTGTTTTAAGGACATTTTGAAAAAAAAAAGTTATTTAAATACAATATTTCGGCAAAAAATTAATTTAGAATAACCTTTTTTCAAAATATTCTCCTTTTATAAAAAATGCTTCTATAATAATAATATTTTGCTTATATAAATTAAAGACTTCTCCAGAGAGTCTGAACTAGGAGTTTTGTGAAAAATTCACATTATTTTCAGAGTTACCACCCATTGAAATAATTATCGGCGTTTTTTTCTTAAAAAATCTGTTGTAATTAAATGTGAATAAATCCACTTCTAAGTTATAAATTTCAAAAATTCTAGTTGAGCCTCTGTACAGAGGTCTGAGCTATATACAGGCAAAATATTATAATAGAAGCATTTTTCACAAAAGAAGAATATTTTGAAAATGGGTCATTCTATGTTCATTTTTTGTCAAAATATTGTACTTAAATAATTTTTTATTGTAATACTATTCATAAAACAATTTTATATACATTTTCTAACCTAAGTGACACTAAATATCATAAATATTATCCATTTATACGCTTTTGCAAAATCACGGTTCCGAACGTAGTCGGATACCTTAAGTGGAATTTTGAATTAGTAATGCATTAAACAGTGTGCTTATTTATTTTTAAATGATAGACATTTTTAACGAGAGGTAATGTTTTTAAACTTTCATTTAAATTTAATGTCAGTTGCTCTGTAACAAAAAGGCTACTGTGACTTTAATGACATTTAACATACGGTTTTTACAGCTTTTAAAATATGTTAGGAAAAAAACTTGTAAGGAACAGAAAGAAGGAAGAAGTATACAAAGCAATGTACTACAATATCAAAGTAACTAAATTATTACGCAATGAATATGAGAGCCACGCGCGTAAACAAGATCTAGAGAGACAAAATTGGCTACATACAATTGTCTTAAAATTTTAAAACATGACCCTATTTTCAGTCATGTTTTGAACTCCTAATTAAATGCAACTTTACATCTAACTAATAGGTTAAGAAAATACTTATTGATTACTTATAATAAGCTTATTGGAGATCGAACAAGAAATTTTAGATATAATTTTGATTTCTGTTTGTTTGTTTTTTAAATTAATTTTATTGTTGATGAAAAGAGCCAGATATACATAAGGCGAATTAAAAAGAAAGCGTCCACAAACTTTCTTCTGTATTTATTAGATAGTAACTTAAGACCTTTGTCTACCAGTCATTCTGAATACGAAAGTGTGATTTTAATCGTATGGAAATTCTTTCCCAAACCAAAACCAGGGCATCAATTTGTATGCAATAAAGGACACCCGAAAGTGCAAAAAATAGTTCTTCAGATTTCTTAAAATACTCTATTTTAACTATAGAGCATTTTTCTATAAGTACTCTATTTTCGCATCTTGAAAAAGGATTTAGAAATATTTCTCGAATTTAGTTGATCATGGTAATCTGGTAAATAGGCTCACGATCTCATGTCTGGCATCGTTGAGTCGTGGGCTCGAACCCAGGTAGGAGCTGATGAACGTTAAATCTATTGACGCCGAAAGCTTCTTCACTTTGGCGTGGTATGAAAGTTTGGTCAATGGGATACCAGCTCACAAATTATCCTCATCACTTGACCAAGTTTCACAATTATATGGTTCTTTGCCACTACAATAAATTAATTGAGGACTGGGAGAAGTGGGTGGTCAAACTCTAATACTGGCTTACGAGTCAAATCCTTCTTACTCAAATCCAGTTTAGATATCAATCCCCATTCCAATTACGTTGCACAATTCTTAACAAAACATGTCCCATTTGTTTCTTATTTACATCGCTTCAAATTAAAAGCTACTCCCAATTGTCTTTGTGGTTCTGTTGGGGATGCTGACCACATTATGTGTTCGCATGTCTTCTGGCTAAGGATTGTGGCCGTGGTAGCCGAGTGGTATAGGTATCGGATCGTGGCTTGCCTTGTCACGAGTTCGAGCCCAGTACCACTGAAGACTCGCGGTGTAGGGCAGCGATGCACGTTAAATCTGTCGAGAGCTGAAACGTCCTCCCGTTGGTGTGGTGTGGTAGTTAGGAGAGGGGT
>BMAV01008309.1:373245-386216 GCA_019973955.1 Trichonephila inaurata madagascariensis
TATTTTATATTTATATTACTTTAGATGCATTTGCAAGAAGGCTGGAATAATGTATATTATTTTCCTTCTTTTACCCTTTATGTTCTTTATTATTATTTTCAGCTTTGTATGTCTGTACCTTGCAATAACATATGTATTTCGTTCCATTTACCTTTAAATTGTAATAGGTAAACTTAATGTGTTCTACTGTACAAAATGTATGCTATGAGATCCTCAATAAAGACTGAACGCGGGGGTGGCTGTTTCCCGGGGGATCGTTTTGTAGCTCTAAACCTCTTTCGCAGGAACTCGGTTCCCTTGGGCATTCCGCCACTAGTTCTCGTATTACTTTAGAGTTCGACGTAAATGAAAGGGGAAGAAAAGAGTAAATTCTTAATATTGGGATTATATAATTCTACACAAACTTTCTTTTTCCCTGTCGAATGCCCTTTATTGCATTCAAATCAATCCCTAGGATACGCTTGAGGAATAAAAAGTATAGTTTTCACAAGATAAGTATTACAGTCACAAAAGTCAAATGTACTGCTGGCCACACATAAATGCAACACCCTGAAGGAAGCATGCAAACCATGTGAAATTTACATCATGCGTTGGCGATGATGAAATATGCAAATTATTAGCATTATAGAGCAGACGCATGTTACGGGCGACCGTAGCACCACCCTCAAGCGCTATATAAGGGAAGAACAGATTAGCTATTTGAAGTACAGCATTTGTTTTTTCTTGCGGTTTTTTTTCCGTAAGCTGTTTACCTATGCCTCGTGGAAGACATGAAGTGTCTTTTGACCAAGTTTCTGATTCGACTCTGAATTCGAAGAATGGCCTATAAGGATTGCGGATTATCCTTCAGAGAATTCAGTCAACGTGTTGGACGAAACCAAGCAACTGTGATGCGGTTCCGTTATTACTGGATGCAGGAGGAAATGATAGACCAACAGGGCCGATCACACCCACCTCGTTGCACCACAGCTCGTAATAAGAGGCGTATTGGGCGTATGGAAGTGATGGATCATGCAGCCCCCTATCGAACCATAGCACAGCAAATTCAGTCTGTTACGCAACATTTGGTGTCCTCTCGTACCATTTGACACTGTTTGGAGCAGAGTGGAATGTCCGCAAGGGGTTCATTTCTTCGTTTACCCTTGACTGGAAACCATAGGTGTTTGCGCTGCCAATGGTGCTATGAACGGTAGACATAGATAACGGAATGAAACGACATTGTATTTACTGACAAATTCAGCTTCTGCCTGCAACATCACGATGGTCGGATTCTAGTTTCGAGACACCGTGGTGAGTGGTTGCTGACTGTTTCGTTATCTATCGCCCCACTGGTCCTGCACCTGGTATCATGATTTGGAGTGGTATTATATTTCATTGCCACACCCATCTAGTACGCATTGCCGGTGCACTGAACAGCCAGCGCTACATCTCTGAGGTGTTGGAGCACGTGGTCCACCCATACATTCAGTGCTTGCCATTAGCCATATTCAAACAGGATAATGCCCGACCACACGTGGTACGTAATGTTCAAGGGTTCTTCTTTATCCATCAGATAGAATTGCTTCCTCGGCCTGCTTGTTATCCCGATCTATCGCCAATCGAAAACGTGTAGTTCATGCTTGCATAACGACTAGCCGGATATTTCACCCGATGCTACATCAAATAAACTTTGGCAATATGTGGAAGCCACGTGGACTTCTGTACCACAAGGATACATTCAAAGCCTCTTTGATTCTATGTTGAGGCGTGTGGTAGTGGTTATAACCAACAATGGCGGCTTAACTAACTACTGATTTTTTCATCATCTGCACGTCACAAGAGGCTGTCATTTTAATCGTTTGATCTTTGTACAATTTGTTATCTGCCAAGTAAATTTATCTGTGATATATCTGGTCCTTCTTGGTATTGCATTTTGTGTGGCCAGCGGTGTAGTTGTCAATGTTTTATTCCACAATTTACATTACAAATACAAATTTAACTTTCAAGAAAAATATAATTATTTTGCTTCTTACTTTTTTTATTCTGGTGTTTATGCATTGCAAACCATTAAGGACTCAGAGTTACCATCAATGCATTAAATATTTTTTATTACATATAGTGGTATCCAGAAAGTGCTCGATATTATTTAGTTAGTGGTCAGTATGAGCGTGCAGTTGATACACTCCAAAAGCTTTCAAACATGAATGGCGTTGATTTACCATCTGGTCGTCTTCTTCATGTAAAGACACAAGAGAAAAGGGGAGATTTAAAATATCTTCTTTGTAAGGAATACAGGATTACATCTTTACTCCTTTGGTACATATGGTAAGATTGAATTTTAAGTTTATATGATATTAAAAAAAATTTACTTATACTTACAGATAGTCTATTCATTCAGAAATAGATTTAGTTCTTGAAAAATGCTTTTATCATTAACTTTGAGAACCTTAAGTTTTGTCTTACGATTCAAAATTTTTAATTAGTTATTTTGATATGTATATAATCCCTTTTTTGCTGCATTTGAATTCATTTTTTTCATAAAAAGGGACCTCCTCTTAAGTATACAGAAACGTTTTATTCTTCCAGTAATCGTTGACCAAACTTTTGGTTCAAATTCTGCAAAAATCTAAGCTATATCTAAGTTATTACTATGTATTTATACTAGATTCGCTAATGGGCTAATACATTAGCAATAGTTAATTCAGCTGTATAAATTTGCATCATTCCAGTTTTCAACAGTACATCAGTGCAATCAATGCAAAACATTCCCCTGCATTTACTACAGTACTTTTCATTTTTGATACATGTTTTCGCGAAATATTGTTGAAAAGCTCTTGTTATAAATGCAGCTTTTAAGAGATGATTTTTATACACTAATGCATAGAGTATGAAGCAATATATTTTTGGCATCTCAGCATCGTGCAAAATGAATGTTATCAGAAACTTAACATTTTTACGCAAATTAGTTTTTAAAGTTAAGAGAAATGTGAAATTCTTAACGAGCTCGGAATAATTTTGAAATTAAAACTTTTCCTCACAAGTATAATAGGAACTTATTTTTGCAAATCAAACCATTTCTTTCATTTCTTACTTGAAAAAACTCTGATTTATGTTTACAACTTTTTAAGCATAATATCCGAAAAATGAAAACAATTATCTTTTCGTTATGAACGAGTATTAATATACTTAGTTGTGCCATAAGTTCTGATACACAAATCTGGGATCGTCTGCTGAGACTCAAGAGTAACAAATTTTAAATTTTGTAGTCTTTCCCGCGTATTGCTCTAAATCAGTCAGAGATTTAACACTTTGAATAGAAGCATGCAGAGAAGTGCCGACTTAAACACATTATGGGCCCTGTGCGCAGAAGATCTACAGGCCCCCTTGGCACTGGTAGATCGAAATTTATAACCAGAAACTATGGTTAAGTCCAGCTCATGCGAGCTCGGGCTCCTGGGAGCCCACCCCAAGCGCCCAATGGATAATCCAGCACTGGTGCAGAGATATTTCTCTGCATCAATGAAAGAGGTTATTGGAGACTTTTAAGGCTCTTAAACATTTAAACATCAGGATAATTCATTTTTCAAGCAATTAAGAGCTTTTTTATTCTTTTTTTTTATGAGACCAACAGTGTTCCAGACCTTCCAAAATAGGTTGCTCTCGCTTGGTGAGAACACCAGTTCTTGTCATAGCAGTCAGGGGAAAGAATTCATCAAAATCCTTCTTGCTAAACTGATGAACGTGTCGGAAACAACAATGTGTTGCATATAAAACGAAGACCTTAGACCTAGATGTTATTGAAAAATAGCTGACGATTTTCTTACAAAAGAATTAGTGTCAATGGTACCTTAAAGCAAAAGCAATGTTGTGGTGGCATGCTGATAACGGCCACTGATGATTTTTGCTTACCGACAAGAAAGATTTCAACATAAAAGAATCTTTCAACAGCCAGAATGACCGTGTATACAAGAAAAAAAATACGAGCAGAGAGCTCATCATCCGTTTTCTGCAATGATTTGGTGTGGTATCAGCAACGAAGGAACTTCTGAGATTCATTTTTGCCATAAAAGAAGAAACATTACGGCAAAAATTTACTAAGATACCATTACAGAATAAGTAATGAAACCACTGAACCTAAATCTCTACAATAGAAGCGATTCGACTTTCAACAGGATTCTACTCCTGCTCATAAGGTGAAGCAGATCCAACGGTGGTTGAAAGTATAGATATGCCAAACTTCATACAGCACAGAGATTGGCCTTCCATCAACTCGAATTTCAATCCATTCGACTCTACATTGTGGTCAGTTTGGAACAATAATGTGCAAGAAACCGTTCTCCCCAGTTTGACGTGTCTTAAGCATTCTTTAAGGAAAGCATCAATGAAAATTCCAAAAGAAATAGTGCACGTCTCGGTAAATAATCGCCCACAGAGACAAGACTTGTGTGAAGTCAGAAGCTGATCATTTGGAATAAAAACTGTATGTTAAATTTAAAAGTGTATAGTAAAACTTTAAAAATATTTTGCTTTAAATTTCCTCACAAAGTTGATTTTTTAGCTTCTTTAAATTTATAGCAGAACTTCTGGCAGGATTAGGTGATTCAGTTCAAGAATTTTCATCAATAAAATATTTGTACATATTATTACTCTCCGTTGTTGTGCAACATTCTTAATCTAAATAATTTTTCCTTGTCTATTTTTGATCTTTTACATCTTAGGAATGCAATTTTTAACGTTCATTTTGTCTCTCATTTGATTACTGTTATATTACATTGTATTCTATGTTTTTTTTGTTTGTTTTTCTTACTGCTTTTAAAAGGCATAACTCATCCTACAGAGGTTTATATGCCTGTTTTTTATTTACTTTAATTTTTACATTTAACTGAAAAATGAAACATATATTTCCAAGGAAATATCTATTCTTCATGGAAATTCTAACCGAGTAGCATAC
The DNA here is from genome assembly GCA_019973955.1 of Trichonephila inaurata madagascariensis. Classification (NCBI taxonomy): domain Eukaryota; kingdom Metazoa; phylum Arthropoda; class Arachnida; order Araneae; family Nephilidae; genus Trichonephila; species Trichonephila inaurata. The sequence continues at coordinate 378,176 of BMAV01008309.1, forward strand.
AAAAGGGTGGGGTTTTGAAGTTCAAACCCTTCCCATGCACAAGTTTTAATTATAATTATAATTTTTAACATAAAGATTACGCCACAGAGTTTTCATCCACGTGTTTTTTAAAACGCAAACCCTACCCATAAAAGTACTCTGTGTGTGCCACCTACCTAACTCTTAGCTTATATTATTATTTAAGGTTCGCTTCCGCCTTTTCTGCCTATGGAGTTTTTTTCGTCAGTCCCGTTATTATTCAAAATGGATTTCTTGGAACAAGTAAGTGGATAAATCAATAATATTTGTAATATATTTTCTTATTCTAAGGTCCGTGCTGTTAAATTTGAAACAGAGATTGGGAATTTACATTCCATCACTTTATTAACAACGAAACAAACAATAACGTAACATACAGCAATCGACTGAAAAAATAAATAAATCGGTACAAGAATTACCACTCCCTCATTGTCCCAAATGAAATAATTAATTACTTGTCTTTCACTCCTTGTATTTTCCCATCGAATAGGAAAAAATTGCCAAAAATTCACTTTCGTTGGGAGTAATAAGAATCTGTAGCACGTTATCGTATTAGCGGTTATTGTATGCAAGGCAGCGTTTCTCAAACTGTAGGGTACGCCCCCCTTGGGGGGTGCGATAGCTCTACAAGGGGGGTGCGAGCACACTGAAAAGTCGAAAACAAAAGTTCATTTAAAAATTATTAATTTACTGAAAATAAACAAACAAAAATACTTTCTGATATAATAAAATATATAATACACTTATAAATGTATCTGTACTGTACAATGTATATTTTAGTATTTGACAATACTAAGTTAAGAACAAGTTTGATAATTATCAGTCACCCCATGGACTTGTATTAACACTTATCTTGATAGATTTTTTTTGTACGGTTTATAAATAATTCTTTAACTGCCGATTAAAAGTTACGCGATTCGCTCCCCACCGTTTACCACACAGACGAGCGTATTTTGATGTTTTTTTGAAGGGGAGAAAAGAAATAAAAAAGCAAATCCTCTGAAATAAATAAATTATTCGCAAACATTATGAAGGTTCTTTTATAGCATATATACAAAGCCATCGGAATAATTTTATGGATAGCACTGCACAGAAAAGATCGTACTTTGGAAAGACGTATATATACGTCCAGAAAATTAATGCTTTGGCTGATTGAGACGTTTTTATACGTCGGTGGCACATAAGAAATTGAAGTCGAATTGCAGCTTTAGTGTCAAAGTATAGTATTATTGAATCCAAAACATTGTTATTGTATGGAGGGGGGCGCGATGAAAAAGATGATTGAATAGTGGGTCACGTATATTGAAAGTTTGAGAAGCGCTGATGTAAAGTTTATCATTTCCAGTTTCAAATTAAATATTGATTTCTGTTTTAAAATAGAAATAATCTTTTGAAAGTTATTAATTTCTAATTCATTTTTAAATGTAGACTTACAGTATTAAAATGAATTTGATTTCCTATCAATGTAATAAGTAACTTTGTCTTTAAATTTGTAGGATAGACCAGAGTAATAAAATGATTTTTTTGGTAAACTAGTAATTCGGTGCTTATACGTATTATACCATCGAACAATTTTACCAAATAAAAACACGTCGCCAAATGCTGTCACCTTTATAATTACTGTGTTTGAACATGCACGGGAACGGTTTTCTTCTTTTAGGAGTATATCGTGGCTTTGGGCGATGTCTTTTGATTTGACAAAATTAAACGACGGTATAATACTGAAGTATCAATAATTCAAAGTTCTCTCCAAGTTTTTACTTCCCATGTTTAGGCAAGGACTATTCTTCTTAAGGTATCCGACTACATTCGGAACCGTGATTTGGCAAAAGCGTACAAATGGATAATATTTATGTTATTTAGTGTCACTTAAATTAGAAAATGTATATAAAATTGTTTTAAGTACAATATTATTACAGTAAAAAATTATTTAAGTATAATATTTTGACAAATTAACATAGAATGACCCATTTTCAAAATATTCTCCTTTTGTGAAAAATGCTTCTATTATAGAAATATTTTGCCTGTCTATAGCTCACACCTCTGTACAGAGGCTCAACTAGAATTTTTGAAATATATAGCTTAGAAGTGGGTTTATTCATGCTTTACAACAAAAGAGGGGAGAAATTTTAAGAAAAAAACGCCGATAATTATTTCAAATGATTGTAACTCTGAAAATAATGTGAATTTTTCAAAAATTCTAGTTGAGCCTCTGTACAGAAGTCTGAGCTATATACAGGCAAAATATTATTATAATAGAAGCATTTTTCACAAAAGGAGGACATTTTGAAAAAAAGGTTATTCTATGTTAATTTTTTACCGAAATATTGTATTTAAATACTTTTTTTTCCTCATAATGTCCTTAAAACAATTTTATACATGTCTTCTAATCTAAGTGACACTAAATATCATGAAAATTATCCATTTATGCGCCTTTCTAAAATCACAGTTCCGAACGTAGTCGGATACCTTAAAGCTGTTGAAATATGTGTTATGAAAAGTTTAAGCAACAACAAAAAAAAAACAAGTAATTAAACTCAATGAATTATTTTTTATTTTTTTTTTTTATTTATGTAACCGATCAAGCTTAAAGAGCTTAATTGACTTCTACTTGGTTCATTGATGCAAAGTTCTCAAATCTGTGGAAATAGTTTCAGACATGATAGCAAAGAAAGCATTTTTAAAAATTTCATGTTGTATCTGTTATGTAATTGCCCATCTTTCTGTGTTAGAAATCATTGTAAAGAAGAATGTTCAACAAAATATTATAATTGAATAGCACACTTTTAAGAGCTTACAAAATTTCCAATATTTGGACTTTTGTTTCCATACATTAATTTTTTTTTCGAATTTTTGTTGAAGCTGATAATAGTACACTGGAAAACAGTTTCGAAGACTCGTCACATGTTATACCTTGTCTCAAATTCACCAATCAAAATTTCATAGACCTTCTTTGGACAAGTGCTGCTGAATTTCCTGGTATATACATTTCCATTTTTATTGAATTCCTCCCAATTGATTCATTATCTATTAAATATTTAAAAATATCTTATAAAAATAAACCAAAAACATCTCTTTCTAAAAACCAATATTTCTGTTTACCTTCTGGGGTTTATTCTAGGTCTCTTAGTATTTACATTTTTGGCTGAAAAGTGTCGTCGCAAAGTACTTGTTAGTGGTTCTTGTATTATCAGTGGTATTTTACTGCTACTTCTTTTACTTAGAACTCAGTAAGTATAATACTCTTTTCTTTTTTTTTTAATTTTCAAGGAATATCTAAAAAAATTATTGCACCATAATATTTATTTCTATTAAAATTTTAATAACTACACAATTTTACTTTTAGCAATATAAATCTTATTTTGACTATTTTAAGAATAAACTAATTTTAAACTAGATTAATGTTTTTCTTATTTCATGTTTGCTATTAATTATTTAAATATGCAAATTATTACGTTTTATTAGACTTTGAGGCATCTGTTGACCAAAAACCATGTTGAAATAGCTGGCGTAAGAGGAAGATGATAGTATAATAATATTTATCAAAATTATCGTCGTAGCGAATAGGACTCTGCAAATAAGCATCCATAATTCTGAGATATTTAATACGTTAGGGGTTTTGTTGTTGTTCTTACGGTTTGAATTCAGATTATCTTAGAACTGCAATTTCAACTGCTGTATATCTCGAACTCGTTGATGTGCAATGCATATTAATGTTATTTTTTAAACTAATCAAATAATAGTGTGTCAAAAAAATTCATAAAAACCTTCTAAGTGAGTATTATTTGGACAATGTAATAACAAATATAATTTGATTTTTTGAATAATTAAATATTTAAAATGAGCAATAAATAACTGTAAAAACGGATCACACTGAATTCCTTGGAAAATTCAAAAGAATTTCATTCCGAAGTTGAAAACCTTGCAAAAAACTTGTTTTCATACAATATCTTATAGAGTTTTAAATTGTTAAATTCTGTAAAGAAATATAAATGCTTTTTTTAAAAGAATTTTATTTATTTCTACTACAGATTATAAAATATTTCGTGTGCTGACAATTAATCTAGTTTATTTACGCGGATACTCTCGGTTGTCATTACCTTTTCCATTAATCTCAAAACAATATTTAATCAAGATTAATGCATATAAATCGTAAATCATATATTTCTGAAGAGAAATTGACTTACAGACAACTGAGTCTTCCAACAAATGTTTTCAAAGTGCGACGTTAATAAAAAAAATAATAGAATCCCAGAAATGTTGAGTTAGGTGGTATAAATGGAAAACAAATGACCCGAGAAGTTAACCGACAGAAGGAACAATGCGACCGAAATCCGCAATAGCCGGGCGTAGAATGAATAAAATGAAATATCGAATGGTATTAGATCCTGAGCTAATTGACAGGTGCCAATGAATGAGTCATTTTCTTAACAGAGGTGCAAACAAAGATTTTCCAAGAGCCACTGTGTCTCGGGTGTACTGGGATTATATAGATTCCATTACAAGAATTTCCACAAGAACAAATCAACGAAGTGTGGATAAGTGGAACCATTGTTGGCTATTTGGCTTAATAACAGCAGACTGACGTTCTGGAAATCATTTGGCATTTTAACACTGTTGCCCCCTCTCCCCCAAAAAATTTGTTAAATTCCGTACCTCCTTGCTAGGAGATGCAGAAAATATTGTCCTATGAAGGCAACTCTGATGGCCACATATTGGACACAGTACGATTCAATTGACCAAAATCGGTCAAAAAAATCAAATTTAAGTTTTTTAGCCTAAATTATTTTTTATATAACCTCACAAAATTTGAAAGCTCTAAATATAAAAAACGCAGAATCATGATAGATTTTACGTTCGTTTTTATTCACATCCCTATGGCAAATCCAAAACTTTAAAAACTGACTTTTCTCAGAAAGATAAAATAGCTAGTTTGTCTTCATTTAAAATGATAAGGCTTTTTTTTCTATTGTGCCTAATGTTTTGATTTTTTTGTTAACTCATTGCCAATAGTATATAAAACAAAATTTGGTATGCATTTTTGAATCAAAGCAATATTTATTTTTAAAAAAATAATTGAACTCGGAATTTATACATTTTTTAAGGAATTTACAATAAGCATTCATAAAAAGAGATATTGTGCAAATACCAATCATGTTATCACAAAACCCATACCAACTTTTGTTACACATAGTTTGATGCGTGTACGTAAATTTTTGTAGGAGGAGTAGCATTTTAAAATCACAAATTTTAAGTTTTTTCCTAAAAAAAATTATATGGCTAGCTGTTTATGAAATTTTGGGCACAAAATTTGTTTTACATAATATACGCACATAGGAGGCAACCAAAAAACATTTAAAAATCCTTAAATTAAAAATTTTTGCGTAAATCGTACCATGTCCCCTTAATGGATTCAAATATTATCATGAGCACAAGAGCAGTGACGCTAGACATATTGAAAAATGTTGTCAGGACAGCTGAGAACACAATCACGTTGGTAAATGTCGATAGTAAAGTACGAGTGCGGTGCAGAATCAATTAAGTGATGGATCCTTCAGGCAGAAAAATCTTCAAGCTGTGGTAGTGATGGCTTTCTCATCTGAGCCCTGTTTATGTGGATTGAAATGGAGGCTCTGGTATGTAAGACTTAGTCTGACACAAATCAGCATTGCCATGATATCATGGCCATATGCTCTCATTTATGTGTCTTCAGCATCACACTAGTAACCTCCTCATTCAACAAGACAACGCGAGATGTGCTATTCGAATTGCAGCAAAATGTTTCGCTAAACATAATAGTTATGACCTCGCTTCACTAGCATTTAGGTCACCTGATCTCTATCAAAACCAGAAAATCTCGGATGCCATCGAAAAATAAATTCAATCCTTTGACTCAGCTCCATCAAATCTTCGTGAAAGATTGTGAATCCGTATATTTTCGAAACTCTTCCCATGTCTTTTTGAGTCTGTACAGAGATGCATTGTTTCCAACATCAGGGTGAAAGTTGGTAATTACATGACATTAAACTGGTATATTCAATTCAATTAAGATAAGAGAATGACACCTGAGCTGATACGTGGCCGCGGTAGCCGAGTGGTATAGGTATCGGATTGTGGCTCTCCTTGTCACGAGTTCGAGCCCAGAACCACTAAAGATCCGCCGTGTAGGGCAGCGATGCACGTTAAATCTGTCGAGAGCTGAAAAAACGTCCTCCCGTTGGTGTGGTGTGGTAGTTAAGAGAGGGAGGTGCCAGCTCACAGGTGTCGTCCACGTCATTTGACCATGGTTCAAAATTACGTGGTCCGTCGCCAAAAGCCCTCGTGTAGCTGAACAGTGCGACGTTAATATTCAATCAAAACCTGAGCTGATACTTTCCTAATTTCCATACCGTGAACTGACTTAGATGCTCGATTTCATATAACAAGTAGCAATCACTGATATTTCATACTACGAATTCAGTGTAGGATAGGAGAGCTTATATCAGTAAAATATTTTTTTCAATAAATTTTCAACTAATTTTCTCTGTCTGCAATCATTTATTTTAAATGAGTCGTTTATTTGACGCTTTCTGTAATTTACAATTAATGGCGGTGTGTTTTAGCATTTTTAAGCTACAATAAATATTTCTTAATTAAGAAAATTTCAAAACAAATATTTAATCTCTTTTTGCGTTTATCGTCTTCCTTTTACCAGTCAAAGTTATTTGATTTTACAAACTTTTAATCTAACTCTGAGGAAGGGGGAAAAAGAAAATTGAAAAAGAAGCGTTTTGAAGTTTTACAATTGTCATACGATCAACAATTATAACTTACCCCTTCAGAGAACTCCTAATAAAACTAATTGAAGTATAGAATATGTAAAGCATTAGTGAAATATTTCTAATACTTGGGCATGCATTTGTTCTTTCAGAAAAATTGTTATCCTCTTGATATTGTTTGCAAGTAGAGGAATAATGATTTCAGTCTTACAATTGGTTTATATTGTCACTTTAGAGGTAAATATTTTAAAAGTATTCATTTAAAAAAATGCCATTAATTCTACAAATGTAAACATAGTGCTTTAATTTTTCTTATAAAAAGGTACAGCTTGGAATTTTCTTGTATCCTACAAATTAAAAATAAAATATTAAAAAGTATCAGCAGATTTCCAATAACTTGGCATGTATTGGAATTCTTGTTTAACAGATTTTAATCTGATGAAAAATTTATTCAAAATAAGAAGATTTTTATTTGGCAATTTAAAAACAACTATGCATAATTGAGCTATACAATAAAATAAAAGTTATACATTTCATTAATGTTAAAGCTGAACATCAGACACATTTTTGATACGAAACAATGTATATAAGTAAAATGGATATTTAAAAATAAATGTAATTTTAAAAATGTTATTTATATTTAAATGCTTAGGTAATACATGTTACAATAATATACTTAGCTAAGTGGCACAACAGCCTACATGAGGGCCAAGGCCTATTGTGCCCAATTCAGTATACGCGACCTTGGGCCCCGAGGTGCACGAGCAGATGTTCTGGTCAGGTGGTCAGTCTGACGCGAAACCCCCAGTGTTACGTCCCCAAGCAAGCTTGGTACTCATTTATCAACCCACTGAAGGGATGAAAGGTTGAGTCAACCTTGCCCAGCCCGGGGTTTGAACCTCGGACCTGTGGTGTGGAAGCGCGATGAACTAACCACTCAGACACTGGGCTTCACAATAATATACAGTTAATTTCTAATATGAATTTAAAATCTAGAAAAGATTTTATATATATATATATATAAGCAATAATGAATTAATAGTAAAGAAAATAAAAAAATAAAATGTAATTCAAAAATGTTTAAAAGATTTTTATTCCCTTTTTAGGCATATCCAACAACTTTTCGCTCTATTGGCATAGGGTGTGGAAATTTTTTCAGTAAAATAGGCGGAATCACGATACCATATGTAGCCCAAGTAAGTTTGATAAATAAATGTTAAGGTAAACTTTGTGTATAATTATCAGGTTTACTTTTGTTCATCTTT
>BMAV01008309.1:386316-456156 GCA_019973955.1 Trichonephila inaurata madagascariensis
AAGCTAAAAGCTTTTGCACAAATTTTTAATGCTTCTGTATTATTCTAAGTTAAATATTAATTTTATATATATGAATATTAATTTTCTTTCTTTCCCTTTCCACAATTTAGATTTTACATTCAAATGCATTGAATTTATTCATTTGATTTCAAATGTAATATTTGTATAGGTGAATACTCTTCATAATTCATCACTATATAAGGATACATAGTTATACAATTCATCTTAATGCTATTATAGAAGTTCAGCAATCTTATATTGTATTTTATTTGAAGAGTTTCAAATGATGTACAATAATGCCCCCTATAAATATGCATGTTTACTATATATACAAACGATAGAATTGATTACAAGTTTAAAATGTTGTTAAATTTATAGTAGTATGCAGTATTATAAAGGGAAAAAAACTACACCGGTTCCCAAATATTAAGGAAAAATCAGAGTGCGATTACACTGATAAAAATGAAGACATTTTCACAAATGAAAGCATCATAAGAAAAAGGTAATGTTGCATCATAATTTAAAATATAAATTAGTAGTTAGTGTATTTTTAACATCAGGACAGATGGGCATAAATAAATATCTAAAACAGAACATTTTCAGTGAAATTTAATGACTATTTCTTAGGAATGAATATTCAAAGAATGAATATACACACAGAACATTCTTTGGACTAAACTCAATTTAGAATGATCTAGAAATACTGAGCTTAATTCGCGCTCCTTGCAATGCTTTGTGGTCCTCAAATTGTCATGATAAAGCAATGGCCTTTTTCAGTTTAATTTAATGGCATTTTCACATCATGAGATATCACTGATAACCCTGTACAATAGGTGTCCACACTTGTATGCTCAAACTTACCAGATATATTCGTATTTTGTGTATTCACCTCTTATTTTCAAGACAGAACAAACGCTTGTTCTTTCTTCAAGGACTGTGAGATTTGGAGGGGGAAAATAATCAATCACAACTTCTCTAATCTTTGCTTCATGTTTGAAAAAACCAGTTAAATTAATCAACAAGTATAATTCCTACGCTGTAAAATATAGAAAATATTTTAAAATTAAGACAATTTTACACTACCGTCATCCTAAATACAGCTTTATTTTCAGATTAATCTTTTTTTTTTTTTTGAATACAGGTTTTAGTTATTGAAAATCCCACTGCAGCTATGGGACTGATTTCTGGCATCATATTCTTAGCAGGTATTGCTGCTGTTTTTCTTCCATTTGAAACAAAAGGAGCTCGCATGAAAGTATGTATGACAGTTCTTTCCAAATTTAGAAACTGACCAAAAATCTTTTAAATCACTCATCAATAACAAATTCCAAAATTATGCAAGTTAATTATAAACAGAATTTTTTTTAAAAAACTGTAGACTCAAACACACAACACAGCTAACTAGGGAAAATAAGTAAATAAAAAAAAAAAAAACAAGAGTTTATTAAAATATAGGTAAATTGATAATAATTATTTTGCCTATGTCAGGCATGTCAAACCTGTTAACCACTGATGGCAATATTAAATTGTGCCACAAAACCAAAGATGGAAATAAAGATAAATCATAGCTTTTATTATGAGATAGCTAATACATACAAAACCCACAAAATATAAACATTTAAAATATATATGTATGTAAGAAAGCTTCTTTTACTTCAATTTTCTTTTTAAACTTTGCTACATTTTTTTTATAAACTACTTTAAAAATTGCTGAGCTGCAGATATTCAGTAAATCATATAGTAATTTAAAGATGTTCTCTCTCATCAATTTAGAACTTTCTGGAGTTATTATTTTTTAGAGGAAGTAATAGCGATTTGGACAAATATCGCAATTAAATGTTTTTTAATCTAATAGCATATTGGAAAATCAATCCAGTGATAAATAATTAAAAAACATTAGAATTCCAAAATCTATTTACATTTATTTCAAAACAGAATTGTATTGAATTTTGATTAGTTGCAGTTATAAATTTTCATTGACAGTTTCAACATCAATGGACAAAGGAGAAGTAAATAATTGAAATTGATTTTCACATTTCTTGAAGTCCAGAATTCTTCTTTTGAATTCATTTTCCAATAACTTAATTTGGATAAACGTTCTGAAAACTTCAATTGCAGTGATTTTTGTAATATTGACAGGCAAGATTCCTAAGTGAGGTAATATTTCTTCCAATTTTTTCCCCTTGCCAGAGTAATGATTGCTGTTTGAGATTAATTAGATTAAGTTAAATTTACACTTTGGATCAATTGCTTCAAGACTTGGACTAGAAAGCCATCAAATTTTTGTGTAACAAGGTAGATCACACAGTGTATTTACTTCCTATAACTCCAAAAATTTATAAAATCAACAGAGATTGTGCCTACATGTGTACATATAATTTTCATAACATTTTTAATATATGCCCAATATTTAGAATATAATGCTTGTTGATAAATAATACAAAAGTATTAAAGAGAATTATATTACTGTTACTTGTTTAATAAAGCAACAGTCACAACAGGAGACTGGTAGTTGCAAAAGAAACTAGCTTCTGAAATGATATTAATTGTATTTATACATATCACATTACCAAAAATATCATCTCCATTGAGATTATCTCCAGTTCTTCAGTTACTTTCACATGCAAGTAAAAACAGGTAGTTGAGCTTTATCTTGTACAGTTGTGCTTTGGTTAATTGCATTGGAATAAGTTTTGTTAGTTGATGACATAAATTTACCATTATCTCATCAAATCTATTTTTTGTTAAGTTTACATTTTTAAATTCTGAACATAGTTCTACAATTGTACATTCAGTGAATAGTTTCAACTAGTTGCAATTAAAGGCAATATCTCTCTCAAATGTGTGGCTCATTTTTAAAGCAACTATATATTTTCCAATAGGTTAGGTAAATATGCTTTTTCTTATTAAGTAACTAATTTAATTCTGAAAATTTATCTTCATAAAACTATTGGTCACACTTTTCTTGAATTTTAGGATGAGAAATAAAATTAATAGGATATGTATAATAGAATCAACATGTAGAGTGAAAAAATTCTCTTGTTAGAAGTCAATAATTGCTCTATTGACACCATAATTTCACAGTTCCATCTTTGGTGAGAATTGCATAAGTTATGGCTATCCCATTTTTTCCTTTGAAAATTATATAATAACTTATTTCAAGAAATATTAATTTCAAACAAAAATGTAAACTACTTCTAAAGTTATAGATATAAAGTTATGCACTGCATGAGAGTCATATGTATTAACTTCCAAAGCGTCTTTAAAATAAAAAATGTTCCAAAAAATTTATTTTATTTCTCTTCAAGGAAGGATTTCATCAAAATGAAGAATAACATAACACACATAGATCTTGGAGATGTGCTTGACAGTCATTCTGGCCTACATTATTTAAGTTGTACAAAGCATCTTGTTATGATAGATTCATTTTATCAGAATTAGCATAAACCTTTATAATGTTTATTTACTGAATATGTAAATTTTAAATTTCTCTTAAATCAATTGTAAAATAAAATACTTAAAATGCCAATAAAATCATAAGTTTTTGAATTTTCTGTATGTTAATTAACTAAACACCACAATGTTCATTGTATTTTTTTTACATTAAACTTCCAAGAATTTATCTCCATTTCAATAACCTACTGTAGGATGTGAAATTAGAATTGTATTTTTAAATATAGTTACAAGGATCACACTAGGAAACCATGTTTTTGACCTAAGGCAGCAGTTCTTAAAATTTTCAATCGCCACGTCCCCCTTAAAGTATCAGCCTAACATCATGGCCCTCTACAATTTTGAACATTCCTTTCTGACTCAACTTTTCACTGTAAGCATAATTAGATGTTTAAGACAAAATATTACAATGGTCCCGACAAACTGTATTTTCATGTATTTTTTTACTTTTAACACAAGATTTCCCTACTGAGAATGAACAAAATAAACAGGAGAGATTTAAGGGGGAGTTAAATAAAAGAGGTGGTTTCACATTTTTCTGTTCTATTGTATTAGCAGATAATGTGTGTACAACCTCAATTTTATGTCAGACAAATATATTTGAGTTATAATAATGCAGCTCTTGTTTCCATATCATCTGAAATGAGGATCATGAAAAGTTTGTGCAGCTATTTAGATGCACATTCCAATGGTGAAATGAATAACAAAATGGATGACAATTAACAATTTAAAGCTAAAAAATATAATTTTCCAAAAACATGAAAATTTTGTATTAAATTTCATTTCTTAGTGAATATTTTTTTATTAATACATGCATATGTAAATAAAAAAGTTAAGTTTACTAGAGAATAAATTTTTTTTGTGCAATATCTTTTAACACAAAAAATATTTGCCCCTTCTGTTTTGTGTTAAATGATTTTCATTGTATAAATAAAAATATTTCAAATTAATAAATAATGTAGGTGTCATTTGATTAGAGAATCAAGATGGATTCAATCATTATCCTATTGAACACAATAGGATAGGTGTGCCACATGAATTCAGCTCTTAATTTTCATATATTTTTTGAAAATATTACATTGTAATGGCTATGAAATTGCAAACAAAAAGAACAGAATTAACCCTCAAAGCAGCCGGGCTGCATTCTTAAAAATACGGCTCAACTGCTTTTGAGAACCCCACCTGAAAGCAAAAAAATATGTGGTGCATTTTTGAAGCATCTCCAGAATGGCAAGACTTTAAGTGCAGACCGCTTAGAGGGTTAATATTCTTGATTGAAATTCATGTTCTAGTAAATATTTTCATAGGGTATAATTTAATGACACATTTTTAAATTTTTTCACAGTCTATCAGAGTCTGTAGAAAAAAAATAACTATGGTCTGCGAAAATCTCATCTAATGTTAAGAACCACTGACATAAAGCAAATTAGAACTATGTTCTTGTGATAATTTTAAAAACTGCCAATGTATATAAATGATTACGAAAAGTTAAATTATATCTAAAGCCTGATATAATTTTTTGATAACTGAAAATCATACAATACAATTAAAAAAAAGTACAAAAAATTGGGTTAGTCAGTTTAATAAGTAAACTCTTTATTACAAATTTTACATATTTACTCCAGACAGAAATAATTAGCAACTACGTGCATTGTACAGATTTTATATTCTACACAAAGTCTACAAAATCTTTTTATAAAGTTACATTTCAATGTCAGTAAAAGTTGAAAGGTGAAAAAAAAAAGGTAGTACATACATGAAACTTTTCATCACCTTCACTTGATAAATAAGATTTTATATACTAATACAGCAGCTATATTTACTGCAAATCGGAATGTAATATAATACTAATTTGTTCAGAATGTCATTTTTGTATATCTGCATTTGAAAATGTTACAGTATTATTCATACTTGGTCCTATACACACACTGTTTTAATGTTATACAACAAATAAAAAAGGGAGGAAAACATTAACAATCAATCATAAAAATGGAATGTTTGACACAATAACAAAAAAAAGCTTCAAGCTAATATTAAATCTTACAAAAATAGCAGTGTCGTTTGTAAACCAACAATACTCAAAAAACTTTAGTTACATATAATTGTATCACATGTTTGGCACAAAATAGCTGCTTTAATTTTATAATTTTGAATGGTTATCAGTATAGAGCCTTAATCTTATTCTTTATGTAGGAAACTGGAATGATGATGGAATGGAATTGGTTGATCTTGCTGATGGGCTAAAAGAAAATCATAATAATTTTCCATAAAATAAACAACTTAATTATGTATAATACTAATTATTTTTTAAATTAACTACTAATGTGTACTTTTATATCCTTTTCATTTTATTAATATAATACAAAATGTTTTTTATAAATCTAATTTTAATATTTATCAGAATAAAAGTTTTATTTAAGTATTTACAATACTAATTTATTAATTGTAATTAGTACTGAACTTGTCATATTATACACCTTTTAGGATATTGTAAAAATGCCTATATACAATATTTTAGATACATGGTAATAAAATATTTCTTTAGAACAATCTTGATTCTAAAAAGTATATTAATACAGAAAGTACACTTTCATTAGTATGCAGAAATAATTGGATACATCCCAAAGACTACAGATGTGTATAATATACTTTTTTAATCAAAAAGTATTAATTTATTCTTGGGGTACTCCAGAAAAATGTTTTTAACAGCTATAATCTCATAGCACTTATAGATGAATTTTCTTAAGATTTGTAATTCAAGTTTTGAAATTACAAACCCTATTTCATTTTTGATAAATATTTTTATAGTTCAAATTAGGGTTCAAAACTATATGTAAAAGTTGCAAATTCAATCTTAGACATTAAGTCACTTTGTAATTACAATATTATCTATCTCAATCAAATTTATACAAGAACAGAAGTGTTAAATTTTAATCTTTTTTTCGTGAATTAGTGAATCTTTAGACATTAGTTTAATTTACATTATAACAGGAAAAAATATTCATTTCTATTATAAAAACCACAAAAAAATATAGTAAGAAACTTAACATCATAATGACATTTATTAAGAACAGATTTTAGTATACCTTGGAAGAGGAGGAGTTCGCAAAGTTGGAGTTCTAGGAGGTGGGGTCGATCGTGGAGTTGAACGTTTTCTCGTTTTTAAAGTGGAATACTAAAATATTAAAAGACAAGAATTTTATAGTTACAGAAAGAGTAATTTTTATGCTAAATATAAAAAGAAATGGAAACCATAATTTTTATGCTTTATATTCATTTAATGGTTAATCATTTGATCCAAATATTTTGCAATAAGAAAATGCTCACATTCAATCAATGACACCTGATTGACGATTAGTTATATCCATTCATTTAAATGCATCCTTTTAGTTAAAGACTCAATGAAAGTTAGAAACTTTAATGCCTGGTAATAATAAACTATTTTCTAGCAGATGATGTTCTTTAGATGAGTTATAAGATGTTATTTAGAAAATTTTGGCTCAATATGTATTTTAACTTCAAGGAACTTGGGTTAAACCATACAAGATTTTTAACTATCTATTTCATGCAGGATGCAACATAAGGATAAATAGGGGGGGGGGGGGGAAATGCTTTATAAAATCAAGATAACATTGGAAATTTAAAATGTGGAAAAATGATCATATTATAATACCTGTTTTGCTTTTTTTTTAATTATTATTTTTTACTGATCTTTCCTCTCGGTTGCTGGATATTTGTCGGAGTGATTTCGTGAGAAGGGACGGATGTGGGTAACAGGAAGTGACGTAAGCACACTATTTGATTTGACCAATGAGAACGTGTGGTGTTGCCTCTTCGCTACCCTCGCATTCTTCTTACCCATCCTAAAAGCATACTTTTCACAAACCCTCGTCATCTAGTGGTTAGAGAAGCTGACTTGAAATGAATTGTCCTGGGTTCTATCCCCAGGAGCTTGCTGCTTTCAAATTTGCTTTAAATCACTTTAATTTGCTTCGAAAATTATTTCTTTTGATCAAATTTAAATTTCCATGTTCTTTCCTGTTTTTTCTTTTTGTACTTTTTTTATTTGCACATTCAAAACATTGTTTAGTTGTTGCAAATTCTTGGTTTCTGTGCAAGCAAGATGCAATATTAAATAAAATTCCTCAAAAAATCAAAATGGATGGCTTAAAATTTAAGTTGGAGATAGTTGAAGCATTATGAGCCTCTCCACCTACTAACAAAAGTATTTTAACTGATGATGAAGACAACAGTGTGGCAAATTCCACTTGCAAAAAGATCGAAGTATTATAATCCACCTGATATACATGTCACGGCTTGACATGTAGAGCCATTTTCGATAAGTTGATGACATTTCAAGGCCTCGCAAGTGCAGATATGAAAACTACAACAGCAGTTCGAAAACATGCTGTGAAAAATGCAATGGTTATTTATACTTGCCAAAAACAAGATTTTTTACAGTAAATAAATAATGAATTAATAAAAGTTAATTATACATCAATAATTTCTTTATTTGTAACAAGTTTAGTTGAGTTAAGATTGTTTCTTCTATCAACTTAGAGCTAAAAATGTATAACTCGTTAAATTACATGTGACCTGTTTCACAGATAATGCCCAACCCGCATGATCGTGCGGGTACCGTCTATGTTCCAGGGGGAGTGGGAATTATTTTAGTATTTTTCCCAGTGTCATTTGGGTCAATATAGTATTAATAACCAGAAGAATTTAATATTTAAAGATAAAAGTAATTTGGGTCTTACAGGGATATACCAAAGGTGGTTCTGCTCTTTAAAAAAAAAACTATCACTCGCTTCCCATGATTTTGAGTGGTGATTTTAACTTTAGCAGCAGTTTGCCAAAAGTTGAGCCACCCATAGCTTTTTGGAATGATGAACTCAAGCAGGAAATGAACACAAATCAAAATGTTTCGACTATTAACAGTGGTACTGTTTTTTAAATACTTTAAAATCACAAGTATATGTGTCATATTTTAGTTATCATAAGTGTATTATCTCCGATCTTCCTTAAATTCAACAAGAATAATTATTTTTAATAAAAAAATTGTATTACTCCTTGCGTTAAATAAAATTTTCATTAAAGATATAGTTATTCAATAGAAAATTATTTCCAGTCATACTCGATTCATTTTTTTCAGGATATAAGTTACTATTGCATATTTACCACGACAACACATGTCAGATGTTACACATCATATGCGATTACTGTAAGGCTTGTTTCTTTTTTTTTGTTACTAACACTAAATTAAAAGCATTTAAGAAACACTCCTAAACAATTTATGCATCAGTAAACGGTTTCATACGATTACCAATAATATAACAAACTTCATGAGATGTCTTTGTTACAGCTGTGATATTACCACTGACAAAACACTTTGCTGCTGTTGCAAGGATTATTCAAGAAAAAGCCTATTTATCACCTTTTGAAAGAGATCTTCGAGGAAAAGTGTCATTGAATGATTCCTGTTTATTGGTATTTTTTTAATACAGCACTTTCGTGACAAATCAAACAATTACTGATTCATGTTTGTTTTTCACTACAAAATAGTCAACTTCCCAGTCATTTTGAAACGATATATTTTTCTCGAATATTTTTCACTTGCAAGATATGAAAGATAGTAAAAAATTAATTCCACCCACTGTTTGTTCCACTGTTGTCTGTTATCACTAACCATTCCAAATAGAAAAAGAATATCAATTCATATCTGTACAACACAGACAACAAAAAGCAAAATTGATATATTTGATTGGAAAAAAAAAAAAACTAAAAAAAAAATTTTAAAAAAAAAAAAAAAAAAAGCAAAATTGATATATTTGATTGGAAAAAAAAAAAAACTAAAGCAACAATTTCAAAAGAAAAAAGAACAAAAGCAAAATTGATATATTACACTGGACAAAGAATTTTCCACCAAATTTTTTATACAATGTTCTTAAGTGAATTTTTCAGAGCAATGGGCTATGACCGGGCCATTAAAAAGGCTCGGTGGGCCGCAAATTGAGTATCACTGATCTAGATTTTGCAACTTTTTATACCTTAAAAAAATATCAGGATCACTATTAAGCATTTTTTTTCAATGAATCTCATTTTTTTTAACTACAGTAAAAGGTATTTTGATGACTATTAACCCTTTCAGCACAAAAGTCCCAAATGTGTGCCTAACACTAGTGCCAAAGGGTTTTTTTAGCTAAGCATAATTCCATGAAAATATATTAAAGTGTTGTTTAATTCTGCTCTATATAGTATGTAAATGGCATATGCTTTATATATTTTGTATTTATATACTTTATTTACAGAAGTTATTTCTTTTTTAAATACATTTTTATACACTTTTGCTTACCATTTAGTGACTTAACATTATTCATTTGAGGACTGATCATGTTGCTAAAAATTCTCCTTTTAGTATGAAAATTTTGAAAACAGGCATCCACACTTAGTCCTACATTACAATCCTTCAACTCATATGCCATTTTTGAGGGATTTGCAGGAATGTGAACAAACAAAAACTAAATTTTCTATAGTAAATTACCATGGAGAAGTATTTTCTTTCATGTACTCAGCATATGAATGCCCCAAATATCATCATTAGATTTTTTTATGATCAGAATGATCAGTATATATTATAGTGTCCCTATGACTACACTCAGAGTCTGCTTCAGAATCAATATCTGGAATATTTTGCATCATTTCTGCTATTTGAAGTTCAGTTGAATGTTTTCAACACTTTGACATAGTAACAATAAAAAAAGTTGTATATGAAAACTAATTATCCATAAAAAAACCAAGCAGCAAACCCAAACTCCTAACACTCTATTAAAAAGAGAACTGTCATACTTACTATAAACAAATACCACATGCTCATTTAAAGAGCGTTCATAAAGTATGTAATTTTGAAACATTTTCAATTACGTAATTAAAATTCATGTGCATGTAACATTTATATCAGTAGACAGTCAAATCTACATGTTTCTCAAGTCCTATGGATTCACACTGCCATCTATTGCCTAAAAATTTAGATTTTCAAATGCTCTAAATCAATGGCACAAATATGTGACAGCCAGAATTAAAGAGAAAAGGCACTATCATACCAATGAGATGGCCAGGAATTGTGTTTACATGTTGGCACATACACATAACAGTTGGAGCAAAGGAGTTAATAGTATTTGGTATCATGTAACAGTTGCATCTAGTAATTCTCTCTTACCAATGATAACTGCCATTCTACAAATGTGCACGGCTTCTCTTATGGTTTATATGAATTTTTGTTAATGAGAAAAAAGATTTATATAAAATACAAGATATGATGTTAAGCTTAGTCATATGTAATTGGATTTCTATTACATCTAGGTTCTGTATTTTATAGTGTGACATAATTAAAATAAAGATAGTAGCCTAATTATAATAAGAACTTCAGAACAATAAAGTTTACATACTGCTTACTTTCCAGAAACTTAAAAAATGCTCAATAAAGAAGGAAGGAAAAGATAAATGTAAGATCAGGAAAGATTTTTTCTCCCCTTGTGATATTATATAGCTTGCTAGTAAGCAAGACACTTTTCAGTGCTTGATTTTTTTGTGACAGTATCATTACAGAAAATTGTCAAATTATTTCTTATAGGATGAATATTATTACATTTTACTTATATTCTGGTTTTAATTTTTAAGCAATAAAACTGTACTTTCCAGCACATAATTTTTCAGATGTGTAGTTAAAAAGATTTTTTAAAATTTCCTAAAAGCATCGAATTTAATTATGAACATCATATACATTGTTGGAACACTAGAAAATAACAGCAATAATAACAATTTTAAAGCAATAATAAGGGACCTTGACATAAAATAATGTAAAAATGATCTAATTTGAACCAATACTTACAGGTGAGCTGCCTCTAGAAAAATTCATATTAGTATAAATCAGAAGCCCAATATCTTTATGGCCAGCTTCCATTGCTATAGTTAAAGCATTACATTCATCCTGAAAAAAAATAAAAAAAATAACAGAAACTGCAATTAATCAAACTTAATTAAAATTACAATGATATTTATGCTATGATATCATTAATAAATGGGCATCAAAGTTATATTTCGACTCTCATTCCTTTACAGCAAACTTTAAAAAAAAGTAACAATATGTATAAAATTATATCAGAGAAGTTGTCAATTAAATTTGAATGTAATATTAAATATTGTTTTTGGTTTTGAGATAATATTTTTGAGATAAAATATAATGAGTGTTTTGAGAAAGAATTGAATACTGCAGTGGTTTTCCTCCAGTTCACAATATACAAAAAAATTCCTACTTGTCATAAAAACCCCATTATCATGAGTCAGATTATATTTTCAATTAAATATATTAAATCTGAAATTTAGGCACCAGCTACAATTTTATACACATCAATCACATACATATAGTAAATTTCTTTCCTTTTATTTTATAAGAAAAACCACTTGTAAAATTTCATGATTGATAGAATGGTAAAAATAGAAATCCAATCTGAAACATCAAGTAACAGTAAAAATGCATATTAAAATATTTCAGACATTAGTAACTAAAAACTAAACTGAGTGGCACAACAGCACAAGAGGGCCAAAGCCTCCTGTGTCCATCTCAGTTTTCATGACCTTGGACACTGGGGTGTATGAACAAATGTTCTGATCAGGTGGTCAGTCTGATGCAAAACCCCCAGTATTTAATTCCCAAGAAAGCTTGGTACTCATTTATCGACCCACTGAAGGGATGTAAGGCTGTATCGACCTTGCCCAGCTTGGGATTTAAGCCTTGAACCTGTGGCATGGAAGCATGATACCCTACCACTCAGCCACTGGGCTTGACATTAATAATGAATTTAGTAATACAATAAAAGCAATTTTGCTTCAGAATCTACATCAAAAATAAATAGTTCAACACACACACAAAAAAAAATCTTTACGACAACTAACTACGCCATTCCAAAAAAATAAATATAAATAGTAAATATAACTGCTTTAGTAGTGCTAAAATATTTCAAGAATTGATGCAGTATATAGGTAATAGAGAAAATATTGTATAATAAATATTATAAACATAGATTAAAGTTTTTCTGTGTTAAATTTTTATAGCCAGTTTAAATAAAAAGAATTTTCAAAAATATATATTTGACTTTTGTCAGTCGAAACAAAATTTTTATAAGTTGATGGAACTAAATAAATATTATTGGAATTCAAAAACATTCAATATAAATTAAATAAAAATTTATCCCTATAATACGATCTGATACAGTGTAGAATAAATGTTACCATAAAAAGTATATACTGTATTAACTCGAATCTAAGCCTCCCTATTTTTCCAGTGTTTATGCTACTGAAAATCAAATGTGTCTTAGAATCAAAAATAAAACATTTGTTTGTTGTAGAAAAGTGACTTTTTGTTCCTTTCAAAAAGAAAAATGTACCCATCCTTTTTAGTCACTTGCATTGATAACTTATCCCCCTCCGCAGTTTATCTCCAGTATTAAGTCCATCTTAAACATTGTCATCTACTCATATTTAGAAAATTGTTTATATACGCTTTCTTTTAATCACCTAAACATCAAAGATACCAGTAATAGTATAAAGATGAGGTCACTGTGACATAAGTATGAAAAGGGAGGCAATTTTATATACAGAAAAAAACGGAAAAAGAGCAACAGCCACTAAAAATTTGGCATGGATGAAACAAATATATGTTGATGGCGTAAGCAAAATGATGAAATTTTTTTATTGTAAATATTCATCAGTCTTTAATATAATTCCTTTACATTCTACTATAATACATTCTTTAAAAAAAATGTTACATAATAAATGCATTAGATGGTACAGAAGGCGACACCATGTGGGAAAATAACGATGGCGGCACCAATTCCGAAGTCAGCTGTGACATTGGGAGTGACAAATAATTTTCGAAACATGATACTGACAACTGGATTAATTATAGGTTCATGTATGTACATTCTAGCATTTGAAACTTTTTAATACTTGGTAAAATAAATAAACTTATTTCTCATTATTTTTTTTTTAATTTCTTGTGCATCGGATATTGATGAAACTTTAAGACATTTTTTTTATTTTTCTCAAAGATGTGTAGAGAACTGGGGGTGTGGCTTAGAATTGATGGCAACTTAGATTCGAGTAAATACAGTATTTCAGTCATTGAAATAATTATTAAAATCATCTTATACAAAAACAATGCATACAATAATTGTTAATATTTTTACTAGATCCATGCAAATTTACACAATTCTCTATATTTACGACAGTAAAACATTCAAATCCCATTCTAAAACTTTTGAAAGATCGCAGGCCATAAGCCTTCATTTTACCATACAAGAAAATACTTATCATAATAAAGAATACTAATTCAGATTAAAACGAACTATACATTAAATTGTGAATAATAACAATTGTGACAACATACAAATATTTAATTTCACTAGACAAAAAAAAAATAAAATTAAAAATTAAAAAGCACAATAGAACATATTTAACAGTTATTAAATATTTTGCAATGCAAAATAATTGAATTAAAAAGGTTTCCAAACTCACATTATCAACAATTGTAGGATCACATTCAGGATGGGATAGTAAAATTTTAACAATATCCAGATGACCATGTTCTGCAGCACACATCAGAGCTGTTGATCCATCCTTATCTTGTAAGTTTACTTCTGCGCCAGCATCCAAAAGAATTTTCACAATGTCTTTTTTACCATGACTTACAGCCAACATCAGAGCAGTTTGACCATTCTAATAAAAATATCAAAAATAAAAAAATTACATACAATTATAGTATGAAAAAATAGAAGTTTATTTGTATTCAAAAGAAGCATTAAAAAAAATAAATGAAACACTTGCTCACAATGTGATATCTGGTGTCTTTGGACAAGAGAAAAAAAAATATTGTTTACCTCCACTCACAGTCAAAGTGGATGGTCATAAAAGAGGAAGAATAAGACAAAGGAGCGTGAATACAGACTGCATGCTAATAAACTGGTAGAACAAAAACAAGCTCCAAATACAAGTTACTAAGTTCATTTAAATTAATATTGTTTTGTTCCTATATTTTAAAGTTTTATTTTGGTACAAAAAAAAAAAAAAAGGTCATTACAACATGCTCCCCTTTCAAGAATCAAAGTTTGAATAATAAGAAGGAAAACTGTTTTTGCTTAGAATACTTGATGATAACATTGTGTGTAAGTACTTTGTTCTGAACTGAATTAGCATGCATTTGAACTAATTAAGATTTTTTGCTACTAGAATAGTTTTTCTTGCTAGTGGAAGAAAACACTTGTAAGTCATTGCTACAGATAAAGGTACCTAAGACATCAGTGGTAAAAAAATATAGAATATTGAAGGAAAAAAACTGATATTAAAGAATATTAAAAATTTAAAGAACTGATATATGCTATTATTAAAAGATGGAAACAAAAAGGGGAAGTGGAAGGAAAGGAGAAGAATTAGATAAAAGAAAAAGTGCAGAAATGATTTTAAATTACAGAAAAAAAGTCTGGGAAATGAAAAAGTCTGAAATAAAATGGTAACCAGTTAATTTTGAGATTCCAATAAAACCAAAATTAGAGCTGCATAACTTCTTAAAGAAGCTTAAACAAGAGTGTAATGACATTACATACATGATGTCATTACACTCTAGTTCAAGCTTCTTTGGATAAGAAATTTCGAGTTTCTTATCCAAATGGTTTCTTACCTCATTCACTCTTACTATATAATATAACACAAAAAAGGAAGACATAACCAGAAATTAAGAACAAGTGAATGAAATACTACTAAAAAAATACAAATTAACCACTGAGAGATTTTGTAAGGTGCTTCACTAAACATCATAAAGGAAATGAAAAATTACATGGTATATTTTACTCATGAACCAAAAAAATTATTCTCACAAACTGATTGGAGTTCTGGAAATCCAAACATTCAAATAAGTGAGGTCTAATGATCACTCGTAAAGTAAAACAAAATCTTTCTTGTGATGTAAAAGAACATTTAATCAACAAATGGTCAAATTATAAGAGTGAAAAAAGACTGGGTGATTCTAAAAATGTTGAAGTCAGCATAAATAAAATAAAAAAAAAAAAAAATCAAGAGAATATTTCAATGAAAACTAATGAACAATTTAATTATACATATGAAAAAGATCCAATGTACTTTTTAGTAGAGTTCACAGCCCTGGGATCCTGAAATCCGGGTGGTGTGTGTTTCTTCAAATCCTAGGATTCAAATAACTAATCCCGAGATTTAAGTTGCCTGAATTATGTTTTAAAATTTTTTTCTCATCAAAAATTTCTAAGAATTTAGTTCTCAGAAAATTTATACAGAGAGCTTCCACTTCCAAAACTAGACAGCACAACATTCAATGCTGTTCCCAGTAACAAAAAAATTGTGTGACTCATTAGTCTGATCATTATAACAAATTTTGATTTCTTTTTTCTGAATCATCAATCGTGAATCATTTTTTCTAAATTATTATGTTAAATCAATACAAAAAAAGGGTTTTAGATTTTTCTCTTTCTTTTTTTATACATCAAGAGATAACTTTAGTAATATTATTTTGTTACTATCAGTATAGTCTTATAAGCATTTAAGTTGTTATTGCTGTTTAAAGTATGGAAAAGGTATTTCTTCAAAATACTTTCTGAATATATATTTTTTGTGAATTACCTCAGTTATAGGTGAATTATTTCAATGTTTTCCTCTATTTTAATTTACAGAGAGATAAATTTAGAAATATTAATTTGTTATTATAAATATATTTTCAAATTAGATTGCATGTATTAATATTTAAATGTGTTAAACATATTTAAAAAAACATTTTGAGGAAGCTAAGTGGCAGAACTTTACTGGAATGTGAAATATAACAAGGTATTTATTTATTTTTCATATTGAAGTCTTTTTTTTTTTTAATTTTTTGAGTATTTTTATTACAGTTAATTTTAGAGTTTATTATGATTAATTTCTAGTATAACATATTAATAAGATAAAAAAAAGTATTTTTTCTGTGGGCCTTGTATAAGTAGAAAAATTTTTCAGATTAAAATTTATGTAAATCCATTATATCTTTTGCACGTGCTGTGTACAGGTATATGCGAGTTGGTCAAAAAAAAAAGTTCAGTTCAGTCTTCATAATTTTAACTTTGAAAAATCTACTTCCTTAGAAAGCCTTATCATGCAGTTATCAATTCTAAATATATTAAACATAAAAAAAACAGTGTTTCAATGAAAATAAAGGCTTTTATTCCGTTTTAAATTTACAATAAGATTTTGGAAAATTTCAAACATTTCAAACTTTAATTCAAATGGGTCAATTTTTAATGAATCCAAACAGTATTATTTTTAATTAAATTCATTATGTACTATTTTTTATTTGTTTTTTTTATGATGAATTAAATTTTGATTTGATTCAATAAATAATAAACTAATTTTTAAAATTATGTTTCCAATATTATTATGTAATTTCAACCATGTGTAAGTAATGCATAAGTATTTTTTCAATTTTTACCATTAGTTCACAATTTCTCTAAATATATATACAGTCGAACCTCTATATAATGAACCTCTATATTGCGAATTTTTCTATATAGCGAACTTTTTCCTGGAACATTGAACATTTCACGCGATTTCCTTTGTAAAATAACCTCACAGTAGCAAAGTGCATTTTCTATATAACAAATTTTTTCTTTGTGATTCAATTTTTGTTCTCCCTTTTTTTTTAAAGTATTTCTGAAAAAATTTCAAGTTTTCTCTCATTAACACATTTCATGGAAGTCATAAATCTTGAACTGGTTTTATTAGATCCTAACTTGCTGAGAGCAATAGTTAGATGTTTCATCCAAGTGCAATTTTTAACCCTTATTGCCCAGTTCAATAGAAACACCTTCGGTATCCTCTTTCACCCTCAGTGGAGTTGTCCCGTGTTCTAATTATAAAATAGTGTATGTTTAATATTACTTGTATGCTTTAAATTATAAAATGTCCTTAAAATTCATTAATTTTAGTATAAAATTTTCTTAATATTGAAAATACAGTGAATTCTTCGACATTCTTTTTCTTGTTTCATTTGCAGTTTTTCTTTCTTGATCGATAAGATATATAAAATAAACATACATTAATTTAAAAAAGGTGTGAATAATTACTTTTTTAATATATAGTGTTTATGAATTTAAAATATGTTTTATGCGGTTTACAAAGTATATTAAATGATGAACCTCTATACAACGAACTTTTTTCCAGGATTTAGCGACTTTTATACAGAGATCTAGCTGTATACATCTTCTTCAAATTTTCAATCATTAATAAAATACTTTTTTCATCCACTCAAGTTCAAATCCATTTTTTTAAACTTGTAGTGGATGACACTTGATGTTAATACAGTTTTTTCAAATATTAATTCTATTTAATTAATAAATAAAGAGTAACAAACAAAAATAATTGTCCAACACCATATATAAAAAGGAAAATTGCTCATTGTGTCCTTGTAGTACAATGGATAGCACATTGGACTTCTAATCCAAAGGTCATGGGTTTGAATCCCACCTGGAATACCTATGCTAACAACTCAGTCAAGAGTGAAGATTGTGTTAATGTGATCCATGGTTTATAGGGATGTATGGGCAGTTGTGCCATCCTGTTAGAAAAAAAATAGTTACAAATGGTAAACACAGTTACAATGGTACAGTTACAATGGTAAACAGTTGTAAATTAATGATGCCACAAATGGATTCAAAATGTAGGAGATGTAACAATACAAATCAATTTATGTGCATTGCACATTCAGGTCCAATCATATCCACTCCTCCAGGCCACTTTTATTTGCCCTCAGCCTGTATATGAAGAGATTTTCCAACAGATATATGACACATGATACAACTGTGATGCAGGGCAGAAAAGGACAATTTAAAAACAAGAAACCTGCCAATAAAGACTAATAAAAAGTGTAATAATCATTGAGGTTGGATCATAGTATTTAAATCTACATCTGAATGAAAATTTTAAGCAACCTTTACAAAAAATAATTTACATCTAAGGGAAAGAAACAAAAGCTAATATGAATTCAGAAGCATAAATTCCTATTGCGAATTTAACATTCCTGCCAAAACTTTAAACAAAAACTGTGAGGAAAATATATGTCTTTTAACATAGAAGCAGAAATCTGCCAAGCTTCAATTTATTACAAGAAAAATGAAATATACTTTTGACAACAAAAAGTCCATTTTAGCAGAAGCAGATAAATGTTTTATATGTTTGATTATTTTCACAAGTTTTCAAATTATTAAATCTAATGAAGTATTCTGAGTGAGTATGATATGAAGAATATGATGTATATGAAGAAATTGAGCAATCTAAGTTGGAAAAGTTAAGAGAAGATATAACTGACTATGAAAATTCTCCTCTCAAAATAGCAAATTTTGCAGCAACTCATTAGATGAGATAAATGATGATGTAATCCATCCAAGATGTAGTATTACTAAAAACGAATAAGCAAAATTTGACTCCCTTGCTAATATTAGTCAGAATGCTGAATTAAAAAAAAGAGGGGGTACTCTTACATTAATGTGGACTCAAGCCACTAAAATTTTCAAGAAAACATACCTATAAGAATTGAAAATTACAACTGAAAAGGCTGCTGAACAAATTTCTCTATTTGCCTAAGGAAAAAAGATTGTGCAAAATATTTCCAATATTAAATTTTAATGAAAGGGGGGGATTCCAAACTGGTGATTTCCTTTATCAACTTATTCCTGTTACTAAGAACAAAATCTAAGCTGGATGGACTGGTCCAGGTGATATAAAAAGAGAATTCCAACCTATTTTTACAAGGTGAAATAACTGGATGGGAAAATATATCATTGGCATACAAATAAAATGGGATTGTAACAAGAATTCTGTCAATAAGTGTAATATTTGAAAATTAAAAACATTGAGGATGGGGATATTATGACTACATCCGATAAAGATTTTTCTTTACCTGAGCAGAAAGTAAAATGAAAATGAGAGAAAAGAGATACAAGACATTTGAATCAACAGGAGAACCAATTAATACCTTTACTTCATAAACATCAAAAACTGTCTATGAATTAAAAGTTGCTAAAGCAGAAAACTATAAAATCTGATTACTACCAAATAAAGTGAAGAAAAAAAATGCATAATTTATATTACACCAGAAGCTTTGAAAGAAAATGTTGATTAACAGATTGAATTATTAGTAAGTGGGCTTATTGAAGAAAGCAACTTCAACATAGCCCACTCAGTTGCTTGTGCATCCAAAACAGATGGCAAAACATGATTATTTACTAATTATCAATCTCTGAGAATAACAGCAAAATACGTAGCATAGGAAAAGCTAACATTATAACTATGCTGAGTTTATTAAAAACCTATTAGATCAACCTATAGAGGAATAAAGTAAAAACTTTTGGTTTAAAGTTCATAACATGCCTAATATCATTCCAAATAATGCCTTTTAGATTAAGAAATACTACTGCAGTAACTTTTTATAGAAGGTTATATATAATATTTTAAAAGAATTTAAAAACTTATGCATTTGATAATTATTTTGCCATACTTCCCAATGATTTTAAAAATCTTGTCTTATTCATCTCCAAAAGTCTAACTAAATTGGAAGTTCTTGGATTTATTACAAAAATTCAAAGAAATCTACCATAATTAAACCTCATACTTAGTGTACAAAATTAGATATGAAAAACGCCAGCCTAATTCAGGAAATATTAGAACTATTTGAAAATAAATAGCACTGGAATTAATTCTCAAATAGCTCTGATACCAACTGAAATAAAAACTGAACAGAAAGGCTTACTTGAATTGTGTAATTATTATCACTACTACATTCATTGCAGAAATCATGTATACTATTACAGAATTTAGCTAAGGGAAAAAGCACCAGACATAGTTCTATGGAATGAAACACATCAAATCACTTTCCTGCAGTTGAGGAAAAAAAACTTTCAAACTATGTACCTGTTTTACCAAAATCATAATATATTGTCTTCTGTAATTCAGAATGTATCACCATAGTAATCCTATAAATTACAGTGTGATGGGCACTGTCACTTCAAAATACAATCATTCAGTATCAAACTGTCTTGATAGGAAACTAAAACAAAGCTGAAGTGCTAAAGAAATAAGCATGTACACTTCTTTGTGTGTTTATGAACATTGAAACAAATTTATTTCAGTTTATTTGCTACAAATAAACAGTTTTACTTTATATGCTTAGTAATGTTAAAAATTGTTTTGATTTTTTTCTTCTTTTTAATTGGAATAAGAAACTACCGATTTCTTTACATGCAAGCTTACTGTGATTCTTTTGTTTCACATTTTTCGGGTTTTTCTTGAGATTATTATGAATTGCATAATATGTTTATATACTATATGATATGTTATGCATGCTTTTCTTCTCACACAATAACAAATTTTTTAGATAAATGATTCAACATCTTTTTCTTGGGAACAAGGCTGTATTTTTTTTTGAAGGGGGGGGGGGCCAAGGGGCTTATTTTAATATACATATTTGCTTGTTTTTGTAATTTTATTTTTGGTTTACTTAAATAAGACCTTGAAATAAAAAAGTCCTTACAATACAACTTACCTGAGTTGCTTTCATATTTATATCTCCTATGCTAAAAAGTCTATGAACAACATAATGATGGGCATCATTTTTCATATCAGCTAATGCAACTAACATAATGCTAGTATAACCAGCCTGAAAATTGAATTTGAATTGCATATTAGTACAATTATGAAATTGATATTATAGAACACATTTACAAGAGAAAGTAACAAGTAAAAATATTCATATAAATAAAGAAATCAGTAAAAAAATAGTATATAAGAAGAAAAAAAAGGAAAAATTGAGAAACCATCCTAATTTTCAAAACATGGCTCAAAGTGAAAGAGCAAATAAGATCATAAAAAGAAATCTTGTACCAATATAATGCACAAGGTATAAAATTAGAAAAAAATGTAAAAATCTTTTTTTTTTAATCCACATTACCTTTAACATTTTAATAAGTAGTGAAAGATGTTTATGCAAAAGTAAAAATATTAATCTATAGCACAATCTCTATAGTTATGCAATTACATTTTCAATATTAAAATTTAAAAAAATTAGCAATAGTACATACTTTATTTTTCTTATTAACATCACAGACTTTTGAATCAATCAAAATGCTCACAACATCGAAATTTCCATAGGAAATAGCATAATGAAGAGCAGTATTACCCTGAAAATTCATAATGTTTCATTCAGTGTGTAATATTTAAAAAATAATTCTAAGGAAAAATGAATATAATAAAAATTTTCCTTTCACATGATTTTATTACCAATACTACAATTACAAATGAATAAATACAAAATATTTCAACAGAAACATAAAATACATCTTAAATTTTTTTTTAAGGAAATGTAATACAAAAAAGCTTAAAAACACCAAGAACATAATAAATAATCTTACATTAGAATCAGCAAGATTAACAACTTTTTCCAATAGAAGTTTGGAAAAATCTTCAAATGCATCAAGATAATCTTCAATCAGAAGAGGATCTGCTTTCTTCTGATTTGCAACTCGGAACCATTCATTTTGTATGATAGTCAAACTTGAAAGCTATTAATATAGATAAAGACAACTTAAGATTAAAAACACAAACACAAACATAAAAATTGAAAACTTAACCATATGCATGCAATCAAACTAATTTCTAAATAAACTTTTAATGTATATGAAATAACTAATAAGATTTCTCTTTTTTCTGAATCCTTAGTGGATGTTATTCTATTTTTTTACTGTATGCCTAAAATTACATGTAATATTGAAAAGAAATAAAATTTATATAGTCTTACATGTGCAAGTAAAGTTACTCAAAAGGAAGGAATGATGACAGCAATTCCGTGATTACAGTAGAAATACGTAAAAATATTTTCAAGACAAAAATTTTCACTTATTTAAAATTAGAATATGTATATATATATATATTTAATACACAAAACTTGTCAAATCCACACATAAAATATCCAAGCGCCAAATATCTTAACTACACACATGTTTAATCAAGTACAAAAATTTGCACACACAATAAAATCTTAAGTGTAATTAAGTTTCCATTTTTATATTATCATTATCAAATATAATAACAAATTTAAAAAACTGGCATCTGATTTGGGGTAATACACATCTTATTCTCAATTGTAAAGTTATAGAAAGCTTATCTTTCAATGATAAATTCATATAGTTCATAACAATATTTTTGAAACATTAGCTGCTGATACTATTTTTGAAATTTAATTTTGAAGCTAAATGACATTTATTGGTAAAGGATCTTGTAATTTTTTAGCTGCAGTTCAGGAATTAGAGCATATCCTAGTTGACTAAGGAAATGTATAATAGTATTTCAGTTCAAAAATGATACATGAAATGCATTATATATAATTGTTAAACAGAATGACTAGAATAAGTAAAGCATTCAAAATGTTTTACTTATAATTTTTATTCAATAATATTCTAATTCTGATTAGATGAATACTAAAGTTGAGGATTGGGTAATATTTGGTACCAACTTTTACTAATCCAACAAACTGAAAATTGATTCAATGGATGTAATGAACAAAATCGAATATACTTACTTTAAACAGTTAATACAAGATATTAATTTTTTTTTTGTAAGAACACTAATTCAAAGTTGTGCGAGGACACAACTTGATATTGACATAAATATCTATATTTATACCTCACATTCTTAACTTCAATATTACATCACATACAAATGATACACATTCTGCTGAAAAACAAAATATGGTACTTGCATATCATACCATCAATCAATTTTGCCTAATCAAAAGACACTACCAATTCGAAAGACATCAGTAAATGTTGTTACCATTATTATAATTACTGTGTTTACACATTAATACATGTGGGAAAGACTTATCACAACTAATTGCATATGGCAGGGTTTGATGTCTTTTGATTTGAAGAAATTGGTCGACAGTATAATACACACATAAGCACCCAAAATTTTTACAATTTTTCAATTAATATTATAATTTATTAGTGTATACAAGACTATCCAATCCATATACTTTCCTAAATTGCTTCAGAAAATAAACAAGATTGAATGAAAAATTATAAATACATAAATATCATCAAAAATTAACACTTTAAAGTTCTCATTGTTCATTATTTCTTTTCATAAGTAAGAAAAATTTAGTATTCCTTATTTTATTGAAAAAGTAAATAAAGAAGCTCTTTTTACTCTCGTAATACCATTCAATACATCTGAATGTTTAACAAAATTAACTAAACTGCATCAAAAACAAGACATTATACTATTTGAATTTTTAATATCAAATTAGATGATTTTGAGATACATGCAGTCATTTATTTGTCTAACTTTACATGTTTTAGTTGCCATAAGTGTGTTTACAATTCAGAAGTGAAGTTATTTAATTTTAAAACATGTTTATATTCCCCAACTAGCTGTTACCTGCCTGCTTCGCTGGGTATTTCATGATGTTGTATGAATATATACTGTTTACATGTATAAATTATTGATATGTAAGTTATTAGCATTAAGAATTTGATTGCATCAAAAAATATTCTAACTCTTGTATTTTAATTTAAAACGAACAGAATTTCTAAAATAGAGGTAGAATTTTCTTTTGCACCATCATAAACCCTTTCAAAATGGGTTTCTGCCAAATCTATTAGTAATAAATCTCTACTCAATGAAATAAATATGCTTGCCAAAATTCGTCTAAATCTAATTGATCAAAAATCGAAAAAATTTTTTATTACTAAGGCTCATAAGCCCTTTGAAAGTTGATTTTCTTAGAGTCGATTTTTTTTCCTTAAGACCCGCTCTTGGCAGCTAAATTTCCAGTCTGTTTGTCTAATAGTTCCCAAACAGGAATATTTATTTGTGCAGCGCCTTTTATAATCTGTCTAAACTCTCCTCAGGTGTCGATATTTGTAAAACTTCTTTTGTAGCGAAACTCTACTTCTTGAAAGTAATAGGCCTACCGAATTTCAAGTCTAAGTTTAACAGTTTTAAAATAGGAATATTTATCTATAACGCTCCTTAACCCCCTCGGAGTCTATTTTAATGGAACCAACTTTAAGTTGAATTCTACTCCATGAAAGGAACATGAATACCAAATTTCCATCCTGTAGGTGCAATAGTTCCTAAATGGGAATATTTATCTGTAACACCCTTTAAGCCCTCGCACCCCCTTTCTTAAGGGGGCGGTTGCGAGGCTTTGTGCCTTTTTCCCAAAACCTCTTTTGTAACATCTCTATTCCATGAAAGTAATACATCTACCAAATTTCAAGCCTGTCAATCTATTAGTTCCAAAACGAGGAATTTTTGCTATAATGCTTCTAAAGCCCTCGCAATGCTTCTTGGGTTTCGATTTTTGCAAAACACCTTTTGTAGCACATCTCTATTCTATGAAAGGAACATGCCTACTACTACTATTCAAATTCAATTTAACACAGAAAAATATTACTTATTTTATATGCTACAATGGCGAAATACACACACAAAAGGTTAACAAAATAAAATACCAATAAAAAGTTAACATTGAGTTATAATAATTTAAATAATCTATTCTAAAGTAAATCCACAATTTAAATAATCTATTCTAAAGTAGTTGTCAAAAGACTAATTCAACTGTCATTGAGCACAGCATTATGTGGCTTTCAAAATTATGAAAATTACATCAAAAATCTTAAGATAGTAGACTTGGAAGTTTCATATGTGTGTATGTTGTATCTAGAATATTAAAATATAAATAAAAACAATTGCTACATACTTAGTATATAAGATATTATAAGTTAAATGCTTCACATTTTACCACATTCTCATGCAGCATATTTAACATATGCAGTATCTGAAATTTCCAATTTATGCTTTAAATTGAAAAATCAATTAAAAATCTAAATTATTGCAATATACACCTAACAATTTTCTACACTATCTGAAATAGTATCCTTTTAATATATTTCACTACAAAAAAATATTCATCCTGCATAAATAACTTAATGGAAAAACTATCCGTAAGATAATGTTTATTAAAAATCAACAAAACTGTTGTACATAATTAACTTAAATTTGACATAATTAATTAAAAAATTTGACAACATATACCTCACAAAATTAAACCTAAAATGCACAACTATTATGATTAGAAATTACTAAATAAATAATCAAATAATATTCCACAAGCTTTAAAAGTAATCATTAACTTTGATGAACAATTTTTACAGAACTTACTGTCTTTTTCTCTCCTCCTCTGTTAGGTTTCTGAAGATAATCATTAAGCACTTTACAGGCAGCTTTTACTTCTTTACTTAAGTCTGCCCTAAAATTACATTAGAAGTATTTTATTACCTAGTTTCATTAAATTAATATGAAATAAATTCTTTTTAAAAAATTGAAACAAACTTTTTGTGTGGAAGAACTGGTAGATTTGTGAAATCAGGGAGTATTGACGGACCAGAGAATTCTTTCAGTTCATCAACATCTTTACGTAGCTTTTTATCATCAAAACTTTTTTTAGGAATTGAGCTATGAAAATATAAGTATTTCAAATTCAAACTTATGAAACAAATTGAATTTTTAAACACTATAAAGATTACAAAAGATAAAAAAGAAGATAAATAACTTTAATTGTATATTTTGCTTGAATATTAAACTGCTAAATTTAACAGAAATGTATCATTATAAAGAATATATGAAACTGGAATTTCATTTTGATACAAAAGTAATAGATTAAATACATAAAATGTGAGAATAAATCTCCAAAAATATTTATTCCACTCCTTTATAAAGATATCCATTAAAAATAACAAATGAAATAAAAATAACAGCTAAAATGTTAAATAAATACACTTTTTTCAGTATACTTCAAAAATGTTAGAAAGAAAAACATTTTTATGAGACAAAAATAACATTTATTCACCATCAGAATTTTTTTAAAATCTAAATTTGAATTAGGAAAACTAGACAGGAAACAAAGTATATGGGAAAAAGGAAATTCTAAAAGAAATAATTAGATAAAATGAAATAAATACATGAAGTAAATCAAAATTTATTTCATGATAAAATAAATTTGTGTTCTTTATATTATTTTGAGGTAAAAATCCAGATAATATTGAAATTTATTAGAAAAATTACATACAATAAAATTATGCATCAAATTTAAAATGAAAAAATTAAATAGTTGTGAAAAGAAAAATCAGGCAACATGCTGATTTACATAATTTTGAATTTACAAATAAATTTCGCACATCAGAGGCAAAACTTTTATAAACAAATGGATCACTCACTTCCATAATAACCATGAAATTATAAGAAAAATACATAATTAAAAGAAATCCCAAAACTCTAAGAAATAGTGACCAAGTTTTGTTTTATATTTTAAAAATAGATTACCATGTTAATAATTATATTAATGTTTAAAAATCCTGCCTTTACATTTTTTTTTTTAATGTGGGGCTAATCTTGGCCAAATTTATCAAAAAACATTTAATTTCAATCCGATGCAATGGCATTTACATAACAATTCAAATAAGTTTAACATATTTACAAAAATTTTAAATTAATATTTGAACCTTCAAACAATTTTCTATAAGAAAAGTGATATTTGTGACATTTTCCCCCTCTTTATATACATTTAAACAAATAATACTAATTCTGTTAATTAACAAGCAAATATATGTATAAATATTATTTTTAAAAATTTATCAGATCTTGAATAGCGTTTACAAGTTTTTATTCCCTAGGAAATTTTACATAAAAACATAAACATGTAAAAAAAAATTAAATAACTAATTAAATGTATACTTAAAGAAGACACTAACCAAAAAACAATTTTAAGTATTGTACTGCAATCACAATAATATCAACTAATATTACATCTATAATATATAAAAGAAAAATACATTAATACCTTTGTGTAGATAGTTTTTTCTCAGTTGCTTGAACAGAACTATTTGAACTCCTTACAATAGAACTTTCTACTCTTTGAGCTTTACTAACTTGAATTTTCAGCTTTGCAAGTTTAGTATGGTTAGTTTTTTCTGCACTGCCATGTACTTTAATATTAGGTCTCGGTATTTTGGAATCTGTTGTACTTGCAGCAAAACCTTGTGCAACTGAATGAATTGTAGCACTGCACTTGTCACATATGAGCATGTCACTTTTTGAAAGACTTAAAGTACTAGAAAAATCATCAGATGTATTTGTACTAACAGAACACCTATCTACTTTTTGAGAGTTTTCAGATTTATTGTGCACACAATTTTGACACTCAATAACATTGATGTCTTGATCTCCAACACCAACAGTTTCAGTTTGACGAAGGACACATTTTTCACAATTCTCACTATGCATAAGTATATCACTGCCAGGTTGCAAATGAGGTTGAAGAGATGAACATTCATCACACACAATAGATTTAATACTAAAATCACCAATGCCGATGGATTTTTTAATTTTCTTACAATTAAAACAAAGAATGTCATTTATGTTAAAACTACCTACTCCAATATCTTTTTTTGTTACCTGTTTCTTAATAATTTCAGGACTTTTAGATTTCACTTCCAAAGTTACTTGAAAGCCAATACTTCGTGATGCTTTATCTAATGTCTGTAATGATTTTGTACAATATGAAGGTGAAACAGAAATGCATTTATGCTTAAATAATTTATCATTATTTACAATAGGCTTCATAAGAGATTGGTCAGTGTTGACCGATTTACTACTGAAATACTTAATGTCTGTATTAGTAGAAGATGCAACATAATATTTAGCAGGAGTATGAGTAATATTACTCACAGAAGGACCTGTTTTACGGAATCTAGCCTGCAAGAAAGATCTAGAATGTTCTTCCGAGCCTGCCAGAGACTCAGAATCACTTTCCAAAGATTCTGATGATACACTTGTGCATTGGTCAAAGTTTTTCTTGTTTTTCAAGGAAATTAATAAGTCACTAAAAGAAACATCACTACCAACAGCAACAGATTTTAATTTGTTAGGAACATAACCAATTCCAATATCTCTAGTTAAAACTGAACAGGAAGTAGCAGCATTTTTCACATTTTTCTGCTGTTCAGATGAAATATTTTTCACATCATTCACTTCCAAATGTGAAATTATTTCCTTCTCAATATATTTCTTCTTAGTTATATTGGCATCTAGCCATGATGCTATTCCAGGAGATGATAAAGAATCTTCATGAGATTTATTGGACAGACATTTCCTTGTCAATGTAGGGGACATAATACCTTCATTTTCTAATCTTTTCAATTGATTTTCCAGGTGATGTTGACGTTCTGAAGATTTTTCAGCGGTGGAACTGGATTGTTTAACATTGAGCTGATTGAGTAGAAATTTCTTTTCTTCAGCCAAAGCATACAGTTTGACCTAAAAGTATATTCAAAATAATTCTAAGCATCTGCAATTTAAATTTGAAGTCATATCTATTGTTACACAAAATATTTTACAACTATAGATGTCAAAAAATCTATTAAGGGAATACTACTTTTAATACATAATGTAAAACAGCACTGCTTAATTATTAATTGGTTAATAAATATAAATGTGTGAACATGTCTTCAATCCTTTGGTGAATACAACCATAATGACATAATCTCTAGCTGCGAATTATTGACAAAGCACAAGCAACCAGTTGCAGCACCTTCACAACTACTCTTCTAAATATTAGTTCTTTTTCTATCAAAACAGATCTCTCAACATTCAGCATTGACACCAAAGTGAATATTTCAAATTTTTTTGAAGTTTTTCGATTTTCCAGTAGCTTAAAAATTTTGTAACTAATAAAATGAGCTGAAAACATTAACATTTAGAAAAAGACCCTACAATAGAAGATTTACTATGCATGAAAACAATTTCAAAATAAGATATGAAAATGTTTTTTTTTTTTTTAATTCTTAAACTAATACAATAAAATCTGCTTATGTATTGATCTTCATAATTAAAATGGCAAGCTGGAAAGACATGAAGAACAAAATAAAGAAAAATATTACATAGTTAAATAAAACTATTTTTAATAGGAAACTATAGTACAAAGCACAAAAGTATAAAGCTCTATGAGTTTTATAATCTTTAGTAAAATACAAAAGAAAATTAATAAAAAGTATTTAATAATTAAGATTAAGTAATAAAAAATCTTAAGTTCCATGAATATATTTACTAAAAAAGCTCAATTTTTTACTTCACAACCAAATTATATTTAATAATACTCAAATACACACAAATAAAAATGTAAGCATAATCAATAAAATTCTGCAGGCTTTCTGTCCTCTAGCTAAAACTGTAACAAATTAAAATACAAAAAAATAGTTTCAATAAATTATCTCACTATGATTTCATCTGAAATAGAGAAAAAGAAAAAGTTAGCCAGGGTACAAAAATTATTGTAATAAACAAGCCTTCCAATATATAATATTTGAGAATATTCTATGAGAAAATTTAGCTTAGGAGCACTTATAAAGCCAAACGCCCCAATTTGTGAGCTGCACTCAGAGAGTAAACATTTTTGAAAAGATTCCCACAATGTTTGATACTATTAATGCTAATCTTGCATGAAGGTTGAAGTCACTAAATTAACCATCAAAGGGGTAATATTTAAATTTTATCTTTGATAAAGCAAGCAATTGTTTTAATATAAAGTATGAAAAAAAGTTGTTACTTCTGTTATTGAAATTCATTTAAAAACTTTTTAAATGTGATTTCATTAAAACTAATAATTTTGTCAAATTAACTAGTAGCCATGTACATGTCAAATACTCAACATTAAAAAAGAATATATATTTGTACTACCAGTTTTAAACATGAAGTAAAACAAAAGCTAAAAATTATATAATTTACAATATACTATTAGAATCAATATTTGGGATGTCCCGATTTTAATAATAACTTCAAAATTGGAATAATTTATCTGAGTAAAAAAAAATGCAAAATATATATATACCTGTAACAGAGGAATGGTTTTTACTTGGTCTTCTAGTTCTTTCATTCTTTGTAAACTAGATGCCATTCGTTCTCTGATACTACTAAGAACTGTTTTATTTATTCCCATTGATTGGTAGGGTGAATTTACACGAGGTTTACATAAAACATCTATGGATGAAGTCATCTGCTCAGATACTGTATAACCATGCAAAATCTAAATAAGAAAAGAAAAGGTGATATTCATTAGAATTAACTTTTAATAAATATTCTATAACTCAGTTAACTTTTTACAACTTCTATATTTGTGACAGCTAATACATTAAAATAAACTTTAACACAAAAACAATCAAGTACAATCCAAATATGATTTGTTCAAAATTTCTAAACTTTTAAGAAAAAAGAGAAATATATATATATATAACTGATGGATAACTATAAATATAAGAATAAAAAGTAATTTCAGATAAAAAATTTTATGTAAATTAAAAATTATTCTTTAAAAAATAAAAATTCAAATAAAAAATAACTACGTTACATAAAATTAATATTTTTAAAAACTTTTTATTTGAATAAAGAAAAAATAGAAGAAAAATCAATATAATACAATTATATAAAGATATACGAATTTGTAACACTTAGAAGAGACAAGATTCATTTTGAATAAATCCCCCTCCAACTTCTACCCTTCCTTTAGCCAGCAGTAAAAGCATTAAAGTTTCATGAACTGGATATTTCTTCCAAGCCATATAATTACAAGTCAATTTTATTTTCAGGACAACTGATAAAATCTTAATTATTTTAAAACTTATATGCAGTTTGAAGATTTTTGTGACCAGTACAGTTTAATAATAAATAAAAAAAATTAAAAACAAAAAATAAATCAAATAAACAATGCTAATTTATTATTTAAAAAAATATTGAAAAGATTTTAATTTTTTTAAAAAAATTCATTTTAGATAACTTAAATACATTCATTTAAAACACAGAAAAGTTGAATTTATAAATAACCTATACTTTTATTAAATATATATTTATAATTAACAATGAGTAAGAACACAAACAGGAAATGCTAAAGATATTAACGGAAAAAATTCAACCAAAATT
Source organism: Trichonephila inaurata madagascariensis (assembly GCA_019973955.1). Lineage (NCBI taxonomy): Eukaryota > Metazoa > Arthropoda > Arachnida > Araneae > Nephilidae > Trichonephila > Trichonephila inaurata. Next base: position 417,907 of record BMAV01008309.1, read on the forward strand.
TACACAGTACCCTTTACATGCATGAAGAGTAACATATATTTGAATGCAATCATTCTAAAATGAACTTAAAGGGGAAAAAAAAATAAACAAAATTTTAAAATGTTTACCAACAAATTTCTTCATTTTAAAATAATCCTTAAATAAAAATTCCTCAATGTGCATCATTGAATGATACATTGATCCAAACAATTGATATTCACAAAATTGTATTTTTTTTTTTAACTAGAAAACAATCATATAATAATCCCTCTGCAAAAAATTACTGCATGCAAACAGATTTCTTTCAGTTTTCAAAAAAAAAAATGTATGACACATCTTTAGTATGTTCATTAACAAAGTTACATTTCTAATGTGAAGATTGACAACTCACTTTAAAGGATCAAGGTATTTATCAATTACTTCGTTTACAAATTGGTGCTTCATTTTATGTGGTAATCACTGGTATTGATCAGTGTTACAGATACTGATGCTTTTATTTATCACTTATTTACTGTAATACAGCTGCATATTTTTTTTTACACCATTAATAATTAATTAAGTGCCATCAGTGTGCCTCTTTTTAAACATGCCAGTAATGGTAATATGTTTGTATACATGTATTAAGATCAATACTAAGAAAACAAAAAGGTCTTTCAGTATTTCATTTCATAGAATTCCACTGAATTAATTTTTACAGACAGAAGGAGAGATCAGATGTGAAAAGCACAGAATATGTATTTTGAAGGTGTTCATGCCACTTTTAACAGTATTGGTTAAATAAATGATGAATTACCAGGAAATTTGCCACTAAGCTACAAACAATATATTGGTAAATTATGTGTTTGAATATAAAAAGAGAATAAATTTTGATATATAACAGAAGCTAGCTGCCCCCTTCGTGATGCAGAATAGCTATAATACAACCATATTGGCTATTTTTAAAAATATAGGTATTTGGAATTTTTTTTAAAAGATAAGTGAAATGCATCCTGCACAAAGAGGTATAGCAGATAACTACTAAAGAATTGAAGTTTTAACAAAATAAATCACTTTTCATTTTGGTTTTGATATGCAAAATTATCATGTTATTTTTATTGAATGATAATGTTTTCTTAACTTAGTTACGATTCTTGAGGCCCAAGTAGTCAAAGCTTAAATCCTAATAACTGTTATCAATTTTGTTTTCAATGTAAATTTAAAAAAGAAAGTTAATTCATTTTTACGTGTTCTTGCTTCCATTTACTGTGTTTTGAATTTACTGAGATATTCTTTAAATACCTTTTTGAAATGGAAAATTTAGTTTCTCTCATCTAGGCAAGATTCAGTTTTGAGACTTTTAAATCAAAAGAAGGCCTACATTTTTAGCAAATTTTAGTAAACTTAGCTTTCTGATGTTATCTTTTGTCTTCCCTGAAAAAATGGATCTAGCAAAAGGTAAAATGGAGGACTTAATTAAATTGAAAGAACAATTAGATTTTGATATTACACTCAATTCAAAGGTGAAAACATTAAAAGAAATTTTTAAGAGTGATGGAAGAATTCATCAATTTGATGTCTGAGGAATATATTTGTATAAAAAACAAAAGGAAAAACAAAGGAAATTAAGGAGCAAGAACCAAAAGAAGACATGAAAGTTGAGAAATAAAAACAGAAAGAACAATTAGAAGAAAGTATGCTGAGAGAATGATTTACATAAGAAAAGTTAAAACTGGTAGTTCAAATCAGATTAACACAAGGACCCTCAATATAAAATTCAACATTATGTAAAGAATTAAGTAAGCTTTTTGTCACAAGTATGATATGAAAGAATGTCAGCCTGTATTCAGTACAATTTGAACATCAAGTTAGAAGGATATCTCTCCAAAAGGAACTTTAGGTCACATATGTGTTAGGTCTACTTTCACAATAGTAGGAATATAATTACTTGTAAGCCTGAGGAAAGGGTAATGCTTACAAACATATGAAAAATGTAATGCTAAGGAGATTTAAGTAACTCCAGAAAAACTCCAAATTGATTAGTACTCGACAAAAAGTTGTTGAATATACTTAGAAAGACTTCTGTTATGAACTGCAAAAGAATACTATTTGGATGAATGGTTCATAATTAACCAATAACGAGAATTAGCTGAAAAACTGAAAGCATTGCTCACAAGGTATAAGAAAAACAATGCAATTTAAATTGGTCAATGTGTTTAGGAAGGGAATAAGAATTTAATGGACTAGGCAAATTTAGGAAGTATAGGAATCAGCCCTGGAGGGTAGTGGGAAATCTGGGTAAAAATTCAAATATGAAGTAAATAAGCCAGAAAGAAATTTTTTTTAATTTAGTTGGAACAAACACTTTGACAAAAAAAGACACTCATGATGCTTCTACAGTAATTCTCCAGATTATTTTCATCCAAATTTTTCAAGTGGTAGAAAATTTCAGCACCCATAAATAATATTTTGGAATGTGATGAAAAAATTAATTTTTAACAGTCATGTACTTTTCAAAGAAAAATAAATGGTAAAAAAACTGAAATTCTTTGAGATACTGGAGCATCTACAGATACTGTATTCTGCAAATTTGAAACACTTAAAGATATCACTGTTGAACGTATATGGATACAACCACCCTTGGATGCTGTGATTGAACTTACTTACCATACATAGCAGAAGTTCTCATTGAATGTAAATGGGGAAAACATTCAAACAGAAATTGATGGAAAAGGAGACTTTTGAAAAATTGGTTGAAAAGCCCCAAAATTTAGCCATTGACAATGAAAACAAATTTAAAAAAAGACAACACCTTTCAGTGGATGATGGACCACATCTTGCTGAATTAACTAAGCTTGACGTAGATCAACTCCTGTTGAGCGAAAAGAGGAAGTTACAAAGAAGCAGTGGCATAACATATACCCTCACATTGCAGGGGGAGGGGGCAAGGACTCTAGGGGCACAAAGCTTGACTGATGCAAAGTATGTATTTGGGCTTGGGGCCCAAAACCTGAGTTTACAGGGGAGCCCTAATATCCTCCATTATGCCACCTCTGCAAAAGAGTATGGGTTATGCAAAAAAAAAAACTGCAAGTGAAAAGAAAAGTAGATAAAAATGAATTGGAGAGAAAACTAATTCTGATGACCACTCAATTACACTATATACTAAAAATATAACATGAAGGCATATTGTGTCATTTAGGGGCAACAAAAATGAAGTATCACTTAGCTGAGTATTTTTTTCTGGAAACACTGTTACAAGAATTGTGAAGACATCAACACATAAAATCTTAGTTAAATGGTTGGAAAGACCAGTGACAAAAAGAAGATCCTAATGACTTTGGCTCCAATTATTGCTTTTTCAAGCATAATATTTGTTGTTCTTTTGTCAAATTACTTCCACTCAGGTATCTCTCGACAGCACATTTATTTACATACAAATACGAAAATAACGATCACGGAAACAGCACATGGCAAGTCTAACCAAAAGCACACAGCGACCAGTCCGCTAGTGAACCCCGTAGAAGGAATGCATGGGAGTGAAGCGGGAAAACCTCGCATGGGCGGGTCACAGTTATCCTTCCGCCAGAAAAAATAGTTCACTCACTTCACCCCAACAATATTGATAACAATAGACTTCTACCAATGTCAACTTCTGAAAACGAAAATCTGCTTTCTGTGTTGTGCATGCCATCAAAATCCCCAGATGTTGGAACTTTGTCCAACATGACATCAGTATCAGTTATGGATGCTGCCCTTAACTTCTGAATTCTTTGAGTGTTTTGGAATTAAAGTGGTCAATAGTTCAGTCTACCATCTCCACAGTAATCCAGCACACACACAAAAAGGTTTCATCATACAATGAATTGAATACTTTGAGTTTTGGGCTTAAAAGATGGACAGGAACTTGAGAAATACAATCATGCCACTTTGTGTTGAGAACTGTGATTCACGAATCTACAGGTTTCAGCCAAGCAGAACTTGTGAATGGCAAAAATTTAAGAACTCCAATCACTTTAGTTTATGAGAATTGGTTACAACTAGAAGAAAATTTTATAGTAGAATATGTACTTACTGCTCTGGATAGATAAGAAATGTCAAAAACATGCAGTCAAAAATATGGAAGGGAATAATCAAAGAAAAAATTGGCATGATAAAAACAGCCTTAAAAGAGAATTTTTAAACCATGAGACCAAGTTCTTGTTCTATCTATCTCAACAAGAAATAAATTCTCCATCAAATGGCATGAACTTAGAGTCTTCAAGAGCAAAATCTCTAATGAATAATTAAATTGTTAATAAGAAAAACTCATCAAAAATTTATGTAAATTTACTTAAACTTTATCAAAGATCCGAGTTTGTAAACCTGGTTGGGGTTCACAGTCAAGAATCATCAGAATTAGAAGATGTTCCTTCAAATGATGACCCAATTGATTTTACTCTTGAGGATGTAGTAATGGGGTTAGCGCAGTTAAATACAGATTAACCAAAGACCAATTAATTTGTTAAGTAAAATCCTGCACAATATTCTTATTACTTCTCAAATATTCCTTGAATAACCTACATGCTTATTCCAGGTTCAGTATTGAACTTATAGAAGAGAAAATGTTCGAACAAAACCACACAAAGTGTCATCTAGATAAATATTTTAAAGGCAAAAATGGACAAAATGTTGCACATCAAAATCATTGAAATTGGAGAAAGTAATTTTACATGACTGGCAATTTTAGTCGAAACATTGGAAAAGAAACCCAGGCCATGCATAGACTATAAGAAACTGAAGGCAATTACTAAGACTCAATATTTGCCTCATCTAACATAGCGGAAAGAATTGAAGCAGTCACTGCAGTGAAGTATACTTTTGAACTTGAGAGAACTGTCATAAGATGATCAGATGCCATGAATCAAAGAAGCACAAACGTATGCAAAATTTGTAATCACAGTTTTGAATCTTCTCCACCCCTTAGAAAACCCTTTAGACTGAAAATAAAATAAAGTACGTCAGTAAAATGATATCAGAACTTTTGACTGAATTTAAAGAATTTTTTGTCCAATTTCAATGATGTGGCAATATATTTTCTAGATAGGACTGAATACTCAAAATATCTTGATCATGTGGTGGAAATGATTACCAAAGTTAATTTACATCTTGCAGCTCAGGGTAAGAAATCTAAACTATCAAAGACCTTCCAGTTCCCTCTACATAGATTAATATTCATGCATTTACGGGATCAGTCAAACATTATCAACAGCATATATGTTAGTTGTCTTTCAGTTTTAGCAGCACCATTGACCAATTTATGGTGCTAAAGAGCAGTCTAAAATTTTGTGGAATGATCTGTACCAAATGGGTTTTGAAGAAATTAAAATGTCTAACCAATAATCCTGTGTAACCCTTATTTTGTTGCCCCCTTCATGTTACAATGGGATGCATCTGATACAGGAATAGAAGTTCAACCCCCAAAAAATGAAAACTCTGATGAGAATCTTGTGCTGTATTCGAGCAAGAAATCTACTTCAGTTGAATGAATACAATACAACTGAAAAAGAATGTGCTTCCATCATTTATGCCATCAAGAAATTGTGATGCTATTTGGATGGACAATTTAAATTTTACATTTAAACTGATCATAATCTCTTCGTATAGCTCAAAATAATTCTGGTGTGAATTCTCCATTGATAAACTGGTTACTAAGTATGTAGTCATTTCTAACAGCACTGGAATACTAATGGCTTAAGTAGACTACTTTAATTTTCTTTTTTTTAAAAAAAAAAGGCATTTTACAGGAGAGTTGAGACAGCATACTTTTTAACTCTTACTTAATGTAATATAGCTGTATTTTTATTAACACAACCAACCAAATTCCCTCAGTCCATGTTTTTTTACATGCAGGTATTGGTAATGCGTTTTTTATGCATTCAAGATGTATACCTAGACAGAGGTTTTTTTAGTATTTCAAGATCTAACTTCTTTTAATTCTAATGCATTCTGCATTTGAATTACTTTTTGAAAAGACAGAGGAAAAGATTGGATGTGAAGAATGTAGGATATGTATTTTGAAGATGAGTGCATTACTTGTAACACTATTGTATAAATAAATGTTTAATTAATTGCTAATTTTCCACCATATCAAAATGGTTCAGCACAACATGCTTCATTGAGAGACAGTAAGTGAAAGCAGGCTTCAATATGGTGGAGGGATAGTATTTATGTACTGTAAAATCCGGCATATAACGCACACTTTGAACACAGAAAATAAGATCGAAACTTAAAGTGTGCATTATACGCTGGGTATAAAAATGATGGCTTTAAAAATAACAAAAAAGATGAGCATTAAAAAAAATTACTTCTACATGTATCAAAACACTGCTTATTTAAAAGAAACGACTTGCTTTATGAACTAAAAGAGTTTATGGGGTTAATTATTGCACAATGATTCAAATATATTAAAAAAGAGAAATTTACATTCATTTCAGAAGATGAAAATATTGAATGTCTCCGCTCACTCCATTATTATATTTTTATTTCCCTAGCTGGTTCTACAGTTCTAAAGCAACTCATTAAATCCATCATATGATATTTTTTTTTTTCATTGTCAGATACAACAGGATAAACGACTACTAATATGAACTTAAAAATTTATATACATAAATTATTTCACTGATAAATAGAAATACACTACTCCCAACGAAGTTTTCGTTGATAGAAGAAAAACATATCCAAACTCATCTGCCTTCCTCTTCATCCATCAACACCTGTAACTAAAAGTTGCAGTTCTAGAAGTATACCATTCTTTCAAAAGTCTGGGATAATACCTCGAATAAATAATTAAAACAGAAAAGCAATGCATACAAAAATTTCAGATTTCTTGGTAAAAATGGGGTGCTTGTTATACGCCAGTATAACAAGCTTGTTATCAGCTTGAAAGCATAGGTGCACGTTTTTCGCCGGATTTTAAAGTAGGTAGAAACTACTTCTTTGATTTCACCTTAAAATACATTAGCAAGAGAAGCCTCTGGTAACCTGCTGTGTTAATAAACATAATTTAATTTTGAAGAATGTAACACATGGATTTTATAATATTTATAAGCACCTCACACTGATGCACATATATATCCATTAAAATATTTGTATTTGTTAACATAAAAGAGGACAGTGAAACATACGTATATTTAAGAAAAATAAAAATTAAAGATATATTTACCTATACATATATTATATAAAATATATTATAAAAAAGTAAAGATATATTTACCTATACATGTTTTTCCAATTTAGGAAATTAAGCTGCATTGATTAAAATAAACAAATATTATTAATTTGAAAACATTTTACTAAGCCAATATTGATAAACAAATACATAATTCACTAATTAGCAAAATCAAATCAAATTTATACAATAATTTGTTAATTTGTTTATTCTAAAGTAATAAGAACACCAGGTTCCCCTGAAAATGAGACCCAGTCTTACATGAATTTTTCCTGCAAAATATATGCTAGGGCTTATTTTTAAGAGATGTCTCCTTTTTCATTCACAATAGTTAACATTTCTTCAGGTTAAAGAAACATTAAAAAGTTAACAAAATAATTTATTCCAATACAGCCATGTCATTGCCTTCTAGAATATACATATATTAAAGATTAAATAAAAACCATATAAAACCCCAAATAATTAGTTCTGGCCTGAATTTTTTATAATTTCATTTCCTCTCAGACCACTACACACTGACCTATTCTCTCGTGCTGTCCAATAGAGTTAAGCTTAAATAAATTCTTTATATATCCATGTAGCCTACTCATTATGCTTTGGCAACATAGCTGTCTGATTTTATATATATATATATATCCCATGCAATCTTAACCCAAGTAATAACTTATTTTAGGCTTCACCAAGTTTCTTGATTGACATCTCTCCATTCTATTATTAATTCAGTAGTTGATTTCTGTGCGCAAATGATTTTTTAATGTCTTGTTTATTGCAATGTCAAGAATTTTGAATCATTCCTGTGGAAATCATTATTTGTGATCAATTCTACATTCCACAAAGTTCATCAGGGTATTATATCATGGTGAGTGCAGACAGATCCCATACACGCATGCTAGTACAGCTCTTTGGCCTCTTCAAAAAATAAATGATAGAAATAAATTGATTAATTTGCTTATGTCCTCTTAATGCTCAGGGTGTGTACCAAGCTTTCTCAGTCTGAAAAACACAAAAACCTAAAACATCTACAGAGACAAATTGCCAAAATACATGTAATGTGGGCAATTACATAACCAGTGGAGGGGAAGGTAAATTGCAGATGCATCCTGTAATCAATGGTAGCTTAAGACCCTTGATTCATAAACATTTTAGTTTCATTAATAGCAATCATGTTTGAAAACTGATACTTAGAGAAATCAATACACATCGCAATTATATAGCTGAAGGATGCTACCCACCCAGAGTTGTCTGAATTTGTCGGGAATATGTGTAGCTGTGGTACTATTTCAAGGGCAAATGCTTGAATATCAGGCCTGTGAACAGCCAAATATTTTAAATTTCTCTCAGCAACTCAATCACAGATGAGTTCCAGTTCTAGAAATAATAGTTGCCATCCTGACCCACACTAGTATTTCCCTTGTTGACTGAGAATATTTCAATCTGACTGTTATTTTCAGAACATTCATAGATCTAATTTCTCTTTGCAGAAAACTGCAAGATTTGAACTGCTGGACAGTTCCACAATTCCAGCTCTTTCTTTCTGCAATCATTTTATATGAGCATAAAAATTCATTATGATTTCAATTTATTATTAAATTCATTATAAATTTAGAGCATCATTTTAGGAATACCAAAATTTGAGGCACATAAATTTTACTTCGGAAATAACTAGCTGGTTAATTATAACAAAGTATTAATAAAAAAATATGTCTAAAAATATTCAATTATAATTTATCAATGACACAAAGGAATAATGGTTTCTATATAGTACTCCTCTCACAAAAAATAAACATTTATGAATACAAAATTAAACCTCAACTTACATCTGATGTAATTGGCATACTGGTGCTAGAAATTGCAGTTGACTGTGATGAAACTGAACTTGTAGAGCTGCTACGGGAAGGTTGAATGAAATTTGTGTTCTTCTGATCATCAAGTGTTTTATTAAATTTAGAATAAATAGATGAAAGTCCATTTTTCTTTGTTAGAATATCACTGCTGCTGCAACTTTTTTTTAAACTCTTCTGCCATGTATCTTCAAAATCTAACATAGCATTTTCTAACCCATCATTATGTAAATGTATGTCATGAGGTAATGTCATAGAATTTGGTGAAGTCTGAAACAAAAATATTAGAAGATTAAAATCTACAAAAAGGAATAAATAGTTTTTTTTACTCATTATTACACAGATTAAAAAAAAAAATTTATCTCACAAGACATCCAATTTTAAGGGGGGAATCCATAACTGACGAAACTTTGATACATTTATAAAATATTACTTTAATACAAAAATTGTAAAAATCATCAATAGATTTAAAGAGCTAGTACTAATACTTTATGTACAATACCTCTTTTACTTAAAAATTTAATTTTGATGAAATTAGAAATAATTTAAACTAAATTTTAATATACATATCCTTACTAATATTATAAACACGAAAGTTTATTTTCGATGTTTGTTCCTCTTTCACGCAAAAAGAACAAATGGATTTTAATGAAACTTTACAATAATATAGCTTATAGATCAGAATAAAACATATGCTATAATTTATAAAAAATATTGTGTGAAGTGTCCACAATATAAAGATAATTGTCAAGTAGGAAAAAAGTCTTCCATCTGCAAAAAAGCTCGCGACAGCATATATCTACCTTTTATGCGTAAAGCAAACCTTTCCCTTTTGTTTTGTATACGCCAGGCAACAGTGCACCATTGGTTCTAATTTATTGCTTTGATCAGTGTAATCTCTATTTTTTTTTTATTTCAGAGTAAAACTTACTTTTATCGCTTCTGGTATTTAATGTAAGATAAACATTGTCTTTCACACTATGTCATTTGGACAAATTTTCATAATTTGTTTGTGGTTAGTATATATATATATATAATTAACGCTATAATTTTAATTCAATAGGCAGGTGTTGCACTTTTTAAGTATAAAAATAATAACTACTGTACTGTATTTTTTGGAAGAGTAGAAAAAGTACCTACAAAGAAATATGTCGAACAGAAAACAATATTAACGTATTACACTCCCGGATATAAATTATTTACACTATTTTAAGCATTCATTACACAAAATTAGTAACAATGTGTTACTTTTGCTGAGCAGAGATCAGCTTAGGAAGGTGTTTCCAAAAATCGACCCACAAGAGAGTTAGAGGGAGTTAGAGGGAGTTAAAAATCCTTTTTATCATCTATTAGATCTACAGACTTAAAATTTAACAAACATGTTTTTTTGGTTCAGTTGAGATATGCCAAAAGCTTTTTGGGGGGTTTATTTGCAATTAATGTAAAATTAACTGATTAAAAACTTCTTTATCCTTTAATCTGAATTGTTTAACTTTTCAATTCACCCATGCGAAGAATGGGTATACCAGATAGTATATATATCTATAGGAAGCACATACAAGAAAAATGAAAAAAAATTCTTTTAATAATAATCTTCCTACAATTGTACTAAATTTTAAATAAAAAATTTAAATTATTAATTTTACTTAATTCATGAAAGAACAGTTTTTAGTTTCTGCAATAAGCATTTATAGCTGTTATGAATAAAACAGCAATATAGCTAATTTTTTACAAAACCATAAAATTAACATGATTTTTTATCAGTGTAACACTCTTCCAAGTTTATATTTTGATAATTCTGGCATGGAAAAAAATAATTTGCAAGCTTTATCCAAAGAAAACAAAATTCAACTTACAAATCTTTGGATCTAATATTTCTTATAGAATACTTTATTTTATTGAAATGAATATCTTACAAGAGCAATTTTCCACAGAAAAAAAATAAATTTTTTTAAGTGAAAAGTCAAAGAAAACTTTTAAATGAAAAATAATAAAATCTACAATTAGAATTTTTAAAAGAAAAATGTCACAGTGTGATATTTTACAGTTGTAGAAATGAGAGGTGTATAATAAGTTAATAAAAGATTAGAAAAATTTACAAATGAATATGTTTGTATGTTAAAAATTAGTAATAAATAAATTATTCTCTGGAATCATTTAAATATCAACATATTCTTTTGTCATTATATAACAGTATAATTTAATGTAAAGAAATGTCCTTAACATTTTAAATATTACATCTTACTAATACATATTATCTTAATTATATTTCTAAAGGGAATAACTCTTTATTTATTATTTTCTAATGTGATTAAATTTATAAAAGGAAATAAAAACCAAATCCTATCAAAAGCATTTGTATCAAAGCAAAAAATAAAATACTCTTTAAACAGTCAATTTCTTTGTTTAAAATGGCAGTAAGCATTTTTTTAGATATTTTGTTTAAAACTAACACATTTCATATTACAATTTAACTCTAAAGAAATAAAAACTCACAGTAATTGGACTCTTTCTACTTGTGATTATTTCAGGCATGTTTCCAAGTCCTAAATATGATTCTACTGTCTTTTTTTCTTTTCTTCTTTCTCTTTTGTGCTGCCTTAATTTTTCCAGTTGTGCTGTGTTGTATAGGGAATCACAGTAACGAACGAAATCCCGATCAATGTGAAATCCATATGGGCAACAGGAACACTTATTTGAAGTCATCTTGTTATCAAGATTATCTTTCTTTTCAGGCATAATTCTAAGTAATTCTGTAACAAAGAAAACAAAACAAAAAAAAATTATTAAAAAATTTTTTTAAAACAAAACAACTTTGCAATGTTAAAAAAAATCACATCACATTTTATACTTTAATATTATTAGTGCTAAAAATTTAGTACATTGAACTAACACAAAAATAAGTTTTACACACTAATGTTCACAAAAATTAACAATGCATAAAAATTGTGACAAATATAAATGACTTCATACTCCTCTTTCTCTCCAGCCTACTTTTTCTATCATTTTTAAAATAAGGAACTAATTTTCCCAATTACAAACAAACAGTTTTAACAAAAAAACAGTTTTACATTAAGAATAATGCAATCAATATAAAAGTGCTGCAAGCAAAATTATGTATTCTTTTAGAAAATTTAAGGCAATATAATTACGAATTGAGTTAAATTTATTTCAGAATTTGAAAGCTAATTTATTATTTTAGTTTACTAAGTACAGCTTAGAAAGCTGTCTATTAATCCTCATAAAGAATTTTTTATATACATTATAAATGACTCCTCTATTTAAAATTTTGAAAAACAGTTAAATTGTGAGGGAAAAATATTTTAAATGTACAATATTTTGATGATAGGCATTTAGAAAAGTAGAAAAGTCTCTAATATTATACGAGGAGGCAGAATGCATATACGAGAACACATTCCCGTATTAATGCGTTAAGATCGAGGAAAAGATTCATGGCAATCGTCGATTGATTTGGGACGAGATGAACGCAGCGTTTCAAAAAACATTCGGATATCTTCTCTATAAAATCACACTATTGAATCATACAATTTTCGAAATTAGCGCGCCAGATGGATTCTAAAACTGCTCAGAAATAAACACTAAAGTCAACAGAACCACATTTTCATGGAAATTTCCCGAGCGCTTCGAACTGGAAAATAAACTATTCTTTGATTCTTTATTTGATTGAAGACATGGTGGCCCGGTATATTCTTCTGACGAAAAGACAATGTATAGCAGTAACATCCTACCTTACCATCCGCGAAAAAATTTAAAAAACTGTTGTTTCAACCTGAAAAACTATGGCATCTGATTTTTTGGGAACGTAAGGGGATTTCCTCAAGGAATTTTTCTCTTAAGATGAAACAATTGCAAACGGTACGCGATATTCTTGAAAAAACACGGAAAACGATAAAAAGCAAAATCAGGAGAATGTTAACAAAGGGAGTGTATTTGTTGCATGATAATGCACATCCCAAACAATCAACGCCACAAAGCCACTCTTCTCGGTTGGAATACCATCAACCGGTCTTTCACAGCCCTGATTTAACACTTACAGATGTTCTTATTTTCACCTCTTTTAAGTTGTTTATAGTTTTTTACCGACGGCAAGGTGCAGTGTACCGTAAAACAATGAGGGGGAGGAAGCATCGAGACCTTTTTTTTTCTTTTGACGAACGTATAAGAAAAGTTCCTCTCGACGAAAATTGTACTGAGAAAAAGTGAACTGCAAAGAAAAATGTTTCTGTACGTATATAAATTTGGAAATCTTTCAAAATCATAATGCCTTTTTGATATATTTTCACAGGACGTGTCTAGTATACGTCATATTTCCATAAATTAGTAAAGAAACAAAAAGAAGTTTATTAAAATACGCTAAAGGGCGCAGAGAAGAATTTTTAATTCACGATTCGTTTACAAATACGAAATAAAAAAATATATATTCTAAGAATTACATTCTTTTAAAACAAGGTATGCAGATAAATTTTTATAAGTGTAATATTAAAGAAATCTATGTATGATCCATTGATTTTATACTTCCGAATGTCAATGATGATTGATTGATTATTTACATCGCACTTCAAAGCAACACGAAGGCTACTGGGGATGTATCTTGTAATTTTTATCTTCGGTCAAGTAACGAACAAGACACAGAAGCTGGCAGCCTGGTTTCCAAACTTCTATACCATGTCAACATGAGGGTTTTGAGCTTCGATAGATTTAACTTGCATCAGCTGGCCTTTATTGACACTGGAACTCAAATCCGCGATTCGACAGAAATAATTAAGTCGCGAATTCGCGACAATGACCATTCGGCCATGCATGTATGTTCAATTTCTGCATTTGTGGAATATATGCAATCAACGTATCTACACGATTCCTTTTAGACAGAATTAGTCTTAACCGTATTTCGATTGATTAATTTTAAAAAGTACATAGTCATGTGACACATTCACAAAGCGACGATTCTATGAACTTAAATTTTAAATCACATGTGTCCAAAACAAAACGCTACTTGCTTGCAAGCAAAAAAAGGCTGAATTGAGGTTGTGCAAAAACGTATTGAAAGATTAGAATAACGTACTTTTTAGCAATATTTTGTGTTACCCACGGTCATCAGGATATCCGTGTTTGTTGAGACAAGATTATTTGACATGCATAATGAAGTTCAACAATTCTGGCATGATTTGGGGATCAATGAGTGCTGAAGTGTTGGGAAAATTGTATTTCGGCAGAAATAGTAAATTCCATGATTTATTCGGAGAGACTTGTGCCTTTTGTAAGGAAAATCAATGAAAGGGGGATTTCATTTTCTAACAAACTCAGCATCTTAAGGTTACTATTTCTTGGATTAAAAACAAAATCAAATTACTTCCTTGGCAAACCAATTCATCCCAATTACAGAACAGGGATAATATAAACAGTTTAACTTCCGGCATGCAAATGAAACCGAATGTGATGTACACTTGTCCTATTCCCGGAAGTGCGGATGCATAATACTGATGAGAAGGGAAGAACCTTGAGCTTTCAAAACGAAACAGAATCAATGTACAATTCTCGAAAGAGACAATTCCGCCGCAGTTCTTGACGTCTTCCAGAGATTATTTACAATGAAATACGTTCAACGCGAAAAAGCTTAGACGAAATATCGGTTAACACGAAATAATACAAAAGTCCCGACAAACTACTGTGTATTTTCATGCATTTTTTTTCTTTTAACATGAAAAGAAAATCGCTTAACACGAAAAGATTTCCCTTCTGCAAATGAACAAAATACGGAAAACAACAGCCTCGTAGATATGTGAAATGAAAGAGAGGTAGTTTCACATGTTTGTGAAACCACCTCTCTTCCTACTTTCCCTCTTTAAGCTACTCACCCTCCACCCCTACAAACTCCACACAAAAAAATCATCTCAGTGGAATTCTGTGAATACCTTTGGTACATTGCAGCGAAAGTAAAAAGCAATGAGTTTGGTTGGCGCGTTTTTTTCTCCCCACAACTTTAGAATTTTTTTTTTTTTTTTTTTTTTTACGAACACAATGGCAAAGAGATTAGGGGGAAAGTAAATTGCCATTTCATTTAAAATAAAGATGGATCTTCTTAAGGCTGTTGATTAAAAATAGAAGACGAAAATGGAAACCTGCAAAGAATTTGGTTTTGCAAAATTTTGTAACAAATTTCATGAAGTTCTTTTGCATTTTTCTTATTTCATTAATTTTTATTAAATACATGCGCACACACATATTTTTGTAATAAAATGTATTCTACTAATCTTAATTTTGGATTATTGGAATTGTATCAAACTTAAAAATACGGCAATCTAAAGCAAAATTCTTGCTTATTACCACAAATACAACCGAGTTTCCCCCAGACAAATTTAGTGAACGGATATTTACAAAATATGTTCGCTATTCCTAATAATATATTGATTTATTAAAGTCACATTAACGGCAACAAAAAGACTATGTCTTATATTAAATGAGTCAATGTCGAACTCTAAATACTGCTTTGAGAATAATTTCCACGTGAGTTTGTATCATTAATCCCATTATTGTATAATTATAAACATTTTAGATTCCTTTTCTTTGACCAGACAAAACTTAAAAAGATTGCACAAAACATTAATTTTTCTCTGTAAAATGCCCCCTTCCCCTCTTTATATTTTAAAATTATGAAACAAATTGTAAGACGGACACCGAAGATAGCTACATTTTTTTATATTTGCAATTTCGAAAAAAAAAATAGAAAGAAAATACGAAGAAATACTGCAAACAAATATTAATTTATTGCCTAGTTCAAGAGTTCGGTTACGGAAATAACAGTTGGACAATCACTATGAATGCATTAAGCTTCTAAAAATATTAAAATATAAAACAAGTTAAAAATTCTACTGTGTGAAACAGTATTTAATTTATCATATGAATTTTAATTTAACTTTCCATGATAATATTAATTAATAAAAATATTAGTTATAATTAAATAATAACAAAAATTGTGCAAGTTCATTTATTATTTTTAAAATGAAAACCTTTAAAATGCATTAGCAAGCCATTTTCCATCTTTTTCTAAAATTCTTGATAACATGTGTTTATTTAAAAATTGATTCGTACATAATTGAAAATTTCATTAATACACACAAAATACTCCGAGAAATATTAAATTTTAAATAATGGAAAAGTACTGAAAGCAATATTCATAATATGCCTTCATCTTTAATTCATTCCCTATAAGAAATCATTAAATAAAAATCAATACATTTTATTTATCCATTACAATGATCCTCATCAAAATATTCAATTTAACGCATAATGAACTTCATGAAGTAATGACCTTTCCTCAATACAACTGTTTACAATATTTAAATTACTTTCAGAAATTACCGTAATTTTTACACTATTTTAATTTTTTCATCGACAAACTACTAAAAAAAAATAAATAAAAAATTGACAAGCATTTTATAAAAAAAATATTCGAGCATAATAGTTAGCGAGAAAAATTATTCAATTGAAATGAAGAAATAACTATAGATCGATCACAGTCTATCACACATATCCTTTAATATTAATATTAAATTATTTTTTTAAAAAAAGCATCTAACTTTGTTTTTATTTATATTACAGATTAAAAAAAAAAATCGCTTTTCACAAGAAATTCACTTTGTAAATAAATAAACCTTTGGACAGATGCCAAAAATTATAAATACGGTTTCGTCATCCACTAAAATTAAGTATTACCTCACTTAAAACACTGAAAACAAAGTTATGAAAAGTATTAAACCATTCTGAATTAAAATAATCTATTTCTGTATAAAGTACAGCACTCTTACCCATGTTAGGCCCCCTGGAAAACTCTGCAGTAATTAAAACACCTGCTGCTCAGCAAAAGCACGTGGGTTGTCCCCAAAACAACTCGAACACCAACCGATCGAACAACATTCTACGCCCACCACTGTACCTACATGTGAGTACACATACATTTGTTTTCCAGTTTCCATTTCGAAAGCACGAACGTCGCACGGGTGTGATTTTCGTGTCTTAATTCAGACAACATCTGCGGCTGAAAAAAAGGTCTCCTGGTTAAGAAATAAACTTTCCACTTTATAAAAGTTGGTCATTGTTTTCAGAGGACATTTGAAGGCCAACTCGGAGAGAAAGACTAAACATAACACTCGCATCCGATCTAATTTATGTGATATAAGGCGGCGGCGGCGCATTTTTATGCTTTGCCACTCCGCTGAGAATTCATATCTATTGTGTTTTTCGCAGAAATAAAACGATACGAAACTGCACAAATCACACAAGCATTGTTTGGGGAACATTTGATACAGATGCAAAAATAACACAAAATAGTAATTACGTCTAATAAAAATACTAATTTGTGGATCAAGGCAATCAATCATTGACAGGATTTCATCGAAAAATATATTTGACTGAGTGCATTAAGTAATGACATCAATTAAAGTTAGAGAGACGATCTATAATTGCGGGTCAAGGGTGAAATCCACTAAAACTACACATTTGCATCAACACAGCACTTATAACACTAAATGAAAACAAATTTCAAGTCACTTCAAGCATTATTACACGTGTTATTACTACGATTTTTTTTTACTACTGCCACACTTTTAAGCTACACTAGGGTTACTGGCAACGGACTTCGTAATTTGGAACCCAAGTCAGGTGACGTAGATGACACTAGGACCGTCTCACCCCATTCTCCAAATTTCCACACCACGTCAGCGTTACAATTTCAGAGATTTAACGTGCAACTGCCTTCCTACACAGAAACACTAGTACTCGAACCACGACTCGATAACGCCGATCATCTGCTCACGACCATGACAACTCGGCTACTGAGACCATACAAGCCATTCCAATACAATAATTTTCGTGATTTTAAAAAATTATCATTAATATTTTACTCTCATAATCTATTTAAATAATTACTTTAGGAGACACAAAACGATCCAAAAACTTTGTCACAATATAAATTTTATTATGCTTACTTACATTTGTAATTGATAATTTTCGTAAAATGTTCCATTTTTTTAGAACAATTTTTTATACTACTTGAATTTAAAGCAAAATGCTATCTTTTATGATTCCACATGTACCTTCCAAATCTTATCTTTGTGCAGTCATTTTTAAGTTTCGTAACTAGTAAAATCCACAGTAAGACCACAGCATTTAATACAAAACTGGTTCGACTTATGTAACAAACTCGAACACAAGTACACATATTATATATATATATTTTAAAAAAACCATAAGAATTTGATTCAATGTTATGAATGAATTTGTATGAATATTATGAATTTCAATGTTATGAATGAATATTATGAATTTCAATGTTATGAACGAATTTGAATGAATATTATGAATATTTCAATGTTATGAATGAATATTATGAATTTCAATGTTATGAATTATTTTGAATGAATTCAAAAATTGTTAATGGTTTCTAAATGCCACAACATGAAATAAAAGTTAAAAAATTTTATTCTGAATCTAATAATCCGGAATTATATCTTTTTTGAATACTGCTATTCAAAAAAGAGGCATCCAGCTCCTGCACTTATAACTATTGAAAATGAATAAATAGAAAAATATATTTCCTTCAGTGACTACCAGTATCTTTTTTCTATATTTCTTCATTGCATTAAATATATAATTTTTATTCTCGTGTTTATACAAAAAAATTCTAACATTGTTATCTATTCTGAGTACTTTCGTAATTGCATAGTTTAAAAATTTTCGAAATACAATAAAAAAGAACATTGAACTTGACATTAAAAAGTAACACATTGAAATCATTAAAAAAGAAAATGTTTATAGTCGAATAATTAATTCTAGCAATAGAAATCATTATACAGCTAATGATGCACAATATTTAAAAATTTACATTTTTATTCTCAATTGTTTTTCTTCTCTTCCAACGACACACATCAGAAAGCAGATTCTTTAGTAATTACCATTATTTTTATTATAATTATTGCATACTGCATTTTAAAAATTTATTTAACATTTTTTTTTTTCTCATGCTGATTTCAGCATCTTCTAAAGCATTAACATTCTGTTGTATAGGTTAAACGATTTGTCTCCACTTAACGATATATTTTCAAAAATTTACGGATTTAATATAATGCAATTTAATTTTTTGAAAAATCTTTTAAAGTAATGATATTTTACAGATACTTAAAGATTTAAGAATCCTAAAAGTATTTAACGCTTGTAAATAAGAATGAACAAACTCACGTAAGAGGCAATACGCCCACACATTACTTATGTTCCTTTTTTAATAACTGTATGTGAAGAATATAGTAAAATTATTAAATATCCCAATTTATAATTTTAAGTTTAATGGAATTTCGGATATATTTAAAAACAATCTAATAGATATGTAATAAAATTCAAAACTTTTTTTTAAAAAGTCTAATAGCTGCCTTCTGCACATATATGTATACTTTAAAATTCTAATAAGTGCAAAGAATTTTTTTCTGCAGCATTAACTTACACATTAATACAAAGATCTAACAAATAACATGACTTTGAAAAATTACCCCCTTTGAAGAAACATTCATTATTCTGAATGTTGTTCACTGTTCAAAAGGGTTCACTGGTTTTCATTTTATTTAAAATAAAATGAAAAACAGTAAACAATATATAAAAAAAAATTCAAAACTTTTTTTTCTCTTCTCCCCTTTTTTCCCCTTTAAAAACTATTAAAAGTTACACAACATTCTACAACCAAGATTGATTGATTGAATATTAACGTCGCACTGTTCAGCTACACGAGGGCTTTTGGCGACGGACCACGTAATTTTGAACCATGGTCAAGTGACGTGGACGACACCTGAGCTGGCACCCCCCTCTCCTAACTACCACACCACACCAACGGGAGGACGTTTCAGCTCTCGACAGATTTAACGTGCATCGCTGCCCTACACGGCGGGTCTTTAGTGGTACTGGGCTCGAACTCGTGACAAGGCATGCCACGATCCGATACCTATACCACTCGGCTACCGCGGCCACTTCTACAATCAAGAAAAGGAAATCAAAAATGCGAATTTTAATAGCACTCATTTTTTTTTTTTAAATTACAAAACCCTAGATTGAGAAAGCAAAATTAAATCAATTTTCGAGTTTTCATATAATATTCTTCAACTGTAACTTTAATAAAAAAAAATTTCAATTTCTGAATTGAAATTAGATTGAAAAGGATTTTATTTTTAATTATTGGTCACAAAGGAAGATATCATTCAGGACAACTTAGAACAAAATAAGAAACACGTTTAAAGAAATTATACGTTGATAATAATACTTAATCAGATAAGAGTAAGGACGTTACCATCGTTTTCTATTGTATTTCCCGACATAAAAATGAAAAATTTACAACTATAGCTCTTATGCCTTTTAAAAAAAAGATAAAAACTGCATGTTGCTTATCTTTTTCCACGTTGTGACTTAATGGTGATAAGATAACATTAAGAAAAGATGGAACTGTCAGAAAAAAAAACAGTTTCATTCTTGGTTTTAAGAAGGTATACAGTGAATCAGTAAAGGCACAAATAATTTCACCAAAGTTTTCAACCGGATTAAGGCAATTTAGCAATTAATTGCCATAAAATCAATTTTAAATATTAATACATAATTTCAAGCACCGAAAGATTATTATTTCATACAATTAAAGCTTTGATAAGTGAATATATAAACAAAGTATACTATATTACTTTAAACGAGTGTGAAGGACCTACTAAATTCAAAACACATCACAATTAAGTTTAAACTATATTCCAACTAAGGCAATTGAGGCTGAAATTGCTGTCTGTAGGTTTTACACGCGATCTAAAAAAGTGAATTCGAGCAAATTTTGATTAATTCCAAAAGAACGTCAGTTTAAATTTTCTATTCCTACGTCTATATTTTACTATTATGTTCTCATATATGTGAAAACAGTTTAATATTCTTATATGATGTTCTACTCTTTGATTTTTTAACTCTCCATTTAAATTTGAACAACGAGCAACAACCAATGTTAAAATCGTTAACAGCAATTTATTTACAAAAATACAAATATATTTCATTTTTTTTAAAAAAATTAGTTTCTAATTATCGTTTTTAATTCAGGTGAGATTAGCACCACAAATTGGTGATCATGACTTTCACTGCATGCTTCATTAAGTTATTATTTCATCCTTTCGTTTTTATCATCTATCGTTTCCGCTAATTTTTATTCGAACAGCTACTTAAGACACTCCAATATTTTATGGGAACGCAAATAGTACCCAGCTATGTTTCCCAGAGTAGCCTTCAAAGCACCACTATTCTGGAAACAGAACACTACTCTTTACTTTGCACAAATTGCAAACAAATTTGTCATAGCTGAAATTACAATGCTCGAGACCAAGTATCAGTATATCGTTGCTGCCACTGAAATCGAAATGCTGGCCTATGTTAGTGATATTGCGATGAATCATATCACTGCGAAGTATATATGGGGCTTTAAAAAATCGCCTGTTGCAGCAATTACATGAAACGATTGGCAGGAGCCGATTGCGGATATATTGCGCAGAAAATTTATCCAAGAAACAAAGACTCACACGTTGAAGTTTCTCCTTCAGGAGTTTTAACAAGGATATGACCACTCTAGTCAAGTCCTGAGAAAGATGAGAGATCTCAAAAATTTGTGGATACAACGTTTGTCAATGGCAAATTCTTGCCATTAGCTCAAAGAACGTACAATTCTTATCCGAAATAGCTGTCAAAATCTTATAAGGCAATGATTCATCAGTTATCCATTCAAATGAACGCACTCACTACAGCGATTGTTCTAAACACCAACAACAAATGGAAAAAGATAATTTTATCCCAAAATCACACGCCACGGGAAAATGGTCATCACATTATCCGAGAAACCTTATTTTCCCAAAGATCTCTGCCAGGTATGAGATGTGTTTCAACCTTTGTAATATGTTGGAAGTATTATAAGTACAAAAAAGGAGCAAGAAAATGAAACACGCTTTGAAACTCTGAACAGAAAACCTGAGAGTAGTATCAGTTGTGGTCACATGCGACCAAAGCAAACAAAACTGATTATGTATGGCCCACAAAGTTTCAGTTCTTAGATTTATAAAAGATATTAGAGCTGGAATTTCAATCATTCCTCGCACATTTAATCAAAAGAATTTGCCGTCTGCCAAATACATTGTGATTTGAATTGTTATGCTCTCGATTGATGGAAAGAAAGCTCAATCTCAGGCGATCATTTTCGTGGTCCCTCATTACTGCATCCGTTTTAAAACTCATCATTGGAATTTTTTATTTGTTCGTGGATATGTGTGAAGCGTCATTTGTCTGACAGAAATCCGAGACATTTAATATCAAAGACACAGACAATCAATTCATCGTATCACCAGCTCCTAAAAGAATTGCCAAAAATTTCACACACCTTGTGCAAAATCACTACCTTGAATAGCATACATCGAAACCTTTGGTCCTTCAACATTTTCAAAAGTTCACTTAAAACAAAAATTGAAAAACTTCTTTTGAAAAAACTAAAAAACGTAAAACAAGAATTCCAACTCCTGTCTGATTGAAGTATCTGTAGACCTTCTAGAAGTAATTGGTCTCTTAATATGGTGCCAAAAAAGGATGGTTATTAAAGATCTTAATGCCGTCACAAAATCAGATCAATATCCCATATTCAGAGAAGGCGAAATCATCTTTTCCATCTTAGATCTATTTCAAACGTGTCATGAAATGCCTGACAAAGAAAAAGTGACTACCTGAAAACTGCTGTCATCACAACCTTCAGACTTTTCATGTTTCTTTTTTATGGGTTTTGGACTGTGCACAATACTATTAAAACATCTTAATTGCTTATACATACCGCCATACATATTGATGACGTGATCGTTTCTTAAATCAATGAAGAGGAAAACATCAATCGTCTACGAATCCCAGTCAGAAAAAAAAAACACAGGACTATTGAATATCAGAATAAATCCTTCCAAATGCAATTTCGGATAATTGTAACTAAAACTCTTAGGTTAGTGGATTACAAATAAATTTCTTCCATTCTCAATTTCCCCAATTTAACATTTCACAGTTGTGAAGATATGCTACCGCAATCACAATTTTTACTGAAGATTCAACCTTTATGATACACCTGTTCAAACTCCGTTATTTCATTTTTTGAAAGGCACTAATAAGAGATAGTAATATACTGATTAACTGGCTTTTTTACTTAAAATAACTAGTTAAACCTGTGATTTTTCAAAACCTTCATTTTTCAAAATTCTTAATAGCAAAAGCAAGATAGTTAAAATATACTCTATTCGAAGACATATATCAATTTTAAGAAATAAACGTAACAATCACAATTCCCTCCGGTTTTGTTCACCTATTAAAGGGATAAACATTTCTAAGAGTATTTATGATAGCTGTTATGCAGATGAAAGTTAAAGAAAAGTAAAAAATTAGAAATTTAAGATTTCCGTACTGGGTGACTGCCTAGACATATATCTAAAAAAAGAGACAGAGAGAGAAAAAACGAAAGTTAGTTAAAAACGTGACGCATCAAGTTTTACCAAACTAAGTTAATTCTGTAGAACTCAACAAAAGTTTAGAAGTAAATTCTTTCGAATTGGATAGATCCAAGCATTTGGTTGTATGACAAAAGTTGTAAGAAAAAAAATCCCTTTCCAAAAGGATAAAACTGAAAGCAATGTCTTCACCATTTTATGAAGCATGAAAGATATTTAAAAATGTATTAATATTTGATTAATGCAACAAAATAATATACCGAAGGAGAAATTCAGCTATATATAATATAGTATGCATATACTAGTAAAATCTACCATCAAATGGGTCCTAGCGTTAGCTTGTGGAGAACGAAATTAAAATTATAAATTTACATTTTGCATGAATAAATTAACATCACAAAAACTGATCCTAAAACATGCATACTTTAGGTTAATGATAACGAATTGGGCAAGCCATAAAACCTTACAAACATATCGTACTAGTATCCAAATCATTTACACAAGCTCAAAATATTTTACCAACTGTAAAACAGAAAAATTGTAAGAATAATAAAAACTGTCACACATTAATAAAATTTTAGTTAATAAAACTTTCTCGAGAAAAAAAATTAACTATGAAACACTCTAGAAAGGTTTATACATTTCAAACTAGATTCCTAAAACGCCTTTACAGCCGGAAATCATTATTCATAAACCGGCATTTTTTATTAGAAATAATGACTGCAACTAATTGGCACCTAAATGCACGGAAGAGAAATGAATTAAATTTGATTGTTTGATTAAGTGAAGGTCAATTTGACTTGTTCGTCAGAAAATGCATTAAAATAAACCGAATTAGTTTTATTGTTAATTTCTTTTAACAAACCTAGTAATCTAGTAGCCAAGCCTTTTTAAGTTTAAGGGTATTAAACTACATGTGTTTAGTCTTGAAGAGATTAAACAAAAATTAGGGTAAAATGGCCTAATAAGTAGCTAACATTTCAATTAAAAGGAAATAAAACACAGAATACAACCACAAAAATCATTTCCTTTAAAAAATTATTCTATTAAAAATATTTTTAAAAAAAAGATTCTTTCAAAGAAAAATTACAGAAATATTTTATTTCTTGGAAAAAAAATTACAACGCAGATATAAATACTCATTCTTATTCCACTTGTGAGTAACATGGAATATAAGAGGAAAACAACGAAAAAGGAACAACAATTTTTTCTTCCATAATTTTCAAAACAAAATATCCAATAACAATAACTTCGTTTTCTCAAAACAGCAATTATGCAGGTAAATTTGAGAATACGCATTTATATAAGTTAATAATTTACGATTTAAAGAAATAATTCTCATATATTGGTCATTAATTTCAAACCTTAACAATAAATCTCCCAAAAATTTGAAAAGGCAATCTAACAATTAAAATCAAACTATTTATATTATAGTTTATTATCAAATTGCAGAACTTTTACAAAAAAAAACACTTATAAATTTTTTTCAGTTGGAACTTATTTCACATATACATCAGACATGGGGTTATCATTGAAAATTTAGGTTTTGAACATAACTTCAAGCATTTCTTTTTCTTTTTTTTTGAGGAAAAGTGAAGAATTAAATTGGATTTTGTCATATCAGTTTCTGTGAAAGTTGATAGGCAGTTAAATTAATTCCAGTTTCCAATAATTTGCATAATTCAATAGAATGCTTAGAAACTTAAATGAAGCAGATGTTCAACTTGAGCATTTACCTATCATAAAGTATATGCTCCTGACTATATGTCGCTTAATCATTTTCATAATTTCTAATCTAACATCATTATTTTCTTTCGTTTGAACAATTTTACTCGTTTTAAAATTGAGAAAATTAGTGGCATCAAAAGTAAAAATTCTCGATAACAGGATAAAATCACATATAGATCGTATAACAGCCGATTAAAGTGTTATTGTTCTGTTTTCTCGGAATATACTTAACTGCAGATATACATTCTTGAAATATTTGAAATTTCCGTTGAGGAGAAATTTGATAAATACAATTATCATATCGTGTGACTTCATTCAAAATTTTAATAATAAAAAAAAGACTGAAAATCACATTAGAAATTTAAGGTGATTAAGATGAACATTAATATCGAAGCACCTCAATATGGAGAGCTGCTGATCTTGAAGTACCTACTTATTCCGAGTTCGTTACAGGTCTGAAAAAGGCAGGGCGAAAGAAATTAAAGCCATGTTTCTTGTAAAAATATTTTTTTTTCCTACCAAAAAAAATAAGGAAAAAAATAAGTTTTATTAATATCTCAGGGAATTTTCTATAGAATAATATCTGCTTATATATATATATACATATCTAGATGCATGCTTTTATTCTACGGTAATTAATAAATAACACTTAAACAAAAAGGTTGTGGGATCCCAGTTAAAACAGCGAAACTTGTCCAAGTGCTTAACAGATTCACATTCGCTTCAAAAAATCACAATAAAAAATTTCTTTTTAAAAATGCTATCTCATTCCATGTATTTCAGCGGAACAGCTGGGAAAACTATAGATGTAATATAAAAAACGACATAGTCCATCACATAATCCATAACTGTCTATTTACACAAATCGCTTTACGTTTTTTAGTGGGGGAGGGTGTATGAGAAATTTTATAGTAGTAATTAAAATATTTCTGATATTAATCCAACTGTTAAAAATACATATGAAAAAACTTTTCTTTTTCCGTAATATTTAACAAGTACTTTGATTTTCTCTAAAACAAATTCGTATATAAATATATTTTTTCTTTCTTTTAACATCTGATAAAAATTATTATTTTTAAATGCTACATCCGCAGAGCTGAAATACGTATTGCGCTGTTGGTGTTAATATTCAAACTGATTGAGG
The DNA here is from genome assembly GCA_019973955.1 of Trichonephila inaurata madagascariensis. Classification (NCBI taxonomy): domain Eukaryota; kingdom Metazoa; phylum Arthropoda; class Arachnida; order Araneae; family Nephilidae; genus Trichonephila; species Trichonephila inaurata. The sequence goes on from BMAV01008309.1 coordinate 444,328, forward strand.
GCACAAACGACTTAAGTATCTTGTTTAACTTTGATCTAACCAAAATTAGTAGCAAAAAACTGAAAAATGAAAACAGTGTTTAAGAAAAAAAAATTTAATAAAAATAGCAAGTTTAAAAAAGTAATTTAATTATACTTTAATAGGTACAAAAAATATCTATACGGCAAGAAGTAAATATGAAAATTTATCCAGATAAAGAAAATGTAATTGTTAATTTGCATTGACTATACGGAAATATAGCAACATTTCTGTAAATTCAGTAATACGCTGCACTATCCAAAATCGAATAAAAAAATAGTCCATAAAAAAATATTTTTAACCCATACAATACAAATTAAACGTATATATTTCTTTTATTAGTATTGGCAAAATTTTATAACATCAGCAAACAATAAATCAAATCCATTCGAGTACCACTTAAAAGCCCGATTTATGTCAAACATCGAATTATCAAAAAGTAAATAAATTAATGACACAACACACATGTCTAAGCTAATTTCCGAAATATGCAGCTGATTTGTATTGCCCCTTCCAGCGGTATCGAAATCGATTAGTAAATTTCTTCATAAATCACTTCGTACGTGAACTGCTTCAAAAATGCATTTTTTTTTTTTCAAAATGGCAGTGCATTAACAAATGAATACCTGATTAATTTCTTCAATTTCTGTGTGTCTGTTTAAATTCACGCACTCAATATGTACTTCAATTTTCACGAGATTTTTTTTATAGATTTATTCTTGAAAATTCCATTTTCTTTAGCACACTACATTTACTGATTCCAGCTGTTAATTTTATAAGTTAAGAATTGATTATTTAAGAGGACTTTCATAAAAAAAAAATACTAACGCACGGATTTAGATATGATAACAAAATATAATTTATTTTGTCATTCAGACACACAAAGAGCAACAAAAAAATCGATACAAGTATCACAATCTAAAATATTTCTATAAATAATTCGCTGAGTTTAATTAAAAACCATTATGACAATTCTCAAAATGTAACTTCTGAAGTAGAACAATCAACATTTAATGTTAAAAGGAAACAATATTGATGATTATTATCTATAAAGCCAGACTTTTCATACCCATTTAAAGTCTTTCAAGAAATGAAGTAGGCTGTAAACAAAAGCCTACATGACTTCAAAAAGATCAGTCCGTAAATAGAGGACAACCAGTTTTACCCACACTGTACGGAATACAACCAAGACATGCTACATTTAAAAAAATAATAATAAACAACTGGACAATATTTAAATATTATCCGTATTTTTTTTTTTTTTTTTCTAACATTTAAAATCAATGAAATAATTTATTCCACAGTTATAGGATTTAAAATGCAAATCATTTCTTGAAAAATTTTTGATTAAGAAACAAAAAAAAAAAAAAAATATTAGTGGAACAAATGAAGAACATCAATTAAACAAAAACATTTCGATTGCATTTTCGATAACATACTTAAACCTCAGTTTTTTTACGTTATTAAATTTCGTAATTAAATGACATTTCAATACAATTTTGAAAAGTTTTAATTTTATTTTCTCATTATCTATACAAATATATTACTAAGGTTAACTCGAAAAGACACAGTAAAAAATGTAAAATTTACATAACAAATTTGTAATTGAAGTTTTCAAGATAGTACTTCACGTTTGGAAAAAAAAATGCTTTTAAACAAAGAAAAAAATATAAATCAGATTATATATAAACAATATAAGCAGTGAGTGAGTGTTTATTAGAATCGCAATTTTAAACACGAGGGTTGTTGGCAACGGGCCGCGTAATTTTAAAACGCAATCAAGTAGCGAGGACAGCACCTAAGCAGGCATTCGATTCTCCAAACTTCCACACCACACTATGGCCGCTGTAGCCTCGTGGTCAAGGAAACGGACTCCTGACTGGCCTGCCATGAGTTCGAGCCTAATACGGTTGAACACTCGCCGTGCAAAAGGGGCCGATGCACGTTAAATATGTCGAGGCTCAAACATCCACCCGCTAATGTGGTTTGCAAGTCAGGAGAGGGTGGTGAAAGCTCAAGTGTCGTCCTCACCAGGGTTCAAAATTACGAGGTCCCTTGCCAAAAGCCTTAGGGCAGCAGAACAGTGCAACGTTAATATTCATTCCACACTAAAAAATGTGAAGACTTAGGGCCACGATAGTTTTATAACGTGCATCATCCCTTCTATACAACTGTATATAATCAGGCAAAATACCATAAATTTATGAAAAGTTCTGAATAAACTGTCTTCCAAATTAAATGCAATTTTTATCTCCATTTTCCATATTAGTAAAAGATCCGAATTCATAAATATTTTGGGATTAAAAGAGAACAATTTTGGTATTTTGTTGGGAAAAAAAAACAAAAACTTTAATTAAACTGCCGTGAATATTCTTTTTTATAAAATACAAAAAACAATTTTGTATTAAATAATTACATAGATTGGGTATGGATAAAAAATAAAATGTGTAAAAAAAAAGACAGGGCCATTTTACAAAATTTGCCTTTAATGAAAGCTCCTGCCTAACATGAAAAGAAAATTACTTTAAGAACACCTTGCCTATTCTAAGAGGGACAAAAATTAAGAATGGTAGTACTTTTCTTATTTTAAAAATGTAACACATTTAATTAAAACAACACTAAAATGATGTAAAAATAAACATTTACATAGTTTTTTTGTTGTTTTTCTTTTTATCGAACTTAAATATTTAGTTAAATGCAACTATCTAATTTTTTTCATAATGTCAAAACAATGTGAAAATCAATTGTGATACTATTCTTAAGATAAAATTATAAAAACATGCACCTAATAAAAACAAACATGTAATGAATTAATCATAAACCTAAAACGATTATCAAAGATATTATAAATGCACTATTTAGAGAAATATATAAATTCAATAAATTACAAAATAAAGTCTAGGAAATATAATTTTCAGGGAATGAAAAAGAATTACATATTAATTCAAGATAAACATATTTAACATTTTAAAATTTCAGATTTATACATGTTTTACAAGTATTTTCATACATTAAAACATTTTTTTAAATTGGTTAAAATTTAAAATTTCAATTCAGTCAAAGAGAATTGATTTGTTTTATCCAGAGCACAATTTGTTCATGACTTAAATTTTTACTCCCCACCCCATTTAATCAGTATAAAAAAAATCATTTACTTAAAATGTAAAATATTTGAAATAAATGAAGTATTTTGAAGGTGTAACCACATACTTCCCAAATCATATAAACATGAATCAAGAACTTAATTGAAAGCTAACATTTCTTAAAACTAATATTAAAATGAGGTATTTTTATCATTTATAACCGATTCTATTGGCTCTTTTTATATCTTGATATATGATGGAACTTAAATCAAAGAAAAGTGTCCAATGTAAGCAATTAATACATATATTGAATTTCTCATATGTATTGAAAGTTATAACAAATTAATAGTATCAAAATAAATCAAAAAATGTTTGAATAATTAGTAACATTTATATTTTAAAAACACATTTTAAAAAATATACATCAGCTTATTTAAGGTATAAATATAAATTTATTACATAACCTGTATTAAAAATTTCAGGTATAAAAGCAATTAAGGACCAACTTCTCTATTTTTGTTCCTTTATTATTTTTTAAAAAAGAATATATATAACATTTTTAACTTGCGGGACACAAAGAAATTAATAACGAAGAACACATTCAAATTTACATTTGTCACTGATGCACCCCAAGTAGCACTGAATCTGCTACAACCTCCACCATTTAGTGTTTTTTATATTGGAGACTTCTAAGAAGGTTTTTAACAACTGTCATTTTAAGGACATGGACAACCCTAGCTTTAAAGTTCTTTTCTGGAATGCTAGTGGCCTTACAACTGACAAATTCACTAAACTTCACATCAATGATTAGGGAGCATCTATTTGGTTGCCCTCTCTACTTCATGTCTGCTCTCAAAATAACTATGGAACCCTGCCTCTTACTAGCACAACTTCTGTTTTGTACTGGACTACAAGATACCTTATGTCTGAAAGGATGTTGGCAGGTGTAATTTAAAACAAAAATTAGATTCAATTTAGACGCACACACACAATTTCAGAGGAATCATACCAGCCTAAATTCAATACATGACTAGCGAAATTCATGAACTTTAGTAAGTTTGAATATACTTCAAAGTTAATATTGATTTTTTACAACTAACAAAAATTCAAACATGTTATTTCTATTTTAACAAAAAATTCTGTGCATAATACAATATTGCAAGTATAATTACTTATTTCTGTATACAAAAAATTAAATCAAAAATATTGATATTTTGATTCTGTCTAACCAAGACAAAGCTTTAAAAAAAACGAAAACAAAAAAATGATCATATAAATAGTTTCGCTAAGAATTTAACAATAACTTGGTAAAAACATATGGAACTGTCAAGATTGTTTTAAAAAATGCACAGTATGGATGTGTTTTATTAAATGAAAGGAATACCAAAATCAAACCAAAATTCCATTCACGAATGAACTTTTTCCTTGTAAATCAAAATTAACGACATTAATTCTTGAAAATATTCTCCTTTTCTTTTTTTTAACTCATTAACTACCATTTTTTTTTTCTTTGAAATTTTTGGGTAGATATGTTTGCCTAAAAAGTTGTGTAACAGTATAATTATTTTTAAATTATGTTTTTTTTTTATTTTGAAAATATTTGATATTTTTGAAAAATTTTATATTTTGTATATTACATTAATTTTATATTTACATATTATAACAAGAGGATGTATTACGTAAAAATCGATGCCCCCCTAACTGGGATCATGGCAGGTAATGGGTTAATATTCAGTCTTGTTAATAACTTTAAGCCATATAATTCTCCAATTTCTACTTTCAGATATACAAGTTTACATTTGATCCTAATTACATGCTCTTTTATTTTTAGAAGATTTACCCATTTACAAGAAGGAAGGTATTTTATTAGGATTTACAGTATATAAATTTTAAAAACTATGTATCATTCATGTTTCCATTTGAAAAAAAATAACAAATATTCCATATATTTCATTTATAATAAGTTATTAATAGCATATTTCACAGCTAAAATGCATAATTTTTCCTTATTGTTTGCTCTCATATTAATTTATTATTATTACTATTTATCAAACCTCTGGTTAAAAAAGATGAAAATTTTCGCAGCAGTTTCCCAAGAAAACTACCCATTTTTTTCTTTGAATATTATAAACTAACCTATTACCTAATAGTATGTGCAAACCAAGATCTAAATTATTATCATTAACATATATTATGATATCATTTAAAATGTAAAGTTCAAAAGGAGTCGAGAGAAAAATTGGCATTAATTTTCAAACACAACCAAGAATTGTCTGGAACATTTGTCATAATATTTGATATAAAAAATATATATATAATAATTCAATGAACTAATGTTCTCAAAACTTTAAATGAAGAGCCTCAGTGGTTAAAGTGTAGTACAGAGGGGGCCACTTGGCACAGTCCTTTTTTTGCGAATAAAAGTGGTCGCCAAGGTACTATTTTCGTTATTATTTATTATTTATTTTTGAATGAATTCGATATCTCACCATGACATTTAGATAAAGATCGCCAAATCCAAATGCCCCCTATACCACACTTGAACCCCTTTTTTTCTTTCCATATACTTTCTTGTAAAAACAGACATTTTTAAAAAATAATATCTTAAAGTTATGTAAGTAAAAAAAAAAATTTTAGTAATGTTTTATCTTTATATCGCCTATTCAATAATTCAACTAAAATGATATATCTAAAACAAAAAGAGTACTCATGTGCAGAGGGTTTTTTTTTTTTTTCAAATAAAATTAAGTAGCAAATATAATTTTCTTCATAGTCTTCAAATTTAATTATAAGCCACTGACTAATATCTTAATTTGAATTAAAAAGAGTATTTTTAACCAGAGTTAATGATTTAAAAAATGGTTTCATGTGTTGTTTTTAAAGATTCATGTTCATATTTCAGTGCTGGTAATTTATGATGCATAAATAACATTAAACACCACCCAAAATTTATTTGAAAAAAAAAGAAAAACGATATAAATAAAAAAAATTGTAAACCTTTTTTTTTAACTTCTGATAAACAGAATTATTCAATAAAAATAGTTATCCATATAGAAATTAAGATTTTGTTTTTTCTTCTACAAGAAAAATATTTCACAGATATTTTAACATGATTTTTTCACAAAACCATAGCATTATTTAAAATTAAAAATTCACAGTACATTTGAAATCACGTTTTGACAATATTGATAGTATAAACGCTAAAAATATTTTTAGTACCTCTGTAATTTACCTTATTTTGAGGTCATATTTACTCATTTTTTTAATGAAACGTCTTTAAAATCAGGAACATTTCCTTTATTTTCACCACTATTCATGGGCTACTACTGCTTTTTAATGAATTTTATACTAAAAGAAAACAGGTTTGTTGATAACTAATAAATATAAACATTGCAATTAATCAATCACTCCATTAACTTTTGCAGAAAACTAATTTTTAGAAACATGAATACTTATTACATAAATAACAATCGGTTAAATAACATTCGAAAGTAATTTAACAATTTTAATGAAAACGCATATTACCCACGATTTTCGTAAGAAAACTCCATTTCAATATAAATATTTATTGGTGTTCATACATATTCAAATGAAAAAATAATAAGCCTGTCATTAACTAGTAGTTCATTTCAGATGAAAATTCAATGAAAAGTAACCGAAGTGTTATCATCTGTCAAAATTTAATTCAAAGAGCTAATGAAAAATTTGTTTATTTCCAAAACGTTACAATGCTCCCGAAAATTTATGGAACACATGTGGATTTTCCGAGTAATATCAGATAAATGTGAAATTTAGTCATATTTTTACAAAACTTCAATAATTCATCAATAATAAATCAAAATAATAACAAATGTTCAACTAAGTATTTCTATATTGTTATTAATATAAAATAAATAAACACATTGAAGAATCACGATACCTCATTCGCTCCAGGTACATTGAACACCCACAACTATGCAAAACCTGCTTTTAAAATCATATAAGTTAAAAATGTTGTAGTTTAAAATAAATGTAATATTAATTCAGACACATTGAAATTTAAAAATGAACTTTAGAACAAAGAATAAATGTGGAAGCCATGGATACCTCAAACACGCACGCTATATTATTACATAGGCTATTTACCTGGAGAAGAGAAAAAACTTTTTTTTAATCACGTTTCTTCCTAAAGTGGGGAGAAAAAAAAGTGTTTTGACAGTGTTCATTTTGCGTCATCTAGTGGTAGAAAAAAAATTTACTAACATGAATATCACGTGGGACAGGAGAAATAACAGATTTCTTAATTTAAAATAACAATAACACCACGTGATAAAACTTCTAACTCATATGGTTTAAATATACTCAGAGTGCAGCCCATCGGACTTTTAAGAACGGCCCAGTCGTAGTCGATTACACTAAGAAATTCTATCATTTAAAAACAATGCTTTAAAATGAAAGAATGTATTAATTATATTTGGTGTCTGGTACGTTATACTTTATAACATATCTGTAAAAATTTTGTAATTTCATGATATTTTTATCAATAAACCTTCCCTACTTATGTTTACCATTTTATACCTATTTTCCCAGTTTTTTTAACTTTTTGCATTGAAATGTGTTTGTCGCAGGGGAATGATGAAATCAGGGAGCAAAAAATCAGTGAAATTATCAAATCCCTAAGGGATAGGATCTATTCACGGAAGTTGTTAAAAAAACGGTTCTTGAAGGTCATTTCCCGAAAAGAAGAAAGAAACTAAAGAAGAAAAGTGATTTGATCAAATCCCTGAACTGTTTTAGTGAAGAAAAGATGAAATGAACATGACTCACTGAGTTTACAGCAAATGTCATACAAGAACTATCAAGCCTTTGAGAGACCTACGTGCAATATTTATACATGGTAGGTCGAGACATTCAGCTTGTTAAGGATATGCAGAGCAATCAAATTAAGATGTAGAAGCTATGTTACGTTCTTAGCTAATTTCAAATGACAAAAAATTGGGTTATAGTTTCGATTCCAAAAGAATTCCTCTTTTCATCAAACTATTAACCGATCACCTTATAAAAATTTATTTTAGCAGAATCAAAAACAGGATTGCAAATTAGTCATATTTTGAAAGAATTACTTGAAAAATTTGTTACAGAAAAGGACTTGGGTCTACTTTTTAATCAGAAGGATCATGGCGTTATCTTAATACCAAAAAGGTTACCAGCAGCTTCCTTAGAGTTTCAACGACGCTTCAGCTTCAAAATATCTCTTAGCATTTAATTTAATTAAATACTATTTTCCTCCTTCAAATGATATATTAATTGTTAAATCAATTAATAATAACACTTCAATGCCGCATGATCTACCGGCAGCTGATTTATTCTCCAATTAGGCTATAAATTTAAAGGATTTATCAGAAATTGAATCATTTTCGTTACCAACTGTAAAACAATTCTAATCAATTAAAAACTCTCATTTCAAACCCTGCTTCAACAGTTAAAACATCTGTAGTGTTACTTTTATAAAAAAAAAAGAAAGCAGTGATCAGAGACAAAAAAGACAGTTTTTTTTTGTAGAATAGAGTTTACTGCAGTCCGTTCATGTGATATTTGTAAAACTGTACGCATTATGTGAGAATATAATATGAGACAATGCCGGTTGATCCATCGGGCGCTTGGAGCGGGCGTCCAGGGGCCTGGGGCCCGAAAAGCTGGACTTAATCAGATTTTCGGGTTATAAATTTCGATCTTCCAGTGCCAAGGGAGCCTGCAAATCTTCCACGCCCAGGACTCGAAATGGGCTTAAATTGGCACTGGTAGGAGAAGAATGATATGGATCGGAGATTATGAGCTATTTATGCCAAAAAGAAGAGAACATTAAAGGTAAAATGGAAAATGCTGTGGAATATCTGAAAAGATCAATTGAAAAAATGAAAGAAATTTCTTTGAACAAATTTAAAATGTGTTAGTTAATCTCCCAGTTTTGGAGCATGTACCTAAGATAGATTAAAGTCTTTTAGTCGGAAATAACATAGTATGGATCCCATTAGATTTAAAAAATAATTTATACTAAATTGGTACCTCAGTTATAATTATAAAAGATTGGATACCTGGAAACGTTCCTCAAATAGATATATAACATTCACCGAAACAATTCCACAGAACAATCTAACTGCAAGAAAATTATCCTTATTTGAACGTCAAGGATTTAAGAAATGTTTCTGTGAGCACACAATTCAAATTACTATGTAAAATAAAAAGATGTGCTTGTAAAAAGAAGTTATGTATTTTGTAACTGAAGATGCCACAAATCGACAACGTGTTTTAAAGAAAATTAATAAGCTTATTTTTTATTAATTACATTCATGAAAAAAATGTTTGAAATTGTACTGCAAATAGCCTTTTTTATAAAAAAAAAAAGTACCAGTCTAAATGTCTAATTCTTTAGTTAATTAGTTTCAAATAAATAAAATTTGCATTTCAATGACTGTTGTTGTATTACTTACTCCCCATTTAATAATGCAACATATTTATTAAATACATACTTTTAATCTCTTGACAATATTTCATCATTTCACTGAAACAGTTCAGGGATTTGATCAAATCATTTTCGTTCTTCAGGGAAATTACCTTCAAGAGCCATTATTTTAGTAAAACAAACTTCTCAAAGTCCTATCACCCATTTATTTGACCTTGAATGCAGTGTTATTGGGTTGTTGCTGTTGATTTGTCCATGATGTGCAGATTGATATAAAAAAAAGCTTTGAATCGCTCCGAAGCTGTCGAAGATAGCTTCGGCAACCTCAACAGCTTTATCAGAGAAGATCAAATATTCTGTGTTTTCTGGAATGATCTTGAAAAGCCTGGCTTGAATTGCTGGGCAACTGAGGATATGTTGTGGAGACAGTTGAACATTAGGGCATTTGGGCAATGATTTGTGTAATTTCCTTGTACTTCAGTTGAGATTTTCTTTCCTTTTACATGCTTTGTTCTAAGTCTAGTTACTATTGATGCTATTGTACAGGTTACTATTTAGAACTGGGATGGAATATTTAAAATTATTGTTAATTAGTCTTCGGCAGACAGCTGTATTCGCGCCGATGAGGGTCGTGAGGTTAGATGATTGGGGCTAGATCTGGATTATTTGGCAAGTTCATCGGCTTTCTCATTACCGAGGATATTTAAGTGGGCTGGTATCCATTGTATCGTGCAGGATTTCTTTTTTGAAATAATTTTATCGATGGATTCGATGATTTTGTGGTTGATTTGGCACTTGCCCTTCTTTATGCCTTGCAGCTCAGATCTTGAGTCTGTGAAGATGATAATGCCTCTGGATTCTTAGAAGCTTTTTGAAAGGAAAATCTCCAAAGCACTCTTGATAGCAATGAATTCATATGTGTAGTTGGATGCGATTTTCCCTACTTTAATTTTATAATACTCATGCTCTCTGTTTGGTGAAATAAAGAAGACACCTGCAACTCATCTATCAAGATTTGAGTCAGATGAGCCGTCAGTGTAAGCAATTGCCAGATTTTCAGTTTGGGTGGTAAGTTCTTCGATGGTGTGGTCATCTTTTTCTTTGATTACAGAGGAAGGTTCTTTTTTAGTGAAGGGTTGGACGAGGTTTAGATTTATCTTTGTCAGCGGGAGAAGATGCAGAGTGTGTGAAGGAATGTTATTGGGTTTATAGTGGAGAAGAATCAGTTATACTAAAATTATTGTTTGTGAAATTTTCTGCATAGTATTTACTTATCTGCTCATAAAAATATTTAATTCGATTTTCGAACTTGGTGCAAAGCAGACCCCTGAAACGATGGCTTGTAGAAAAGGTGTCAGTCCTGATGAAATTGCTAATCATTTGTGAGAGCTTTCCGTGAATGAATCGTTTGGTGGTTAGCTCTTTTGCACTAATGTAAATTCCGATGAAGATATAAGATTGAGTGAAAGTGACTGTGAAGAACTGTGCATGCAATTGATAATATTTCAGTAATTCCTGATATTTATGTCGGAAGTGACGGAACAGAATGGATACCGCACAATAGTAATATTCCTAGCAAATTTGTAACTCGAAATTTTTTCGAAAAATGTTTTTTTTTCTGATATAAAGGTTCATAATTCATGATAATTACATGCAATAATGTTAAAAATTCTGGAAACTATATAAACCCCACTGAACACTAATCCTGCAATTATTTAGTTAAAATAATTATTTTATTTATTTCATTACGTAGTGTTGTAAAGGTCGCTCCGACGCGAATATTGATGGTGTGGGAGACTCGGAAGGAAGACTAGCCATATTGAAAATAATTACAATTTATTCTCAGATAAAAACAGCGAAACAAATTCAATTAACCAAGTTTATGAGATGCACCCAAATACCAGATATGGAGAGCAAATAACGAGGTATGCGAGATACGAGAAAGCTTTAAATTATTAGATCACTTGCGTCTAGGCAATATCTTCTAATTCTTAGCTATCTAATTAACTTTGATTCCTAGTTGACAAATAGTCAACTTGAATATAGCAATAATAAGCTACGAAATATACACGCCTCACTTTCAAGTTTTATTAATCACTGCCCGCCGTTAGCAGTCTAACCTGTCTACCCCTCTAACCTGAAAGTTTAAACTTTATATATAAGTCTCAATTTGTATGGTCACATCTTCTTCTTCGGGGGAAAGCTTTATAATACAATAATTTTAAAGACCAAATATTTCCCAAGAGGATTAAGGCCGTATCACACGTACACGTTTCAAGCAATTTT
>BMAV01008310.1:0-73283 GCA_019973955.1 Trichonephila inaurata madagascariensis
AAATCAACTTACAATCGGCCACGACGGAAAACAAAGAGAAGGCAAGAAGTTCCAGATAAATAAACTTAAAACAAGGCCACGACGGAGAACAGAAAAACCCCCGACCAGCCAAGGAGAAAAAGGGAAGCAAGGAAGAAAAAAGGAGATTACAAACCCTACAACATGCAAAAAAAGAAATTCCCAAACAACCGAGGAAAAAAGGGGTAGCACCTCATCGTTGATGTTATGGTGGGAGAACCCATAAAAAAATCAGGTTGTTTGTTTATTTTTAGACTTCCAACAAGTGGTCGGAAGAATTATTGCAAAAAAGGGGTCTCGGGGGGTTTAAAAGTTATAACCCGTCAAACACACAATGAGTGTTTTTTTAAATTTTTGGGAATTTTTGACTTTTTAAAAATATTTTTCGGGAGCATTTGAAACCATTTGTTTGTTTCGATGATGACTTCGTAAATGCGAAAATTCCTTTGGTTATTTTTAAAAGTTTATTGAAAAATGTTTGTAATTGAATAATATGTGTTATATATATATATGGTTGTATTGAATTAGGAGGCACGGTTCAGGGAAAACCGGCGTAGTCGGGGGCACAACAAAAATAAAACTTTTGCGCGGCTCATTGGGATTTTTGGGAACCAGATGTGAGTGGAGATGAAAATTTATTGTGATATATAAATAATTTTAAAATTTTTGGGAAATATTGATTTTTGGAAAAAGAGACTAAAAGCATTTCGGGGAGACTGACCCTGAAAATCCTGAAAAATAGAAAATTATACCCAAACAAAAAAAGGGGGGGAAGTTCCAGCTCCATATGCAGTGTTAGATGAAAAAGATTGGTCTGCGCACCCGAATTTTTTTTTAGAAAATTTAAGTTAAATATTTTGAATTGGATGTTAAAAGTGAAGTGGGAAAATTAAACAGTAATTTTTAATGTTGGCCCGTTTTGGAGAAAAAATTTATTTACGGTTTAAATTTAAATTGAATATTAAAAAATTTAACTAAGATGAAATGAAAATTAAAATCAAGATAAATATTGAAATTATAAAAGTTAAAAAGAGGATTTAAGATTAAAAATTTTAAAAAAAACCTTTTAAAACGAAATTTAGAAAAAAGGATTTAAACCAATTTTTTGGGGCTTGAGAACCCAGTAAAAACCGCTTCGGAGGGTTTGGACGTCCTCGCGTCCCTTCTGCTAAAAAATAACTCCTATGTTCTTTTACCCACGATTAATGGCAAAACTTTTCCCAACCCCAAAACCAAGAAGATAAACGAAGATAAATGTAAATAAAATATCCTAAAAGGATAGAAGTTTTGATGAAAAAGATATAGCGCGGCAATTTAGAATAGTATTGGGAATCTTTCGATCAAGAGTTGACAGTCCGATAGTTTTGGGAATAGCCCAATATAAAAAAGTTGGAATCTTCGTATAAAAAAAGTGAATTAAAAATTTCTTTTATAGGTAAGGAAGGAATCTAAAAAGGTAATTTTTGAATAGGTATTTGATGAATCTGATTAACTAAAATTGATGGATCAGTTGGTGATCGACTTAAATCAAGGTTTAATTGGTTAACCCCCCTTTTTTAATTATAATTGTAAAATTTAAATTTAAGTAAAAAAGTTATTCTTAATAAAAGTTGTATTAAGAACTACTATGTCTCATCTTTTTGATAACCCCACACCTCTAGTTCGGGAAACCCGGAACAAATGTCATCCGGATGGTTTGTCGCAAGGGTAAAAGAATGACCCAAAATTTTTTTTTTCCATTTCAAATTTTTCCCATGTGTTTCTTCATCCTTTTTTCAATTTAATTCCCCCGCCGTTACGCAAAAGTTTTGTTCGCAGCATTGTCATCATCCGGAACACTAAATTCGATCTAAGCTCAACGATTTATTCATCAATTGAAAAATTTTTTTTGAGAATTCTTCTTTTTTGACACCTGAAAAAATTTTTGGTTAAAAGTTAACAGTATTCCATGAAAAAAGTAAAAAAGTATCAAAAATTTTATTATTTAAATATATATATATATATATATATATATATATATTTTATATATATATATAATATTTAAAACCACACCATACTAACTCTCAACGGAAAACAGATTTTTTGGGGAGATATGGATAAGAGGGAAAAAAATACCATATCCTAACAAATGTATGAAAAAAGAAAACTAATTGAAAAAAAAAGGGGGAGAAAAAAAAGGGAAAAAAAGAGGGACTAATCCATACACCCCAAAAAAATTTTTTATTATATATATAACTATATATTTCATTTTCATGTAGGCTTTCATAAAAATTACTGATACAGAAAAGAAAATTCACGTGCTAAGTACTTACCTTTACAGCTGTAGTGACTCGTAACTAACCCCACGATGGGGGGAAAAACCCCATCCTACAAGCCACATTAATAGAGTAAAATTAAAATTTTTTTTATTTTACAATTATTTAAACATTAATAAAAAAATTTGTATCAAACAATTAGAAATATATTGATAATTCCCTTTTTTACGACAGATGAAGACGTGTTTTCTTGTATTTGAAAACAAATGGGTTTCCCTAAAAGTAAAACATGGACCACAACCATCGTCTGTTGATAAAAAGGGACACTTTACACTTTCTGCAAACCGGCTGAATCGTTAGATTTGGGAATTTCTTACATACGCGACTATTCCAGTAGGAAAAATGTATAAGAAAATCTAATCCGCACGACAGTGCGGGTTAGGTCTTAAAGTGATATAGTAAAACATGATGTGTGCTATGTATAAGATATATTAAAGAAGTTAAAATATGATATTTATGTTGAAGTAATATTCTATCTGAAAAAATATTTATTTTGTGGGCCATTCCTAAAAAAATTTCCGAGGAAGCCTTTTTTGTTCAAATTTCACGTTTTCATTGATTTTAATTTTATACATCAATGAGAAAAACTGAGTAGTTATTGAAGTTTCTAAATTTTAAGGGTGCAATATAATAAGCAACTGTAATGTTTTGTAGCCACGCGCCATTTTTCTATCAGAGGAAGTGATTTTCGATCTCATTCTTAACTATTTCAGCCTTAGTGTAGTATCTATTTTATGATATTCATTGATTAATCAAATAAACTATTCTTAACTACTGTTCATTATGTAAAGAAAAAACGCTTAAAATTTCAACTTTTGATGAAACAATCGTTGAAGAAACGTTGGGAACACTTATCATCGGTTCTGTGTATTGGAGGTCATACGAGTAGTTAAGCAAATTTGTTCGAATCGTGATTGATTATGATCTGTCTTTATTTAACCCACTGGGATTTTGAATTATGAAGTATATTCAATAAACATTTTTTTTCTTATTGATTTAATTTAATTGAAACATCCTTACTAGCACTAAACATATGATACATAGAAAAATGGGGTTTCGGTTTATAAGCAAAAAAAAAATTCCACGTTTTTTAAATCCTTATCCTTCAAAGTTAAGGAAGCGTGCTTTGTATCTGGATTTTACACTGTTTCAAAAGTTACAAGCGCGTGCATCGCATTCTAAAGTAAATTCCTTTTTAAGGAAAAGGTGTCAGCGCTAAGACTAAATGATAGACATCCAAAATACAATATTTCACGAGAATTAATACTTCCTTTTAGTTGCGCGAAATGGCGCCAGTTTCAGACTTTCGAAAGCTTAACCCTGCTGTTCTGTTCAGGTCTATATAACCCAAAGTAAAATTTTTTTCGTTCATAAAAGAAAAAAAGGGATTTTTATGAAACCTTCACTTGGTAAAAAAATAAATATTTATCTAGGGGTTTTAAAATTTTTTTTATTTTAAAGGATTTTTTGATTTATCCTAATACATCATTCTAATATGACCCAATGAAAAAAAGACTTTTTACCCATACAATTTTGCTTGGAATTTCAAAAGAAAAAAAATAAAAATTTCTTAATTTATTTTTTAAACCTATTTCATTGACGTATGTGTTTAGTCACATGACAAGAAAGTGCATGCAAGGTCAAAAAGTTGATATCATTGGCGGGGGGGTCAAACTATTTGCTCTTATGCAACGCTTCTTTTCTTCTACTTTATTTCACTGTCTGAAAAACTGTAAAAGAGTTGTGTGCCTGTGAATGTCAGAGAAAAGATGGTGAATCGCATAAATTTGAGTTACGCTGATATAGTTAAACTAATAGAAGCTTGTGGCTGTAAAGCAGTATCTGAGTATGAAAATCATACAAGTGATGAAATTGAGAGAGAAAGTTCTCACAACGATTTGATACCGATATTCAACAAAATATAAAAGAGAAGGTTTAGTCCAAGAATTGTGAAATAAAGTGGAAATTGGATCCGCTGCCCCATTCTTCCCATTGGTAGCTGCTAATATTATAAAATACTACCAGGGTCACAGGATATGCAACAGCAAGGATAACAGACGTAAAAAATGCATTTGAGGTGTATTCAATTTTACAATTGAAAATGAAATAATAAAAATGACTGTTGGAGGAGAAAAGATTTATGGAAATGGGAAAAAAAATATTGAAAGTAAGACTTTTCAAGCATATATTGGATTATTATTGTTAGCTGGTGTTTATAAATCACATGGAGAATCAATAAAAAGCTTATGGGAAACAAAAGGGTCTATTTTTGTGCGACAATTTTTTTGAAACATTTTGCACTATATCAAGAGTTATTCGTTTTGATAATAAATACACTCATCAAGAAAGAAAAAATTTGGATAAATTACCTGCAGCACGAAATAACTGGGAAAGTGGATAGAAATTCTACCAAAATTATATAATCCGAATGAAAATATTACTGTTAATAAACAATTATAAGGATTTCGTAGCTGTGTCCTTTCAAACAGTATAGGTCGCGGTAGTCAAGGTATCGGATCGTGGCTGGCCTTGTCACGAGTTCGAGCCCAGTACCACTTAAGACCCGCCGTGTAGGGCAGCGATGTACGTTAAATCTGTCGACAGCTCAAACGTTCTCCCTTTGGTGTGGTGTGGTAGTTAGGAGAGGGTGCTGCCAGCTCAGGTGTCGTCCACATCACTTGACCATGGTTCAAAATTACGTGGTCCATCGCCAAAGCCCTAGTGTAGCTGAACAGAGCGACGTTAATATCCACTCACTTACTCATTCAAATAGTATACACCACAAGTAAGCCATCTAAATACGGGTTTTCAAAATATGGACTTCAGTAAAACTTCGTATGTACTGAAAATTCAAATTTACACTGGAAAAGAACAAGGGTCAAAGCCGGAGAAAAATCAGGGAATTCGAGTAGTGTGTGATCTTACTTATGGGTAATCAGGACACAATTTTACACGTTATAATTTTTTCACAACTTCCAATTTAGGGTAATTTCTTCTAAAATAGAGAGTATGGCTCTATGCTTCACACCATTAGAAAAAATAAATGAGAACTTCCTGAAGAAATGCCAAACAAAGAAGTTCACATCTCATTATTTTATTTTACAGAAGACACAACAATTGTAAACGACATCTAAAAAAAAACAAGAATAGTATTCTTATGAGCACTTTGCACTATGACAAAGAAGTTAGAACCAGACCTGAAAAGAAAAGAAAAAAAAACAATTGAGGAACTTAGATTAAAATTCTACGAAAGGGGCTGTGTGTGGATACTCTTAATCGACTTTTAAACGGATATACGTGTAAAAAAAAACAACCAAATCGCTGGGAGGGGGGGATTCTATAACATGCTTGATACTTCTGCGTGCAATGCATTTGTTCTATGGAATTCAATGTACATAAATGGAATGAAAAAACCCAAATTGACTAAAAAAAAGGCTATTTTTGAAAGAACTGGGAAAATCACTCATTTTTTTACACATTGAAGCAAGGCCACACCTACCAAGAAGTGATGACTCAAAATAATAATAATAATAATAAATAGAGAAATGAATATGGAGAAAAAGGAAAAACGTACCATCAGGATCTTCTGAGAATACTTCGTTGTGTGGCAAACGTACAAGGTGCGAGCTATGTCCATTAAGAAATGACAACAAAACTAATATGTTATGAAACAATTGTAAGAATCACATTTTCAAATCCCATGTAAGATATATATTACTGATCAAATTGTAAATAAAGGAAAGTTCCGATTTCAAATACTTATCTGTTATTTTTATATCGATGCTCTATATAACTACTCTAAATTTCAATATTAAAATTTTTTTTTCTGTTATTTTTATAGATGCTCTATATTATTAGATCTATTTTTAAACTTGTGCATTGCTATTGCTTAAACCATTTCTTAAATGACACTTTTCATTTACTCCAAGAAAGGTTAGTTTTCTGAATCGGGTCATATTGACCCGAACGCGACATACGTATAGTAAATACGAACAGAATAGCAGGGTTAAGGCGAGTGAGATGTCAAGGGACAACAACAATTTATATGTTACCGGCAAAGTATGAAATCCGGTATTCTATAGAATGCCTAAAACTGCTAGCGTATGAATGTTTTTTTTTCATATTCCCAATTTTTTGAATGCCAAATAAAAAACCCGGGAAAATATGAAATACAGCAATTAGCTGAGTCGTTGGTGGGGAGCAGAGCGAGGGAGGATTGGTGAATGTGCGACCCTTTGTGTGGCAGGGAAATGATGAAATTAGGGCTTTCGTCAAACCCTATAGGAGATGACGCCGAAAAATGTTAAAAAAATTCTTTTTTCTTTTTCCCCCGTTGTAAGTGTGAATTAGTTAAATCCCCAAACGTTTCAGTGAAATGATGAAATGAAAAAAAAAATGCCACTTTTTGTGCTAGAGGACTGATATTTGGGGATCGTTAACTTTTTTTTATGGTTAGATCTGCTGGGGCACATCCCCCCGGGGCTTCCCTCCCCCCCACAGCTTTTAAATCTCGACACCCGAGCCCCAAATTATTCTAACCTGGCCTTGCCCCTCTAACTTTTTCTTCCAGTTATAAAAAAATTTCCCATGCTAAGGGCTATTCCATTTCATAGTTTTTAATTGTTTTAAACTTTAAAAAATTTTTTTAAATCCACAATATCTTGGCTCCTGTTTCAGTCTCGGACTTGAGATTTGAACCAACTATTCCACTCATTGAGACCCATCCAGTCATATACTTGACTCCCATTGTGTAGGCATGGGGAGGGCTTAATCACTAAAATATCATGTTCCCATGTTAATCCTATGGGGTCTGAAAAAATTTCACCCCCTTAAGAAATTGAGCTTGGGACTTGATTTTTGGAGGTACGCCATATTTTCGGGTATGCGCGAGCCTTACGTGGAATTGGCCCCTCCGGTGCTCCCACCCCCTACAGGGCTTCCCCATCAATAACTCGAATCCTATGCTACTTTGTCGACCGCACCGGCTGGATTCGATTGTTCTCTATGAGCTTTCAAATATGTAATTTTATTCCAATAGCCCCATTTTCCTCCCTTCACGTTTTAACAATTTTAAATTTTAAATCCATAGCTCGAGTATTTTTGACCTGTATGTTCGAAGTACAAGGACTTGACTCCAAGTGTTTCCCTCCCTGGACAGCATTTTGCCAATATTTTAAAATAAGTCTCTTCATGTCATTTCCATAATGATAGTAAGTGATTTTATTACACCTGAACTGTTTCAGTGAAATGAGAAATGAGCTAGTCAGGATTTGCATTGGCAAAATGCTGTCGGAGAGAGACACTGGGAGGTCAATCCTAGTCTTCAACTACTCGAGTCAAAACTCCTCGGAGCTATGAAAATTAAAATCTTTAAAATTGTTTAAAAACATGAAATGGGGGGAATAGGATATGGATAAAATACATATTTAAACTCATAGGGAGAAATGAAACTGTCGAATCACAGATTCGGTTATTAATTCATCACATTAATAATATTTAAAATTTTTCAAATTTGCCAAGTCATTCTTAGAAGTTAAAAATATTTAGGCATTTGTAATAGTAAGGATATTATTTAAAATTTCTTACTTTTTAACTCAATTTTTAATGGTATATTTATATTTCCCGTATAACATTTTTTAATAAACTTATAGAATGCTATATTTTTAAATACCTTAAAAAAAATTTTCAAAAACTTTCCCTAAAAAAGCATTTGGCCCCTTTTTTTTATATTTTAATCCTTTTTTGGCATTTTTTTATATACACATTTTTTCTAGGAGCAGATTTTTAAATACTTTTATTTCATACTTTTCCTTACAAAAAGTCCAGGCATTCTATAAATTGCCGGTAAATTTCTACATCTTTGCCTTAAAAAATACACTGGTGCATAATCTACCATAAAAAAAAAGTTTTATTAATAATTACCCCTTTTTGAAAAATTTTTAAAAAAATTTTAGCTCTTTAAGCTTTCCCAAAATTGATAAAAGGGATTTTAAAAAAATTACAAAAAACCCCTGCCCCCGGGAAAATATGAAATGGGCAGGGGGGGTTTGACTTCGGGCAAATGGGGCCCAAGCCCAAAAAGGCCCCCCTCCAAGGGGCCCCTTGTTAAGGGGGGCCCATACGGGGAAAAAAACTTTTTTGGGGTTTTAGAAAAATTTTCTAAAAAAATTTTTAAAATTGTTTAAAAACCCGGAAATGGGGGGAATGGGGTTTTGGGGTTTAAAAATACTTGGTTTAAAAAGGGGTTTGGGGGAAAATTTTCAATCTTCCACCCGGGGGTTTTAAAACATAAATTTTAATTTTTCAAAAATTACAAGTCCTTTAATAAAAAAGAAATAATTTTTGTTTCCGTAAACTTTTTAATTTTTCCCTTTGGGAAATTTTGGAAAACCATTTTTTTGGCACCCTTAAAATTTTTCCCAATAAATATTTTCGAAAAATTTTTTAAAATGGAAACCGGTCTTTTAAAAATACCTTTTGGAACCTTTTTTCATTTTTCCCGTTTTTAAAAAAATTTTAAATAAAAACCCCTGGAAACCCTATTTCGTTTGGAAAGAGGAAATTTCCCCTTTAACCCCTACTTGCCTAAAAAAGCAGGCCCCTTTCCTTTAGAATCCCGGTTTTGGGTTTTTCTTTTTTTTTTTGCCAAACATAAAACAAAAGTAAATAAAAAGCATTCTAAAAAAAAGTTTTTTTTTTTTAGCACTAATTATTTTGATTAACTAATAATTTATTATATATTTTTAAATTTTTTATAATTTACGATTTATTATTTTGATTATTTGATAAGATTTAAAAAATAACAACAGCTTTTGTTAGCCCTTAAAGCTTCTGAAAAGGGGAAAAATTTATATTTAAAAAAAAATCTAAAAACACGCTTTTTCTTTTTAAATTTTGAACTTAAAAAGAAAAAATAATTTTTAAATTTAAGTTATCCGACTACGTTCGGGGATTTTTTTAAAAGTTTTCAAAAAAAATCCCAAATATTTTTTACTTTTTTATTTTCCCACTTTTATCCCTAAAAAAAAAAATACGGTTAGAAATAATATATGTACATAAAATTTAAAAAAATTTTTTGGGAAAATTTTAATAAAATTTTTGGGAATTTTTTTCAAACACTCTATTTTTTAAAATATTTTATATTTTCCAAAAAAATATTGTTGCAAAAAATTTCTAGAAGAATGCCCACAAGTGTTAAATTTTTTCCCCTTTTTGAATAAAAAAGTTATAGCCAGTCAAGCGAACTGGGAAATTCAATAAAAATTATCGAAACCCAAAAAAAAAATACAACTATAAAATAACAAAAATTGTTCAATTTCTTTTGGGTTTTTCATTCTCTAGATAATACCATTAATAACATTTTTTAAAATTTCATAAAAAGTATTTTTCTTATTTTTTGGGATATCATGTTTGAAATATCAGGGGAAAAAAAAAATATTTTTTGGAAAAATGCTTTTAAAAACCTTTATAAAAAGCAATTTAAAAACAAAATAGGGCAAGTATATTACAAAAACCTTTCCTAATTTTTTTAAAAACTTCCCCCTTTTTGGTATTTTTTTAAAATTTTTTTCTTTTCCTTTGGGCCCCCTTTTTTTTTTTTTTTGGTTGATTTTAAAAAAGGCAAAAAAATGTTGTTTCAGTAACGGGACTCAAAAGATGTCCCAAACCCTCATCACGAAAATTAAAACCCGGGAATTTATCCCAAAATGTTTTTCAAAATACCTAACAAAATCAAAAAAACCCTTTTTTAAAAAATAATAAAGGCAAAAAGGGTACCCAAAAAAAAAATGTTTTAGCTCGATGGTTTTCTTTCAAAACGTTTGCCCAAACAAGCTTTAAAAATCATACATTTGTATTTTGTTTACCGTGGGGGGAAAATTTTTTATAATAATTTGCTTATCACACTGCTTCGTGTACACATGTTTAACAAATATTTAAAAAGTTTTACAGAAAGACCTACATTTTTTTTTCTGTTTATTTTTTTCCCCGGGATTGTTTTCCCCGATAGTCACACCAGTTCTCAGCTCAATCGAGCACGGCCCAAAATAGGGGTTTCCCCTGGGAGCAAAAATTAAAAAAAGGGTTCCCCTTTTTTTGGAGCACTTAGCATAGTTTTTAGGTGATTGGTATTACTGTTTTATGACAGTTTAAATTTTTTATTAAACATAACATTATTTTTTTTTTTTTCTTCAAACCGAATTTTTTTCGGGCCCTTTTTTATAAAATGTTTTTTTGCCGACTACCAATCTTTCCCCAGAAATATCTTATGCACTCATATTTGATGACATTGTTTACAACTATAAAATCTTTAACACAAAAGGTATCCTTGTAATCCCCCATCACAATAGAAATACATATTTTAAAATTTCGTAGTTTCAAAACATACTAAGATTTTGTACGCACCAATAGAAATTTCCCTGTTTGAAGTAAACCCAATGATTGCAGGAACCGCTTGTATGACTGGACTTATAGAATTCTAAAAAAATTTGGTAACATTTCCAAATCTAGAATTTCCCAGTGCCAAGTAAAAAGTTTCTATAGAAAAACCCCATTTTTTGGGTGAATGTCCATTTTTTCTGCCGCAAACGGATATTCCCATTCTTCAACAGACATTTTGGAACATTTTGTAAAAGCTTTTCCTTCCAAAAACAGTGTCATTCATGGCATCTTTAGCCGTTGGTGTAAGCAGCCCAAAACTTTATTTCACAAAGTCTAAATGCTCCTTTTGTCATACAAAAACCAGTTCAGCTTTGCAAAAAAGCTTTTTCACAGACCCAATGTCATCTTTTAAAACACTCACCTTCCACAAATAAGTTGAAAAAATAACACCTTTTTTTGTTTTTTAGTAAACTAAAAAAAAGGGCAATAAAAAAGGGACACTTGGGTATTTTTAAATCACATTAGAAGTCCGTTTTAAACATTTTAATCTTTCATGCAGGTACAAAATTTTTTTCCCCAAAACAATTGGAGAAACACAAACTTGAAAACACACTTCCCCAAATTTTAAATTTAAAAAATTTTTATTACCCCTTAATGTTCCACTAAAAACCCCTTCTTTTTTTCTGGGGAAAAAACCTTTACTTATTCCAGTTTTTTTTCATTACAAAGTTTGGAAAACACTTCAAGTCAAGAACACTACAAGTCAAAACTTCCACTGTTTTTGTGAATCAGTCACCAGCATAGTTTTTCGTTTTTTAAAAAGGTTAATTTAATTAATTTTTGGGCCTTATAAATATATAACATCAAAAGCAGAATGTTGAAATAATTAATGATAAAAAAATTGGCAATTAAAACGAAAAAATTCAGTTTTTTTAAGAAATTTGGGAACAACATTCGTAAAATTCAAAAACAAAACAAAAAGTAAGGTCCGGGAAAAAACAGATAATTTTAAAAAAAAAAAAATCCCCAAATTAAAAAATTTTAAATTTTTGCCCCATCCCAAAAAAAGTTAACAAAAAAATTTTGGAGAAATTTTTTTTTAAAATTGTAATGGGTTGAAACTGCAAAAATTATGGGTAAAAAAAACATGTTTAAACAGTCAACTTCCGGTTTTAAAATTTTACCCTGTAATAATATTTTAAACACCTGTAACTTTTTTTTTAATTATTGTACAGACAAAACATAAAAGGGAGATTTAGAAAAAAATAAGTTTTTAATTTTAAAAATTAAAAAAAAAAGAAAATGTGATTTTTTACTGAAAATGACGTTTTTTCGTAAAAAGAATAAAAAAATTAAGGGGGTTAAAGTCATTGGGGTAAAAACGGGGTGCTCTTCATTAATTGTTGTAATTTCTTAAATAGTTCTATTTCCCAAAAACTGACTAGGGGAAAAAAGTAGCGCAAAAACACCCCCCCCCACGCCCTTTTCCCCAAGCAATACTTTCCCTTTTTTTTAGTCATTTTATTCTTATATTAAGAATTATTATTTTTCTTTTTAGTTTAATTAACCATAAAAGCATGTTTCTCAGTTTTTTAAACTATAATTTATTTTTCATTTTTTAGTCCATCTACAATATAAAAGCATGCACATTCTTAGTTTTTTAAACCATCATGTTGTAATGACTTCTCTCAGCTCTTGGTTAACTATTTATTTCCTTATGAAAATCATCAAAAGAAAGATAAATAAAATGGTATATTCTAATTACAGTTCAATATAAATTTTGAGTCTCTTTCGCACTCTCTTCCGTTCCTGGATTTTCCAAGCCAGGGAGACCGCCGTTCTTCGCGGGGGGGTTCCGTAACCACTTGGGGTCTCTTCCGTACTCTCTCCCGTTTCCTCGATCTTTCAAGCCAGGAGACCGCTGTACTTCGCGGGCTCGTTATCGCTCTTCCTATCGCTCGAGGGACGGCCGAACCGCTCCCTTCAAAGATCCAGTCTTTTTTTCGTCCGTCCGGACTCTCTCACCCGTTTTATATCATCTCTTTCTCCTAGTTATCCACCGCTCATCTCTTTGTCGGCCTCAGTCCCTCTGGGTCTGCTGCCGCCTTCCGGTCTCGGCTCCCTTGATGTCATACATCTCTGCCGAGCCAAATTCGGTCTCGTTTCCGCTAGTCCCAAAGAGACGCAAAGGCTGGGTGTACAGTTGTATGTTCTCCGACGCGACGGCGTCACCGAGTTCTGGGAAGATGAACACACAATGATAAGGGCCTCTTTGACAGTCCGGTCAGCTGGGCAAAAGGTGCGAACTCGACCCACCAGCTACGAAATTCCTTCCCAGCAATTAGGGAAATTAATGGAACTTTCGCAGCTTCTGTCGGCAAGGGATCTGTTGGAAAATAGGGGAAAGAGATATGCTTCGTCACAATGTATTCATTGATAAATTAATTTTAAATGCGTCATTTTTTAGAATCTGGAATACCCATTGACATCCTATCACTGCGTAGATACGGCCTGGTTTATTTTTTTTTTCACATGCACTAGTTTTTTTTTATTTCTATTTTTAGAAAACCTTGATAATTGTTTATATTATGGTAAGAAATTTTTTTTTTGCTAACGCACGTTTTTAGGGCTGTAACTTAATCTTTTAGTCACCAAATCTGGAAACGGTACAATGAATTAGTCACCAAATCTAGAAATCGTTATTTCTGATTATCCTAATCAGGAAAATGGAACAAAATTATGAAATTATTGTATTGTCATCGGTCCTTGACAAGTGTGTGAAATTCCGAATTAATCTGATCTTTTGAAGTGGGTAAAAACCGAGTTCAAAGATTCCGTTACATACAAATGAAACATAAAAGCGTGTTAAAAATAAATTCTTCCTCCAGTACGTGTTTGTTTTTGTTTTTTTTTTAAAAAAAAGCTCGCCTTGGAAGAATGAATGAATAAGAGAATATTAACGATTTAGCTACTCGAGGACTTTTGGAGACGGACCTCGTCATTTTGAACCATGATCTTTAGATTACATACTTAATTTTTTTTTTTTTTTAGATTACATACAAATATTAAGTTGAAATTTTTTTGCATTAATAGAAATAAATTAGAAAACTGAATATTTAAAAATTTGCTATTTAAATTAAATGCATGTTCTTATTTTTTGCACGTATTATTTCAAAACAGATATATTTCCTATTTCTCATCCAAAAAAATTAAAAAAAAAAATGAGATTTGTACAAGTCCTACAGACACTACCAAGTGAAGTAAAAGCAATTTGTATTTCTTAAAGCAGAATATTAGAATCAAAGATAGCTAAAATTCGATATCGTGTAAGTTAGCAAACCCGTTCTGTAGCTGGTGCATTTGAAGGGGAATTTAGAGCCTACCGCCGTATCAATGATACGGGGCCCCCAAGCTACAGGATCCCCAACACGTGTAAGCAAAAATTCGTAAGCTGTTAAGAAGCCCAAAAGAGGGCCCCCAAGGAATATTCGATATAGGGCCACTCAGGACTAGCGACGCCAGTGAGACTAGCGGACAATTATTGGATCATGATGAAAAGATATTTCAATCTGTTACTTATAATAAGATTACAAGCGTCTCTTGTATAATATGGTTTAGTAAAACACGGTACAAAATTTGCGATTATTAACATGGTACAAAATTTGCGATTATTATAACACGGATTCTTGACTTGATAACTTGAATTTAATATAATACGGTTTTGATACAACACACAGGATTTTAAAAAATTGAATATCATTTTCGTTCAATGAGAGGAATTCTCAAATAGATTTTTTTTTCATTTAGGTTTAATATGGGAAATTTTCAATTTCATTGCTTCTGTAGTATGCAGCCGAAAATTTAAAAATAATTGCAAAGCTCTTTAGCTCCTTATAGATATATTCTGAAAGAATTGGACGATTGAAAAAAGGCAGTACATTGCAACTACGTCAGAAAACTTTTGTGATGATGGAAAAATAACTAGTGTAGAGGATTTTCAACCTAATTTGTGAGAAAAAAAAATAGATTAGCAGTAATTTCTGATGAATGTGATGATGAAAATTAATTTTGTAATCCTAAATAGTCATTTCTATATTTATTTTATAATAATGATAATTATTTCTTGATTATATTTTGTTGTTGTTGTTGTACTTTTAATTTTTGTATTTCATATTTTGTTCTTGATTAAAAGCTTGCATTTAACTTACTTTTTCAGTTGTATGTTTTAAATGGAACGAAATTTCAGCTATCAGAAAGTTGTACACCTTAAGGTATCCGACTACGTTCGGAACCGTGATTTTGCAAAAGCATGTAAATGGATAATATTTATGATATTTAGTGTCATTTAGAATAGAATACATGTATAAAATTGTTTTAAGGACATTTTGACAAAAAAATTATTTAAATACAATATTTTGGCAAAAAATTAACTTAGAATAACTTTTTTCAAAATGTTCTCCTTTTGTGAAAAATGCTTCTATTATAATAATATTTTGCCTGTATATAGCTCAGACCTCTGTACAGAGGCTCAACTAAAATTTTTGAAATATATAACTTAGAAGTGGGTTTATTCATGTTTTACGACAACAGAGGGAAGAAATTTTAAGAAAAAAACGCCGATCATTATTTTAATTTGTCGCAACTCTGAAAATAAGGCAAATTTTTCAAAAAAAAAAATAAATAGTTCAGGCTCTCTGGAGAAGTTTTAATTTATATAAGCACACACATACACACACACACAAAAATATTATTATTTTAGAAGCATTTTTTATAAAA
This sequence comes from Trichonephila inaurata madagascariensis, assembly GCA_019973955.1. Lineage (NCBI taxonomy): Eukaryota > Metazoa > Arthropoda > Arachnida > Araneae > Nephilidae > Trichonephila > Trichonephila inaurata. The sequence goes on from BMAV01008310.1 coordinate 15,489, forward strand.
GGAGAACATTTTGAAAAAAGGTTATTCTAAGTTATTTTTTCGCCAAAATATTGTATTTAAATAATTTTTTTTTGTCAAAATGTGTCCTTAAGACAATTTCATACATATATTCTAATCTAAGTGACACTAAATATCATAAAAATTATCCATTTATGCGCTTTTTTAAAATCACGGTTCCGAACGTAGTCGGATACCTTAAGACTCTATTTCGATATAACACGGTACACATTTCTTTAGTTTATATTATTTCAAAGCTTCGTATAACACGTTTTCGATATAACACGGTACATATTGCTCTGATTTATGTTACGTACACACATAATTAATTTAATAAACGAATAAAATAATAATTTAAATAAATAAATAAAAAATTCTCGTATAACATGGTTTCGACATTATTGCACGGTACGAAAAAACCGCGCTTTTGATGTGTATTTATTTTGATTAATCCCTCTCTATATAAGCATAACAGAAAGTTGATTACTATCATACAGATGTTTCACATAAATTCTGTATTTTGACTGGAGCAAGACAATACAATTTATTTAAATATTGAATTAGTTGTTGACTTGATTCATTGCACACAACGGAACTAGTTCCGGAGGCTATTCACACCATGTTTTTTTTTTCCTTTCTTTTTTTTAAATAATAAATGAAAAGAGAAAGGAGATGTTTTAAAACTTCTCATCTCCTAGTGGAGCGCAAATATAATCTGTTTATTTCTACGCTTAACAACTTTCTAAAGTCTTAGAATTCATGTCTCATTTCCTCTTTTGAGCATCATTAAATTCAAATATAATTCAATTTACTTAAACTTGAAAAGTTTCTTTAAAAAAAAAACGAAGATTAATATTTAAAGAGAAGAAAGCAACTCACTAAAGTCTTGGCATTTCAAACAATGTAAAACTACAAAGTTGTGACCCTTTCCGTGCAAATACCTACAAAAACAGGGTCCTTCCGCTACGTTATGAATGAGTCACAAAGTGCTCCAACCAGTATGAACCAGATCTATCCGGATTGAACCGCAATGGATACTTTGTTCCGCTGGGGTGCAAAGCTCCCTTTTGCTCTCGTCCAGACAAGAAGAAAAGAAGGAGGTTTTTCTCGAGTTACTGGAACGCGCGCGACCTCCATTCGTTCAATTTTCCCTCGCATAGTATGGGGTCCAAAAGGTGTAATTTTCCCCTTTATACATACTATTCATTTTACCAAAGCTTTCGTAGAAATGACGTACATAAATCCTTTAACGCATATTCTCGCATTTTTTTTTTTTTTTTTTTTTTCATTTAAGAAAACACATTTTAGGACCTTGCTTTGGTAAAAATTTTTAAAAAAAAAAGGTACAAAATTAATTAAAAATTTTTTACTTTAATTTTGGATTTTGATTCGCATTGCAGATATGAGTCGAATATTGCAATCTTGTGCGTGCATCGACTTTTATTATCTTTCTTTTCGAATTGCTGTTTAAGGGAAAAAACCATATTTGTACGTAAAAATATTTATTTATACCTTTTCAACAGAAACAATAATAATAGTAGTATTTATTTTTTAAAAATAATTTTTGAAAATTTGCTTTTGTGGGATATATTTGGAAGCATGTGTAGCACATAATCCAACATCGCAATTATTACACATGTAACGACTCCCTTTACTTTTCTTTCTTTCTTTCTTTTTTTTTTTTCATTTGCTTTCCTTTTTACGGGAGCTACTTTTCATGGTGTTAGTGGAACAAAACTGGGAAAATGACGTTCCCTGTTAGTCGTAGAATTCCAGAATATTTCGGTATATCCGATTTATACATACACAGTGGCGCACACAAGGGCACAAGGGGGTCCGGACCCAATGCCCTGATTTTTTCCCGATTGATTACAATTTTAAGTATATAGAACGAAAAATTTAATTAAGTATTTGTTATTAATGATTAATTAATGCTAATTATTTATTCAATAATTAGTTTTTTACTGTGTTTTGTTCCCGAAAATCGACAAAATTAGAAGGAGCATGATACAAGAATAGTGAACTTTTGACCCCGAATCCCCCCTTGAAAAATTCTTGTGTGCGCTACTGTACATATATATATATATATATATATATTTGCATCACTTCGATAGTTTTGTACATATTTTGTATCCTTTCTACTCTAATTTGCTTCCGAAATAAAAAAAAATTTTACTTCCATTTTTTTAATACAAAACCAAGAGTTCCGAATGCTGATGCATAACAAATAAAAGAATATTTTATTCTAATATTTATCTAAATTTACTATAAATTTTATATTAATTTTTGAAATCACGATGACGGATCACAGTTAGACGAATCTCATTGACTTGCAGTCTCAGTCAGACATAGAATACACATTTATTTTATATAGTGAGCTAAAATCATCTCCCAGAGTTTGTGATTCTGAAGACTCCGACGTCAAAATGAGCTGAAGAAATGGCTTGCAACCTAGTAGACATTTTCTCGTTGATTGGGGCAGTATCTATATTACAATCTGACAATGGTCAGGATTTTACCAATAATGTTGTGACCAGTTTGAAGGAGGGGCTTCACCAACACTGAATATCGTCCTTGGAAAGCTTTGTCATTCACTAAGCCAGCAGGGCCGTTTTTAACCTCCCAAGCACCCTAGGCACTTCGAATGGTTAAGCCGCTCCCCACTATTTTCAGATCCCCCCCTCCGTCAGTTCATGTCTCGACAGTTTTGGTTAGGGAAGAATTTTCCCTTAATTCTCTCTCTCCTCTCTATTATTGTTTTCCTTTTCTTTGTTTTTGCTGTTGTCTTTCCATTATCCACTATCTATAAACACGCCTTATCCTTTTCTTTGTTTTTGCTGTTGTCTTTCCATTATCCACTATCTATAAACACGCCTTATCCTTTTCTTTGTTTTTGCTGTTGTCTTTCCATTATCCACTATCTATAAACACGCCTTATCCTTTCCTTTTTTGTGTTATTATCACATCTATAAACGCTATCCTTTTGTTTTGCTGCTTCCATTATCCACTATCTATAAACACGCCTTATCCTGGACTGGCAACCAAAAGGAAAGGATAGTGACATGGTTTGGCCACTCTTGTTCATTTCTTACCTTACAACATCTTGGATCAAACACTCAACCTTTCGTAAATTACTACAGTAAATTAATGGAATTGTTTGCTATTACAGTATAGAGTATAAATTATTGTATGAACCGTTTTCAATTTGTTAATTATTATCCTTTTCATCGTTTATCGTTTTACTATCTTTTACACTTTTAGACATCCTTCTTCTTTGCTGAGTCACTGTCATTATACTTGTACAACAAAAGGTCTTCGTGCTTTAATAATTACAAAATCATTAATAACATCGTTGTAATCAATTTCCCTGGTAATATCATTTTCAGTGCATAGCAACATCAAACTGTTAAGCTTTTCATTTTCCAAAGAAGATCTCATTTCAGTCTTTATTCTCTCACGGGCAGAAATGCTTCTCTCATGACTCGCTAGGTGGTGGTAAGTGCACTGTAATTTTAATTTTTCTTTTTCGCCCTTCAGTTTTTTGCGTCCCCAAATCTTTGCACCCTAGACATGTGTCTAGTGTGCTTAAGCAGAAAAGAGGCGCTGTAAGCCAGAATAGTGTCAAAACAACAAATCAAGAGATTGGAAATACGCTCAGTACTTGGATGCAGGTCAACAAATCTGATCAGGGAAGAGAAACACAGTATGGTTAGTTCAAATTATGAAAAACAAAGCTTATCATTCTGGAATCAAAAGAGCACCATGCGAAATCCACCTTGACTGTAAATCTAAAGTAGGTTTTACAACATCTTTTCTATCTCGAGATGTTTCAGGCAGAAACAGGAGAGACAGAAGCAGAGAAACAGAAAAGCAGCTAGAATAAAAAAATAAAGAAAGTATTTTGAATTTTATTCTCTAATTTTTTCATGAAAATTTTCTTTTTATATTTTTTTAATGTGTGGGTTTTTTAATACACTCATTTAATGGCTCTATTTTACTTTTTACAAGAAATAAACTTAAGTGCAATTTAAAATAAAATTATTTCCTTTCTTAGAACAATAATTAGGTTCACATTTTATTATGTTTCCTTTAAAAAGAAATGCATAAAGTTTGCTTTGTACTGCATGATTTTTTTTTTCGTATTATGAACAAAAGTTTTTTAATGACACTCATTATTTTTTCAAAATAACATTTATATCTTGGAGGAATGAACGTCCTTCAAATAATAAACTTATCGTGACCTTTTTCCGTACTTTGCCGAAATAGAATTTGTCATTCTATAGAATGCCTAGGTATTATATGCAATCTCTAGGAAAAGTATATAATAATTCTCATATTTTATACTTTGCCTAAAAACGCCAGGCATTCTATTAAAGGCCTAAGTATTCTGCAAAATGCCATCATTTCATACATTACATGTGACATATATGCCCTGTATTTATTTGCAGGATAAACTTGTCTATTAGTAAATTAACAATGTTTGACGCAGTTTTGCCGAATTAGTTTTTATGTCTGTAAAATCAATCAAACATTATTTCATTAAGACATGGAAATTTCATTTAGTGTCAGAAAGGAATTGTCTTGGTACACTTTAGATAGTTCTTTTCCGAGTTTTTATTTCAAAATTAACAAGAATTTACTTATTCTTCCTTTTTTCTCTCTCTTTTCTTTTATTTATTTATTTGTTTGTACTTTTCATTTTTTTTTTCATGATCTCAAACGAATTAAAGATGACGATCTCAAACGACTCAATTTTTTTTATTTACTGTAAAAATTGGTTTTTATTTTTCCTATCACAAAACATTCAAGATAAATTTAACATTTATACTAAATTGAATATTATATAAAATCAGATTGAACTTAGATACAAAAGTGTATGCATACATATATTTTATAAAATGACCCAAAGCATATAACATTTTAAAAACTATAAAGTTTGTAATGAAAGGACGGCTAATTTTTTTTCTAAATAATCACTATTCTTCACCAAACTTTTGTAGTGAGTATTTCAAGTGAATGAGTATTTCAAGAAAAAATCTAGTGAGTATTTCAAGGGGAAAAAAAAACTTCCATCTTTAGCTTGAAATCTTCCCTTTGCCTTTTACAACGCATGAGTGAATTTAGAGCAGATTGAAAAACGCAGGACCCTCTCTAAACGGAAAAAATTGCTATTTTCATTTCTAAATACAATGCATGTTGATTTGAGAGGAAATTTATCATTAACATAGGTGCGTTCCACCTCAAAATATTATCCTTAAATCGCCTTTGTCTGTGCTCCGCAACCTTTTTATCGCTGCGGACCGGTCAACGTTTGATAATTTTCCCTCGGCCCGCTGAGAGTGGGACACGTTGATTGTTTATATTTTAGACTGTTTTGATTTAACAATTTTAATTTAGTTACATATAAATATGCCTTCAGAATAAAATATAGTTACACCAAAAATGAATAAAAGTGATTTAATGTGGAATATAAAGTGATTTCCGTGGAAAGTTGCGCAAATCCGAGAGAAATGCACCACTTTAAATAAAATGACAATGATTTAATGTTCTTTAGGCGGCCGGCGCCATTTGATCCACGGACCGGGGGTTGTGGATCACTGGCCTATGCTACCGAATCAATGGGAATCATTTTTATCCATCGAATTAGCTTCTACAGAAATAAAAATAAATGTACTCGTATAAAGATAGGCGTTTTCTGATAACATCAAATGTGAAATTGACTTGGTAAATTATGTAATATTTAAAGAGAGCAATTAAAAAGGTTATAAAGCACACATAAGAAACTTGCATACATACCTGTCTGAAAGAGAACTATTCATAAGATAAACGCAGAAAATTTTTGCTGTGCAAATAAAATTAATCTCTTTTCATTTTTGTAACGATTTAATTTGCCATTGAACATTATCATTATTTTTGGGTTTTTCATTGCTAAAAATAACAGCGGTTGTTCTAGTTTTTAATCTTCTCAAAATGAAATAGGACTTCATGATAAAGACAAAGATGAATCAGAGTTCGCCTGCAAAGTCTTAGAAAGCCCTTTTCTTTCCATTTCTTTAATTTTCTTAAAATTATTTTTAATTAAATATTTAACTCTTTAAACCTGTTATCTTTTTATCTCAAATGTAATTCAGCACAATGAAAAAAATATGCAAGTGTAATACACACACAAAAAAAATTATAAATGAAGAAGTTTTATTACATCATTTATTATTTTGTTTCCTTCACATGCTTATAGTGCAACAATTATTTGAGCCTTTTTTTAAAAAAAAATATTTTCAGTACTGACATTCTTATTTCACGTTGACCTAGTTGAACAACTACAATTAAAACAGCAAAATTTAATTATAAGCTTTAGGTTATAATCGTAATTGCATGTAATCAGCACAAAAATTAAAAAAAGGGGAAAAAACCTGATTTTTAAAAAAATACTAAATAAACAAGTTTTGAAAATAAACATAAAACAGGTTGTAGTAAAAATCTTAAAAGATTTCTAGTTCAACTATTAGTAACCTTAATTTCTTGATATGAGAGAATTACTATAACTACACATAATTTAACTACATGTATTTAATGATTAATTTATATGATGCACACACATTGCCACTTATTATATTAATAAACAATTGTTTTTGAAAACAACAACAATATTAGCACATATATTTAAAAAGGTAAAATTATATTTAATATGTAACCTTTAAATTTATTAATAATTATCTGCATTAACAGTTATTTCTAATACATTCTCATTTTAAAAATATCTACATTTTTCAATTTTATTTATTGGTTTTGGCAACAATTTATTTTTAAAAAGAAAAAGTATAGATAGCATTATTTTACAGATCCAACAGAAAAAAGTGTTAAGTTTTAAAATTAGATTTATGTTTATATTTTTAAATGATTAACAATATAGTAAAATGAAATTTACCAAAATAAGGGAAGTAATGCTGTGAAAGAAGTTTTTTATTTTTCTTATGTTTCAACTTAAGGTATCCGACTACGTTCCGAACCGTAATTTTAAAAAAGCGAATAAATGGATAATTTTCATGATATTTAGTGTCAGTTAGATTAGAATACATCTAACTGACACTAAATATCATGAAAATACATGTATAAAATTGTTTTAAGGACACATTTTGACAAAAAAAATTATTTAAATACAATATTTCGGTAAAAAATTAACTTAGAATAACCTTTTTTTCAAAATGTTCTCCTTTTGTGAAAAATACTTCTATTATAATAACATTTTGCCTGTATATAGCTCAGACCTCTGTACAGAGGCTCAACTATGATTTTTGAAAAATTCACATTATTTTCAAAGTTACAGCCAATTGAAATAATTATCGGCGTTTTTTTCTTAAAGTTTCTCCCCTCTGTTGTCGTAAAACATGGATAAACCCACTTCTAAGTTATATATTTCAAAAATTCTAGTTGAGCCTCTGTACAGAGGTCTGAGCTATATACAGGCAAAATATTATTATAATATAAGCATTTTTCGCAAAAGGAGAATATTTTGAAAATGGGTCATTCTATGTTCATTTTTGGCTAAAATATTGTATTTAAATAACTTTTTTTTTGTCAAAATGTCCTTAAAACAATTGTATACATGTATTCTAATCTAAGTGACACTAAATATCATGAAAACTATCCATTTACGCGCTTTTGCAAAATCACGGTTCCGAACGTAGTCGGTTACCTTAAGACTACTACACATTACCCTAAAAATGTCAAAATTATCCATTTTTTTTTCTTTTGCATTTTTTAATGCTCATATCATTGAGAAGCTTGCCACTAAATTTTAGTTCTGTTAACAAATTAGTTTTTAAGATATTTGAGGTTTTCTGATCTATGGTTTTGGTTTCGGTTTTATTTTAAAGCATTTTTCCACACTTAAATTCAATTAATTAAAAATATATTTGAGCACAATCAACTCTTTTAGTGTGAAATGTTTTTTAATTCCAATTTTCATTACTAAAATAATTTCTGCTTGATTATGTTTGAGTTTTTTGAATTCTCAAAACTAATTAATTAAAATTGATTTCAAGGCCGATTTTTGTTTTAAAAAATAGTGTATATAACTTAGATGTTTTATCATTAAATTTTCCTGCAGCAAAAATGCCATGGCCAAAACATCCTAGATTGCTGTGAGAAACAATATTTCGAAGAGATGGAATACTACTGATAATGATGTATCTAAAGATTAGTCCTTGGATGATACTGAAATTAGACTTCCCAATACAAATATTCTGAATTCAAGTAAAAAAGATAAAACTAAATCTTTCCTTGATATATCAAACTACATTATACTAAACATATTGTAGCATTATATTTTAGTATTACAATGAGAGCTAAAACTTCCTAAACTGCCCGATTTAAAATTGAAAAAAAATTAAATTTTATGAACAAACCTGGCTATTTTTAGCATTATAAAATATTATAATTTTGTACATAAATTTTTTTGTGTATCAAAACTTTTGTGAAAATATTTGTTTAAGATTGAGCTGAATAAACTGTTGTTGTAACAAATATTATCAATATTATGCAAAAATATATGTTGAATTAAAAAAAATTATTTTCAGTTATATGTAATTAAAATATTGTTTTAATATAGAACATACATTGGAAAATAACATATTAAAAATTATAGCTTTACGGCTATTATAAGTTTTTTATTTTATGCCTTTACAATCTTTAAATGCGTTTTGCTCAGACTTTCAATTTTGAAGGTATACGTGTTTTCTAATTCTAAGGCTTTTTTTCTGTTTCTCATAGAGCCTTGAAATTTTTTGTATATATTCCCAAACGTATGCTCTGTAAAAGTTAGAGTGGATTTAGGGCTGAGATCTCTAGTCAATTTTTTAAACAATGCTAAAGTTACTATTTTTAAAATTTGTGTGTGTTTTTCCCCGGTTTTTTCAGAAAAATAATTATTAAAAATCATCAAGGGTGTAGATTTTCAAATCCGTACTAATCTAAGAAACATAAATAACTTAAAATGACTAAAAAATTTTAAAAAGTGAGCATTTTATAAAAGTATGAAAAATTTAAATTTTTTTAAAAAAACAATGTGCTGGTACAAAATGATTTTTACAAGTTTTTATTTAGTTTCACCAGTCCTTTGTTGTCGGTCGTAATCAAATTCGTTAAATTTGATCCACTTCCTGGTTTCCGATTGAGCTGAAATTTTGTATACACGTTTTTTTTGGGATGACAATGCTGTTTTGACCATTTATATTACAATATCACAATCGTTAAAAAGATATTGAAAAAATTTTGTTCCATTGAATCTTGCAACTCAATTTTGAAGCTGATAACTTCAACCGATTGAGCTGAAATTTGTATGCATGTTTAGTTTGATGACAATGCATGTTTTGACCATGCATATTCTGATGTCGCAATTAGTTAAAAAGATATTAATTAAAAACCCTTTGTCCCTGTTAGCTTTTTATACAGCCGAGCATCTTATCGGATTGAGTTTTAAAGTTCCCATTTTCGAACTTTTTAAAACCCATCTTATTCTTTTTATCAAACTGAGACAAAAAAAAAATTACATAACGGAAAAATCATTTATTTCGCCAGATAGGGGGGAATTTTTACAAAAAATTATCATATTTTCTATTTCTTACAATTTTTTCTAAATTGAGTCAAAATCGATGCATTTTCATGAAAATGATTTCTAATGATTTTTTTTTTTTCGTGTTAATGAATCGATATTCTGCACTAAAAAAGTTCAGGCTTTTCTCTTTTAGAATAAGTCATTTAAAAAAAAAAAAACAAATCTTTTTTTTTTTTCGATTTTTCAAAAAAAAATACTCAAATTTTAATAAAACATTTAAAAAAATTCTTCATTTTTAAAGATAATCGCACGAAACACATTTTTTTCGCTTGTAGAATAGTACTATCCAAATTCTTCACAAAGATTTAAAAAATTGGTTTAAAATTACGGATTTAATTTTTTTTTTGTGTGTGTTTTTCGTTTTTAATATAATATAGTAAAAGCAAATAAAAAAAAAATTTTTAATATTTTTATTAATTTTGTTTGTCCCAAAGTTGTTTTGGTCTTAAATTTTATCCCCGTCCCCCCTTTTCCTCTTTTTGCGGCCTCGAGTGAAATCTATCATATGAGTGGCCTGGTGGGAAAAAGATTAGTACCCTGAGTTAGCCTGTTCAAAATTAACCGGAAAAGACCTTGCTACAATGATGCTTTGAATGGATGAATTGACTGAAAACCTGTCCAGCGATAACTAAAAGTTAAAAAAAATAAATTAAAAGAAAACTTTAAAAAAAGTTTTTTTAAAGGAATAAAAAAAACCCTTTTTTTTAAAACTTTTTGCTATCAACTTATAACGTCATTACACAATTTATGATAAAAAAGCTTGTCCGAGATTTAAGTACTGTATTTACTTAGTTTGAAAATTTAAAATTAAAATCAATCAGATCAAGTTATTTAATTTGCTTTTTATCTACGCAGGAAACTCGCAACTTTTTTTATCATAAATTTTAATATTTAATTGATACAAAAAAAATTTTAAAAAAAAATTTATTTTATTCCTTTTTCATTTATAAACGTTTTTAAAAAGTTTTTATACTTTTAATTTATTTTTACATTCAGAATCAACTTAATAACATAAACAGAATATAAAACATAAATTATTTTTTTTACTGTTACTGTCCCCAAAAATTTGTTTGAAAAATGATACTGTGCAGTCTTTTAAGGCTGTTTTCGCCAAATGTACTAAATCTTGAACTAAACGCGGAGCACATTTTCGGAAAGAAAAATGCCTCTATTTTCATAAAATTTTGTATCATTGTAACTCATACATTTATTTCATGTAACGTTTTTAAAATTTCAAAATACGTAATTAATTTTTTTTCTTTTGTAAAGGGATACCTCATACAGCATTACTTATAGGGGAAAAAATGCGAATTACATTTTATACACGAAAAAATGTGTCAACTTAGAAAATAATGAGTAATATGATAAAATGAGTGATTCCCTGTAAGAGTTAACGATGCCAGAACATAATATTAATGTTAGAGTACTTTTTTATATGGAAAAACATTCCAATTCGAGTCCTATTCTTTAACATTAACCGAAGATTGCCTTAAATAAAGAACGGCAAAAAACAGTTTATCATAAAAAAGAACATCAAATATAGAATGTTTATTTTACTTTTAGTTTGAACAATAGTAATAAACCAAATCTCATTGATTATATTAAAAAATTATAGCTATTTGTAGAGATTTTACTCAAATAAGAATTCATCAAATGACAAATAAAATTTTCATTTAAAAAAAAGTGAAGAAGCCGGGTTTTTTTTCTTTCTTTTTTCTTGACGAAAGTAGACAAAACACTAGTTTTTCCGTCTTTTGTATCGTGGTTGCATTCGGTCAGGCTCGATGATGCATGACTGAACCACATTGGCAGTCAGGCGTAACGTTTTTTACGTATAGTTTTTCTAAGAAAGAAAAAGAACAAGATCATCTGTTGACGGCTTCTTCAAAATGTGTGATTTGTTTTGAATGAATACGATTACAGTTTTCTTATCCTAATTTTCATTGCAAATAATTGCATATTTAAAAATAAATGGTAACCGAATAAACTCGAAACAATTACCTAAATTTAGAAAAATATTTATTAAAATACTCTTTTTTAAAAAATTCGATTTATTTATAAATTCAAAGATATTTTTGCTTCGTTTTAGTGGCAATAACATATCAATATGTAAAATATGTTTTCTTCCTTGACATGCTATCCTTTACATAGTTTATTTTCCTTTTCCTCTTTATTTATATATGCTAAATTCTGCTTTTCAATCTTTCAAACATTCCTTTTTTAAATCTGATCATTTGCTAACGTTTGCAAAAGTTTAACACCAGTAACCTATTTTTAATACACATTTCATCATTTTCGTTGATTATTACATCATTTCATGCTTTCATTACATCAGACACACTCTATTGATATAAATAAAAGTACCCGTCTTGTTTATCACCAGCTATTTGCTGCATTTTGTCGTATACAGTACGGTTGTGTGATTCTTGTAATAAGTAAAAGAAAAAACACCCTCATTTATAATGTTGTAAAAATGGCAAAATAGGAGATCCTGGATAAAGTTAGATTTTCTGAACGTTGAATAAATTCGTATGGTAAATGTCATCAAAACAGTTGATTACTAAGCCGTCTCAGTAAATTTAAAATTTCGAGAAAATTTATGACAAGAGGAGCAATCGGCAAGAAAAACAAGGATCCCTACTAATCGTGTGATAAAGGATGGTCGTACAATCTCTAGAAACCTCTTGGAGTATAATTCGATTCACTCTGAATGTAAAACGCACTAACGTCTCAGTTTGAGTACTGTTTCAGGATTGAGTACAGATTTTGGTTTATTATCCTATAAAGCTGAAATGAAACCTCGATTTTCTCCAAGTATGAAAATGAAATTGCTGACAGTATCAGAACTGGGCAGTACAATATGAAGTAAGATATTATATTCCGATATATATTCAGGTGCTGCAATTTTCTGCACCTGATTACATGTGTTTACCGCACAAGTGGGAAAAGATATAATTATAGTAACAAGATCCCAACTATGAAACACCCTCCGAACCAAATGATACGAGTCTATGATGTCATTATCTAATACTGTTGCCATTTATTTCCTGCCACTTAAAAGTATTATGATCAAAAATGTGTGTGTGTTTTACCTTTATTTAGTTTATGATATGTTGAAGCTTTACATGGATGTTCAATTTTCATGCATATTGGAGCTCTGTGTCTCAAGTCAAAAGCTGTTAAGAGATATCTGACAGCAAGGACATCCAAGAACTTAACTGACCAGTTAATAACCCAGATTTTATATCTATCGACAATCTGAGGCGTATTGGGAAAAATAAATTCGCGGAAAAGCAATCATCCAATACTAAGACGCTTGACGAAGCGAAGACGCATGTGTGTGGTGTAAGAAGATTTCTAAGGTTTATTGCCAGTCTCTTATTAATATAGTATGTCAAACATGATTGTAGCAGTGATTAAAAGCAAAGGAAATGTTAAAACTTACTTTTACATAAACAAACTTGAAAGGTCATTTCGTTCTTTTGAATAAAATATGCTCGGATCGTGCCAGGGATGTTGCCATGGCAGTGATTCACGCCTTTGGCAATATCTGACTATACCCTTATGTTTTATTATTACAACCTCTGCACTTTGTCATACACGATAACAAATAAAATATGTTATTGTTGCGGAATTCTCTCAAGTCTGTTTTTTATAAGGGTGGATTTAAGTGTTTGCAAATGGGGGGATGTATTTTTCAATAACTAAGCCCTTGCTTATCTCATACCCCTCCAACGGGAGGATGTTTGAACCTCGACAAACTTTACGTACAGCAACCCCCTCTACATGGTGGGGCTTCAGCAGCATTAGACTCGAACTCATGACATACCGGCCACGAATTTATGATCTTGACCACTAGGCTACCGAGGCCACGAATTAACATTAATACCCGAGGGCTATTCTAGACGAACTTTTTAAATCTGAGCTATTGAAAAGGGATTAGGGAGAAGCTTAAATTATTATCTCATTTCGTAGCTTCTTACAACGAGAGAACTTAAAAGACATACCGCATTTACTCGAATCGAAGCCGTCATCCATTGTAAGCTACACCCCCAGTTCTCTACTCGTTTTTAAGTAAAAAATAAAAAAATTGTATAAATTGTTTAATCGATATCCGATACTCAAATTTTTTTAAAAAATTTAATGAGAAATAATAGGAAGTTAATAATTAATTTATTTGACCAGTATTAAAAAGTTTCAAATACATACATGAACTTGTAATTACTCTAACCGTCAGTATCATGCTTCGAAAATGATTCGGCACTCCCAATGTCACAGCTGACTTCGGAATTGATGCTGGCTTCGGCATTTTCCCACACGGTATCGTCTTCCAAACCATCCGATGCATTTATTATGCAACATAATTTAAAAGAATGTATTATAGAAGAATGTAAAAGAATAATTAAAGACTGTAATTACAAGCAAAAATTATATCATTTTGTTTATGCCATCGACGTATATTTGTTTCATCCGCGTCAAATTTTCATTGCCATTACTCTGTTTCCGTCTTTTTCTACGTTTAAAATTACCTGCCTTTTCACACTTGTGTCATAGTGAACTCGTCTTGAAGGCTATTTCCGAAATCTTTGATAGGTGATCAAAGAAAGCGTTTACAAAAAAAATTTCCAAAGTACGAGCAGACAACGATGTTCAGGGTAGACTGAATTATTGGAGATAAACTGCGGAAGGAGATAAGTCATCAAAGCAAGTGGCCAGGATGGACGGTTACATTTTTTCTTGTGAAAGAGGTTGAAATTCAATTTCTCTCCCAACCAACAAATGTTAAGCCTTCTATTCTAAGCCGCACCCGATTTTCAGTAGCTTTAACATTGAAAAAATGGCACACCTTAGATTCAAATAAATACTGTAATTCCATTCAATGAGTAGCAGCTTTAATTATTTTGCGCAACAAAGTTTTTGGTGTAACCTATACTTGAACCCATGACTTGATTCTAATATTGCCGCTCTCAAATTTGGCAATTACCGAGCCTTACACCCATTATAGAATGATAAAAAAAGAGACCCTAGTTTATTTACTTTTTATTTACTTTTATTTGTACCAGCGCGAGCTCAATACATTTCAGTTTTAAGGTATCCGACTACGTTCGGAACCATTATTTTGCAAAAGCGTATAAATTGATAATATTTATAATATTTAGCGTCACTTAGATTAGAAAACGTATATAAAATTGTTTTAAGAATAATATCACAATAAAAAATTATTGAAGTAAAATATTTTGACAAATAATTAATATTTAATGACCCATTTTCAAAACATTCTCCTTTTATGAAAAATGCTTCTATTATAATAATATTTTGCCTGTATGTATCTCAGACCTCTGTACAGAGGCTCAACTAGAATTTTGAAATATATAACTCAGAAGGGGATTTATCCACATTTTACTACAACAGAGGGAAGAAATTTTAAGAAAAAACGCCGATAATTGTTTCAATGGGTGATAACTCTGAAAATAATGTGAATTTTTCAAAAATCCTAGTTCAGACTCTCTGGAGAAGTCTTTACTTTATCTAAGCACACACACACACACAATATTATTATTATAGAAGCATTTTTTTATAAAAGGAGAACATTTTAAAAAAGGTTGTTCTAAGTTAATTTTTTTGCCAAAATATTGTATTTAAATAAAAAAATTTGTCATATAATGTCCTTTAAAATTTTTTTATACATGTATTTTAATCTAAGTGACACTAAATATCATGAAAATTATCCATTTATGCTTTTTTAAAATCACGGTTCCGAACGTAGTCGGATACCTTTTTTTTAATCTTTGATAGTTTAATTATATCTTAAAATTTTTTGTAATTCTTGCTAACTCTTACTTTTTCCTTTTCTTTGAAATTTTTGTTCAGTTTCCTGAGTCGAAAATGCTTAGAATTTAAATCAGCTGTTGTTATCAAATAATTTAAAAGTTTAGATTATGTAAAACTATTTTTCTTTCATTCGCAGTTGCCCAAGCTAAAACAATTAGTGTCGTGAGGAAAAAATCAAGGTGGGTGTACCCTCTTGAGAGATATGCAAATGTTTCGATCGGGAGTTGATGTCACCTTTCGTTCGCTCAGCAGAATAAAACAAGAATGACAAAGAAGTCAATGCTCTTGCGCTGAAGGAATTTTCACAGGAGGTTCAAATTTTTTTTTTCTGTTTTTGGAACTGTTTATTAAAAATGAAGAAAATGCGAAAATCAAGTTTTATCATTGGCAGCCTTAAGGTATCCGACTGGATTAAAATCATCATTTTTATCAAAAAAAGTCGAAATTTATTTTATAGCCCATTTTTGTAGCCTGTTTAGTAAGCTTTCTAAAAATGTCTTACTTTTAATTCTGAGTTAGAAAAAAGTTATAGCTGTTTTTATTTGAGGTAGTAAGCCCAAATCGAAACCGGAAGTGTGAGTTTTCGGTTGATTTTCACCGGCAAAATGAGATTTTTATTCATTTAAAATATTTTAACGAATTCTTTTTATGTTTAGTAAACTTTATTTCACTTTATAAATTTTTTAATAGATATAATTTGCTTGAAAATAGGCAGCGGTTAACTGATTGCAATGTTTGCTTTGTTTTAAACGAGTTGCTATCTTTTTATCATTTGTGTTCAAAATTAGATCTCTTTATAACTTTTTTATTAGTACTTTTATGTAGAGTTATAGTTATTTTTAGTTAAATTAAAGTTGACATGCAAAAAGTAAGATCAATGAGGCCAAAAAAGAAGAGATTTCCAGAGAGCAGAATTTGTTGGAGAGACGTTGAAAGAAAAATCAACGGATCTTCCAAATTGAGTTATTAATTCTATTAAAAAACTTATAAGGAACTTTGAGATCAAAATCTTCTAAGAAAATGTTTTCACGGGAAAGATCAGAACTACAATGAAAGTCTTAACAATGTCGTGTGGAGTATAATTCCAAAAGACAACTTTGTTGAGCTACAAGCACTCCGTTTAAGGAATTATATCGCAATAATACATTTTAATTCTGGATTTGCTGGTCTATTACCTCTACTTCAAAAATTAGGAATAAAATTATGTTCTGAAATGAAAGGATATTTTTGGTAACTTGACAAAACAAGAATTGTTGGTTCTACGAGGCATTCTAAATCAGATAAGAAACTGTCTCGTAAAAAAAGAAAGGCCCTTCAAAAATGCAAAAGTTTGAAGTATGAGGTTCAGGAAGGCACAACATACAAATCTGGAGAGTTTTAATACCTTCCTAAATCTATAAAAAAATTTATTGCTAATATAAACTTTATTTTGCATTTTGTGAAGAATGTTATTTTTGAACAGGTAAGAGTAATATTTCTTAAAGTAAACGAAATATTCTTATGAAATTTTTTGAGTTTGTTCTCTGTATTATAATAAATGTTTTCTGCTAAAAGTTAAGGATAATTTTAGAATTAAGTTATTTTTTAATGTAATTTTATATGAAAAAAAAAACTTTTTTCAGAAATATTCTGTGTTTTTTATATCGAACACCTGTATTTCATAATTTTATTGTAAAGCTTGAGTTTTTTTAATAGACAGCATAGCTAATCATTGAAGAATTGTTTCCCTGCAAAAGTTTTATTTATTTTTGTGATATATATTTTTCTAGAGTTGTTAGCAAAAGAGCAATTTTTTGCAATATTTTGGTACAAATTTCTCAATATTTTGAAAAGTAAGCTTTCAAATAATTCTTCTTGCTGTATTTTCATAGTCTTGCAACGTACTTAATTAAAAAATAACAATTAAATATAATTATTTGTTATATTTTAGAAAATTGTCTCCGAACCCAGTCGGATACCTTAATTTTATTTGTGAGATCTTCAAAAAATCAAATTGTAGACTCATGTGGAATGTGGTTTTCTGCTTGTTGTTAATAAACAAATGCATGAAATCTTCTATGTTATTGGTATTACTGTTATATGCGTCTTAAGAAAGGGGCAACAACATGCCTTGATGTATTTTTATACTAAGTTAGAAAATAGGCAATTTTATATTTTCTGTATTAAAAAAAGACAGACTAAACTTGGCAGGCACCAATCATATGCATTATAAACAAGGAATGTTTCTATAACCTGACCGCCTTCGAAAATCGCATTAATCAAATTTGGGACGTTGTTATTCTCAATGCCAACCACTGACTCCAAACCCTCCAAGTGCGTCTTAGGCTTTATGTCAAAATAAAGTTCATTGACATGGATAAATCTTAGAGAGTTTCTCATTTCAACTCGTCTCATTTCAACTCATAAACACTGCCAAAATTTGAAGCATTTGCAAAAACTATTTATTTATCATTTGGTCAAATTTACTAAAGTACCTCTCCAAATCTCTAAGTCAAAACAAACTTTCAATATGTAATGATTAAAAACTAATGCAAACAAAACAGTTTTTATCAGCTTAATTTACTGAATCCTCTTTGAAGTATTTTAATTATAAAGTACAAAAAAAGGAGGTAGAAATACTTGAAAGCTTTGGGGCTTTAAAAATTTGGCCTCCAAATCCCGAATGTAACATTTAGCTATTATAAAAAGCGTGCCCAAAATTAAAGTTCGACAAACAATTCCCTGGTCGAAGGAAATTTTCAACGGGGAGGTTTGAATGTCAGGCATTTAACGACGCACAATGATTGAAAAAAGTGTATTGAACAAATTTAATGACAATAAAAACAAATATTCAGAGAAGCACAAAATTCCACTTACCATGAAAAGTAGCAAAAGTAATAAGCACAGGAAATGACGTAGGCACCTCTATTGTATTCAATATGGCTAGGGCGACCGCGTAGGGATACACAAGAGTGACATCGACGAGATATTATCACAATCAAGCCATTCAGAATATGTTGGTTCAGATAGTTCGACTTTTTCAGGAGTGCAGTTCTTAAGTCGACCAGTAATGTGACTGCTATGGGAGTTCCACGTATTTTGTAACGGGTTCAAGCCGGGGGATCTGGCTGGCCATGACCAAATATCCTTACATTCTTACGTCTGATGAACATTTTCATTTTGAGGGAAATAGTCGACAATGGCAGCAATGTGGGGATAAGCGTTATCATTCAAGATCCTGGGTTATGTGACTAATTGACACATATTCTCTCTAAAAGATATCGTCACGAAAATCATTACCACAGTAGGCAAGACCTGTGTTGCTGTTTCTAAAATCTAGAAGAAGATGCGACAGTTTTTCATTTAGGAGTCATGGAACATCGTCATTGGATAATAGTATTTTAAAACGGCTATTGAGGGTTTTTATTTGATGTGAACGAAAAATGTCTGTAATTCATAAATTAAATCCCTTTAATCCTGCTGAAAGTTTAATTTAAATGTACAATGCTCAATGTATTTTGATTCACTGAGTGAAATTTAACTCTAGTTTTCATTGGAGATATTTTCATTTTTTTTCTGCGTACAATAACACTTTCCTTTTTTTTTTTTAAAAAAAAAAAAGTGATATAATACAATTTATGTGTCGTCTTTGTCCGGCCACGGTAGTGTTAAATTACAAAGTTATTTTCTGCAGTATCCCATTATATTATTCTAGTCCAATGTTAATACAAAAATCTATTTTTTGTTGTCGTTTTCTATGTGAAGTACATTAGTTGAAAAATAAACGAACTTGTAATAATTTTAGAATCTAGACAATATTATCAAGCAAACCTGAATGCAGTAAATAAATAAAAGGCAATAAAATATATAAATTTTGATAATTTGCCACATACATTAGTGTCAAAACTCCTTTTATTATAAATGTTTATATCCATAGTTTTTTTAGGCATTTTCTTTTTCAATTCAGTCCCAAAATGCTACACATTCTTTTAAATAGAAATCAGTGAAAAATCAGACCAATGGGAAATTAATGTACAAGCTAAGAAATCTGAAAGAAATAATGCTATTAAGACAGTTTTAACTAATGACGACAAACTACAAAATTTTTATCCATGTTTAAGAGACAAAGAAAATTTTGAGTTAATTCCTCGCTTCTTCACTTCTATACCACGCGTGAGGCTTTTGAGAGTTAGATCTGTATTTAAAGCGTAGTATCCCTTCTCTTAATATACACGTAGAGTTCTTAAATGAATAGTATATTGTAATTAATTATATATATAGGAATAGATACATTAATAAGAATTATATATATATAATGTACAAATTCGAGCAATCAAAAGCACTGACCATCTTTATCTTTTGAGATCTCTCTATAAAAGTGATATACCAGAGCAACCAAAATTCAAAGAAACTTTATTTTAATTTTTAAAAAATGATCAATTTTTCGTTTGTAAGCAGTTTGCTATTTTTTTTTTTTCAAAAATTTTACGAGTAAGCTTAAGATATTTTTTTTCATTCTAATAAGCAGTTTCTTAATCAAAAGAAATATCGTTAAAAAATGTGAAAATGTATGGACGATATAAAAATCATTTTTTTTTTTACATATTTTTGCACACAAAAAAAATTATTTTGTTTCTTTTAGAAAAAAAATCTGTAATCTTATAAATTTTCTTTTCAAAATATGAAAAATATTACACTAAATTGCATTCTAGATTTGTTAGATTTGTATACATTATAAAAAAGTTATGATCTTTTTCGGATTTTTTTTTAAAATTTTTCTGCAGGATAATTACTTTTACTTTAAAATATCGGGTTAAGCAAAAGTCCAGGGAATGAGAGACCTCTTCTTTTCGTCTCTTACAAGCTGTGGAACCTGTTGTTTTGTCCTTGTTGCAGGGCGCACCCAACACGGTATTCCAGCAAGACAATGTCATGCCGTTGTCGCACTTCGAACTCTTAACAGCATCACTGAATTTGACATCCTTCCCTGGCCGGCCAACTCTCCAGATCTGAATCCCATCGAACACCTGTGGGATCTCATTGGACGTAACGTGAACCAAGGGCCACTAGCGCAAACCGTGGAGGATCCGCGTACAGCAGTAGAAGCATGTAACTATCAATGGACTAATTCAGGGGTGTCCAACCCACGGCCCGGGAGTCACATGTGGCCCACTTTGAATAATTTTGCGGCCAGCGAAATTCTTTACAACTTTACAAAATTCTACTATTTTGTACAATATTTTTTGTTTAAAGAGTTTGTGTGTGTGTGTGTAAAAAATAAATTCCATAACTGTTATTATTTTATCACGTTGCTTCTGTTACTGCGAATCTCTTTTTTTTTCTAAATTGAAATTTATCAAACATAAATCATGCTTAAACTTAACGCACGAAAATCTGCAACATCAATTACGATACGCAAATACACATGCATTGAGATCGACTTGCGAAAACTAAGTGAACGAGTTGAGAAGCAGATATCTCACAAATTAAATAAATCAAACATTATTTGATCATTGAATTATTATTATTATAAAGTCTATGTTTGTATACATGAAAAACAATGAAAAGAATAATAATATTTCAGTCTGTTTTAAATTTTCACTCCAACAAATGTTTGTAATGGATCCAAATTTATTATAAAGATATATATTTTTATATTCGGCCCGCGGGATTGTAAAATTCTTCCGAAGTGGCTCGCGAGTTCATTTGGGTTGACCACTTCTGGACTAATTGATAGAATGCTTCGCCGGATTGAGAACAGTATAGCTGCCCAAGGTGGGCTCATTAGATAATTATTAATTGAATTATATGCTGAATTAATTGGTTTATAATGCTTTTATTTGTTTGTTTTTTTAATCATTTGCATATCCACCTCATCATTATCGCTCCTGAAATTTGCGTGACTCTACGTGCATTATTTCTTGGTGCTGCAATTTTACTTTTGAGGAGCGTATATGGAAAGGAAGAATGAAAAAAATAATAATAGCAAATAAATTGCAAAATACGCGTTCGTCACGTTTTCTTAAGTATAAATCAAGTTTAATTTTCAAGGTCAGCAAGAGAGGCCTGGCTTCTTATCAAAGATGATATTATCGCACAAATGATCCTTAAACTATATGCGTTTCTCAGACACTAAACTCCATTAAGTTTTACTCTCTCATTTGTACTTAGAATACACGTGTATGAGAAAGAAAATTTCAGAACTTGGTAATTTTTATTAACATTTAAAGAAGCCCGTATAATTAGGGTAAAGGCAAAAGAGAGAAAAAATGTTTATCGAGATAATTAGCTGTGCGTGATTTCTATAACCTTGTTTAAGATATTTTAAGATTAGCTAATGGCCCTTTATTATTCGAATAATAAAATAACACATTTAGTCAGGCTACATAAGTTTAGTTACATATGTTAACACACATACAGTGGACATACTAATCACATTACTGATACTTTGAAAGCTGAAATCATTAGATTTAGAACTGATAAATAGAAATAAGCTAGAAACTCTCTCTTTTCTTATTTGGATAGAAGCCATACTTAAATTTGAAATGTACTGTATAATCTTCGTGAATAATTTTGGGGATTATTTTAATTTTTAATAGTTTATTAAAAAAGAAATTAGAGATTTCTTATTTGTTATATATTTATTCATAAAAAGAGATACAATTTCCGAAATTAAGTATGAGACTGAAAAGTTGACATCGCTAAGAAGTATATATTTCAAAATGAATATAAATAGATAAACATTTATAACTATTCAGAGTCTATGTAAATTTCGCATTATTTACATCAGTTTCTATCTAATATAAATTTTTTTCAAACTTCGAAAAAATTTTACGCAACATCATAAAAATGAATCTGATTTTTTTTTTAACTGTAAAGCGTAATTTTACATGAGATTCAGGTCACCTGACAAACATATTTTGAATTATTTTCATAACAATTACTCGTTTTGAGCTTTTTATGTAAAATATCGTGTACAATTCCAAAAAGGGTCATAACAAAGGGAATTTTATTTGCCCCAAAAGAGACGATTTCTAATAACTAACAATTAAAACCCCAAATCATATAGTAATACCCCGAACTTATGCGATAGGTGGGACTGAAGGATATATGCGTAAGTCGGGGTATGATTTCGCATATCTAGATACAAATAAATTATTCTTATTTGGGGAGACGAAAGAAAATAATAATTTAGAAATAAAATAAATGTTTAATAAAATTTTAGATAACACAATCTAGCAAAGTAGTCTGCCGGATCAAAGTTCTTTTTTTTCTTCCGCAAAATTTCCTCGTAACATACTAATAATTTTTTTATTCCTTGTTTTTGTTGAAAAAATGAGCTCATCGTTGGAGTCTATATTTTCTAAAATTTGTAGCCACTTTTTTCTACTAAACAGCGCTTTTTTGTCAAATTCCCAACAGTCATTCGATCTTTTGATTGAACAGGGTCTAAAGACTCTTCAATGTATAGCTCATAATGCGTATGTCAGCTGAGAAGTTTGAGATTAAAATAGTATGAGAAAGGGGGTACTCCACCAAGCAAAACACTTCCCTTTTTTGGAATACCTTTTCTATAAAGATGTTTTCATTGCAAAATAATCTTTTTTTCATTCCTTATCCAAGAAGAATATTCTTGACTGGTTTGAAATTAAGCAAATCTTATCACAGAGCCATCAAAATTAAAGTGAACTCAATGTCTCTAAGTCATCATCAGCATCGGCATGACAGCTCCTGGGCCTGAGCCTTCTTCAGAAGTTCTTATTCTGCCCTTCTCCAGGCAATTGATATCCAGTTATTCACTTTCAGAATAGTGAAATTCTCATCCACACAGTCTTTCTATAACCTTTTGGGCCTTCCCTTCGGTTGTTTTATTAGAGAGAGTTGCATTAAAATTTTCAATGCTGTTCGTTCTGGGCTCATTCTTACTATATGCCTTGCCCATATCATTCTACTTAGTTTTATGAACTTAATAATATCATCATTTTTAAAAATCTTATATATTTCAAAATTATATTTCTTTCTCCAACTGTTATTATTGAGAACAGCACCAAATATGATTCGCAGGACCTTCCTTTTAAAAGTAGCCAAGTTCTTCTCTTCTTTTTTTGTCAAGGTCCATGTCTCTGAGGTAAAAGTCAAAACTGATTTAATCAGTACTTTATACAACAGGATATTTTTTCTTTCTTTATTAAGTGAGACTTCAGAAATGATCTGAAACCAAAGAAACAGCGATTAGCTGAAATAATTCTCTCTCTGATTTCAGGATTCATGTCATTTGGGTAATTTATTTCTGTGATTCTAGATAGATTTAAAAATTTTACAGATTCAAATTTAAAGGAGTCTATTTCAAACCATTAGAGATGGTTTCCAACCTACCACAATACATATATTTTGTCTTCTCCATATTCATTTTTCTAGCAGATCTCTCCAGTGCCAGATAGCTCTCACCCAATGCAGATCTGGATCTTGCGATAATGTCCACGTCATCGACATGTGCCAAAATATGTATTGATTTACTAAATATATTACCTATCGTATTTATGCCAGCATCCCTGATCACCCTTTCTAGAGCTAAGCTAAACAGAAGACATGACAATGCATCTCCTTGTCGAACTTCATTATAAATTTCAAACGACATATACAGTTGAACCTGTTTTTGTGCGGTTAATTGGAACCGCATAAAAATAACCGCACAAAACAATATTCGAAAATTTCATTAATTCTTACACATAACAAGCAAATTCGTCGAAATACTGCAGAAATTTTTTATACGGTCGCACAAAAATAAAATCGCATAAAAAAGGACCGCGCAAAAACAGGTTCAATTGTATACAACTCCCCTTGAATTCGCACCACTGATAAGGTCTCAGTAAGTGTGAGCATTACAAGATTGATTAATTTTGATGGAACATTAAAATCAGATGGGATCTTCAAGAGCTCGGTCCTATTAATACTATCATATGCTGCTTTTAACTCTACGAATATATATAAGTGATGGGTCTCTATACCAAATTCCCTGCCTTTCTCCAAAGTCTGTTTTAAGATGAAGATTTGGTCAACTGTGGACTTTCTTTTGCGAAAGTCGCACTGATGATCCCCAATGACGCTGTCTACAATAGGAGATAGACGATAAAATAGGATATTTGAAAAAAATTTATAGGCAAAGCATAAAAGATTTATTCCTCTATAATTTTGGCAATTCAGTACACCACTCTTTTTATGAATCGGGACCTAAAATACTCAATTTCCATTCAGAAGGCATCATCTCTTTCTCCAAGATGGATGACATCTGGGAGAAAGCAATAGCGTCTCCTCCATATTTTATACTGCCTAACAATTGCTAAGGAATAAGTTATTTATGTAAAATTGCATCTCAGGAAGCTGACCAGTAAAAGTAAGTTCAAGTTCAGAGTGCGCGGTAGATCAGGACTCGTTATCTATATAAAAGACAGGGCATACTAGCCCATGATTCATACAAAAATTCATGCTGTTGATGTTTGACGAAAATAGTGCTGGATGTTATAAAAGTTTTTTTCTCTGAAACTCCGTCTGGTTCTTGCAATAATTAAGAGTAATAATAATACAGAACATCATTTGAGTGACTACGATCGTGGTCGAGCAGTAGGACGACTGGAAGCAGGTCAAAGTGTCATCACTGTAGCTGCTGCAATGGGTGTATTAAAGAGTGTCATTTCGCGATTAAAAAAGGCCGCTGAAGGTGGAAATGCTTTGCCAAAGCATACCGGGGGTCGTGGTAGGAACACCACACCTTAAAGATCGCTATGTAGCCCTCGTGGCAAAAAGAAACAGAAATTTCACTCCTGGTCAGATAGCTGCAAACTTTGCAACCGCTACACCTGTACACATGTTTTAGAAGGAACCATATCACAGCGATTAAGTCAAGTTAGTTTGTGTGTACGGAAACCTGTTCGTTGCATTCTCCTTCAACCACACCATCTTCGAGAGAGATTACGCTGGTGTAAGGAAAATGTTGGATGGGATCATGAAAATTGGTCTAGAGTGATGTTCTCCGACGAATATTGTTTCAGTGTGACAAGTGATTCTGAGCACCAGTTACTGCGGAGAGAGCGTGGGACTTGTTTGTGAACGTGATCAGTACGGCCCAGACAGGATGGTGTGGGCAGGCATCATGCACAATTGCAGTGCACTGCTTCACATGTTTGAGCGAGGAAGAGTTATATCACAACGGTATTGCAGAGAAATTATTCTGGATCATGTTCGTATTTATAGTGGTGCTGTAGGTCCAGACTTTCTGTTTATGGACTGTTGAGTGCCTCGTCATTTGTGTGTGCTTACATCGCTTTGCAAATGCAGTGAAGTAAAACGATCAGCGTTGGGCGTGCCTACGCTAAGAGAAGAGAGTGTAACCAGATGGCCATGGGCTTTTGGAATAAACAGAGTGAGAAAAATTACAGTCCACCGTGTTCTTTCTTGAGAATGACTTAATTTATTTAAATAGAGCTATCGGTGGGCCAAAACATGGACGATAATGCTAGTCCACACAGAAGCGTTGAGGTATTGGACATATTGCAAAGTGAAAACATTCTCCGTATGTAATGGCCTGCTTACTCTCCCGACCTAAATCCTATTGAACATGCTTTAGGATGCTCTTGGCAGATGTGTTGCACAAAGATCCACCCCTCCTCGTACAGTGCAAGAGCTCAAAACCACCTTGAGAAAGGAGTGGGACAATATTCCCCTCGATAGTTTAGTGAAGAGCAAGGAGAACACAGATGTAAAATGTGCGTGATCAACAAACATTTTACTAAGGTATCATGTCTGCATCATTCTGACCTGAAGATCAATTTTTTGTAGCTGTTTGAAAATCATCCGAAGAATATATATATATTTTTTATTTTTAAGTTTTTAATTCTCTAATGTGGCGATATCTGTACCATTTTAAACTATAATAAATTCAAATCATCCCTGCTAAATATGTACTTAGTTTCATTTCTTCAATTATTGTCTATTTTTAACTATTCTGAAAAACATAACTGGTCCTTTGAAATTGTCAATCAGTGTAGAAATCAACCAGGATGCTATCAGGTGCTTCTGCTTTATTACATTTCAGCTTATTATAATAGCATATTAACCTCTTCTAGGATTCAGTGTCAACTTGTGGGTATCATTATTACTATAGACCATCATAGGATTCAGATCACTTGACTCATCAGAGTTCACCAGATAGTTGAAATGTTCAACCAATCCCTCTAATATTTTATGTCTTTCATTAACAATGACTCCATATTTATCTTTACAAAGAAAAATCTTAGGTTTAAAGTCTTTTCTTCCCTCATTAAGGACCCGGTAGAAAGCTCTGCTTTCATGGTTGGTCCTGAGAGACTCGACCTCATTGAATTGATTCTCTTTGTAAGTTTCCTTTTTTCTTATATGTATTTTCTTTTCCTCTCTACTTGCAGTTCTACATTCATCAATTGATTTTTTGGGAATTTTCTGTCAAGCATATTTCTATACACCCTATTTTTATTTTCCTTGATCTTTATACACTCTTCATCAAACCAGTCAGTTCTGGATTTTTTTTCTTTACCCAGTAACTTATTTAATGTCTCTAAGAACCTAAGTAATATTTTAAAAGCCAACGAGAGAAATTTAAATTTCCCTTTTAAAATGCTAGATTACAAAAATAATAATAATAATAATAAAATAAAAAAATAAAAAGTCTCTCTGATTCGAAGTTAGAGTGTAGCATGATTTTTTACTTTTCTTATTGATCCTTATTTAAAAAATTAAAAATGTTTGACAAAAAGGTAATATAACACAATTCAGAAGAAATATAAATATTTAATCTTCTTGAGAACTTAACTTACTCCATCCTAAATAATTTCAACCATGTTTCATGTTGGAAGAGATCATTAGAACATCTGAAAGTACTATCATAAATGTAGTTAAGTAAATGTTTTTTTATATAAAATAATATTGTTGCTTGAAGCCCAGTGGCTTGAGTGGTTAGTGCATCGCACTTCCACACCATAGGTCCGAGGTTCAAACTCCGGGCTGGGGAAGGTTGACTCAGCCTTTCATCCCTTCAGTGGGTCGATAAATGAGTACCAAGCTTGCTTGGGAACTTAACACTGGAGGTTTTGCGTCAGCAACTGACCGGAACATCTGCTCATGCACCTCAGGGCCCAAGGTCACGTTTCTGAGTTGGGCACAGTAGGCCTTGGCCCTCATGGGTTGTTTCGCCACTGAGTTAAGTTAATAATGTTGATTAGGTTTTATACATCGTAAGGAATCATAAATGCATATACTAATTTTGGCGTGCTATTATTTGTGAGTTCTATGTTTTGGCTTATATTCAGTAAGTAAAATTTTATGTATATTAATATATATATATATATATATTTATATGATGTTTCAAGCCAACACCAAGCTTTTTTAAAAAACAGTTCAAAGGACTTCAAGTGAAGTCTAAATGGCTTTACCACTTTTGTCCAGAACTGTTAAAGTACCCTTTTTAGTTATGTGTTCTACTTGAAAGTTAAGGATAACATATGGGGTTATAAAAATAATGATCTTGGATTAGAAGTGTTCTGTTTGGACTATCTGTTCGGAGAAATAATTGGGTGTTTAATTTAAGACTTGAAGATGTAACGGAAAATAAAAGTTAAGTGGTATATAGGGAATTTAATTTTAGATCTAATTTGATTATCCTTATATATATGTGGGACGGTGTCTAGGGGTAATGATCAAATTTTGGACGAAAGAAAGCATAAGCCAAGTTTAAATAACAATTAATTTATTAAGATAAGGAACAGGCTATTTACAAGAAGATAAATAAAAGATAGTTCGAACAGAGAGCATGATTCATCTACGAGATGGGGGCGCCAAACATCGCTAGGCCTAAAGAAGGGGTCTGCGTTGCTTACAAAGACAAAGTCGCTAAGAGGACGTCGACCTTACTTCGTTCGTGTCCGGTGTGTGAGTGAAAAAATGATCTCGCTCTCAGGGACCTTATGCGTCTGAAGTCATTGCTCCGAATTCTTTCTTTGGGCATTGAAATGCCTCTCGATTCACTTCGGTTTGTTTGGGGCCGCCATCTCTCACATCTCTCTCTCTCGAAATATATTGAAAATTTAAAACATTCTAATTATTCGAAACCAATTAATTACTATTTCCTACATATATATATATATCAAGATTGTTGCTGAATAAATAAGGAACATAAATTTTGTACGAACACTGGGAACAAAATTTATGCTCGTAAATAAATTTTTATTTTACATTTTTTCGCAATATTAACCCCAAGGTGTTATAAATTATTATAAAGTATATGAGACTGGGCATTTTTTCCATGATGCGTTATTTAAGATATACACCTCACACAAAAATTTAACAATGAAGAGTGAATAGCTGATGTCACCTTTTTCTTTTTTAATTCTTTCAATAAATATTTTCGAATGAGTGAATATTAACGTCACACTATTCAGCCACACTTCTAACTTCCACACGGAGCTCTTCCTAACGGGAGGACGTTTGAGCCCTCCGACATATTAAACGTGCATCAACCACCTTTGCAGGCGGGTCTTCAGTGGTAGTTGGCTCGAACCAGTAGCGCACACAGGTATTTTTAGGGGGATTGGGCCCAGGGTCGACCCAACCCAGGGTCCACCATTTTTGTATCATGCTCCTTTTGATTTTGTCGATTTTGGGGAACAAAAAGTAAAAAACTAATTAATTTTAAAACTTTAATTTTACGTACTATATAGTTAGAATTATAATCAATTGAAAAAAAATCAACGGTTTTTTTGGGGGGGGGGGGTCCGGACCCCTAGGACACCCTTTGTGTGCGCCACTGGCTCGAACTCATGACACGCCGGTCACGAGTCATCTAAATATTCTCGAATCAAGTTAATTAAGAAGAATAAAGATGAGCTATTACTGCTTACTTAGAATTAAGTCTAAACTGCTTGTGACATGAAGATATTTTAGAGCATGATTATCTAGAAAATTTAATTCTTTTAAAATAGAATTTAAGTATCGTAACCCCTTAACGCATTTGCCCGCGTCTGACACAGTAAAAGTTGCCCACAAATTTGCACATGCATGTGTCTCACACAGGCGGTCTTTTATTTCGAGTTATTTTATTCCTAATGCCCGTCTGAGATCCGTTCTAGTAAATATATATATATTGAAATTTAAAAAATAAACACGAAATCCAATCGCTTACACTTTATTTGTATAATAATTTTTTATAACTTTTACCCCATCATCCAGCTCCCTAGTCATTTTCCGCAAACGCAATTGAAATTGCAATAAATTACAGTTTAAAAAACTGCCTTTTATAGTTAATCGAACTAAGTTGTAACTTAATCTTTTGTTCGCCAAATCTGGAAATGGGATCTGGAATGAATCGCTAGATGCGGGATGGTTCACTTTGGGTGAATGAATGAGTGAATATTAACGTCACACTGTTCAGTTACACGAGGGCTTTTGGCGATGGACGTAATTTTGAACCATGGTCAAGTGACGTGGACGACACCTGAGCTCGAATTTACTAACACTTGGATTTCAGCTTATGATCAACTCTTAACCATTACATCGCATATTCAATGACTGGCACTTAAATAGAAGCTACATTTGCATAAATCAAGTCATCTCTGCGGAAAGCGGTTTTTAAACTAAAATCGCAGTTAAAGACTATTTTCCCCTAGAGAATTAGTAGAAGACCCGAACAGAACCCGTTACATAATGCTTTATACTTTTTCGATATATATTTATATAAAATTAGTATATTATATATATATATATTTGTCTTTTATTATAGCATTTAGTCTTTTACTAGTATTTGTCTTTTACTACTATTTGTCTTTTACTAATATTTGTCTTTTATTAGTATTTAGTCTTTTACTAGTATTTGTCTTTTATTAGTATTTAGTCTTTTACTAGTATTTGTCTTTTACTACTATTTGTCTTTACTAGTATTTGTCTTTTGTCTTTAAAATGTTTGAAACTGGATACTCGAGTAAAGCTTTTTGTTTTGTTTGTTTTTTGTGTGTGTGTTGCAGTGTTATTCCCATAATTCTTTTTTTTTTTAACGTTTTTATATATAATGTTTTCTACTGTTCTTACTTTTGTTGCTATTATTCTTACAAACTCTTAAGAAAATTATAACCGAATATTTTTATCTACCGCAAACTGAGCGAGTGAGTGACCAAACTTAGCAAATTGAGTAAAAGCTATCCATTTACTTCTTTCTACAAAGATCTTTTTACACGTTTCTGTGCCAATTAGAGGGATGGCATCTATTACTAATCTTTCTATCAAAATTGATATTTCCTATTAAAAACTTCTCAAAGCGTATCTGACCTTTTAAACTCAACTTCCATCCTTGATTGCTTCACAGTTTCTCGAGTGTAATAGGTACGCTGAAAGCCATATTGTATTTAATCAAGTATTTTATGAAAAGTTTCTCTATTCTCTCCATGCATTCCCATTTATTTTATTTAAAAAAAAATAGTAAGCAATTTTTAAGTGTAACTTTGTCTATTTATTATCCGGTATTTAATTTCGACGATACGTGATTTATATTCCTGTCATTCATGTCCTTGTCATTCAAATTATTTCATGCTTGAACAATAAGATTTTACAAAATTTTCATCATTTAAAAAGAATTTTGTTTTACCTTTGTTGCTTTTGTCTTTATGTTGGCAAGTATGAAATAGATAAATCCATTAACAAAACAAATGCTTTTAGTTCCTTTAGTACATCGTATATTTATTTTGGAAAATCAAACATTTAAACACATATATTTCTTCCTATGACATTATTTTTAAAATCTAGACCAATTTGTGTAATATGGTAGTCTCGAAAATTCAACACTCAGTTACCCGGCAGTCCGGATAACACGGCCACACCCTTGTATGTCAACAAAAAAAAAAACTCCACGTGCAGCAATACGCGGAGTGCAGTGCAGAAAACAATTTAACATTTCTTTAAAAAAGGTAGCCAGTTTTTGAAAAGTTGACTGCTTAATTTTCATTATAGACAGGTGTATGCCATCATAAAGTATTTTTCTGAGTTTTGTCTGATCAGGTAAATTACTGTGTACTATGTATTCATTAATTTTCATGTAGTAAATGTTCTATGCATTCATACTTTTCCTTTGTTTAAGGGTATTTAGGCAGTTTATTTTCTGTTGTATTCTCAAGCGAACAATATGTACGTCAAGTGCAATATTACCTGAGGAAACACTCGTACCAGTGGCGCACACAAGGGGGGTGTTCTAGGGGTCCGGACCTCCCCAAAGCCCTTGGTTTTTTGCCCGATTGATTATAATTTTAAGTATATAATACGTAAAATTTAATTAAATATTTGTTTTAATGATTAATTTTATTAATTAATACTAATTATTTATTCCATAATTAGTTTTTTACTGTTTTTTTCCCCAAAAATTGACAAAATCAAAGAGCATGATACAAAATACTGGACCTGGACCCTTCCCTGGAAAACTTTTAGGTCCACTACTGACGCATACTTATTCTTAATCCCATTTCGGTAACCTGATAATTTCACAAACTCGACACCATTTGGTTTTACATAAGCATACTTGGTATAAATAAATTTATTAATTAATACTAATTATTTATTCATAATTAGTTTTTTACTGTTTTTTGTTCCCAAAAATTGACAAAATCAAAAGGAGCATGATACAAGAATACGGTGGACCCTGGACCCCTTCCCCCTTGGAAAACTTTTGTGTGCACTACTGACGCGTACTTATTCTTTTTTAATCCCATTTTCGGTAA
Organism: Trichonephila inaurata madagascariensis; assembly: GCA_019973955.1. Taxonomy (NCBI): domain Eukaryota; kingdom Metazoa; phylum Arthropoda; class Arachnida; order Araneae; family Nephilidae; genus Trichonephila; species Trichonephila inaurata. The sequence goes on from BMAV01008310.1 coordinate 47,697, forward strand.
CCTGGTAATTTCACAAATTCGGGCACCCTTCGGTTTACATAAGGCCTACGTCGGTATAAAGAATACTAAAATAAGATTATCATCATGAAGATGAGAACTAAAAATTAAATGAAAAACAAATTGAAGACAGAAATAAAACTGACTAAGGTATATTTGTAAATTTTCATGCTAAACTTTCTGGCATATTATTTTTATTTTGGAGCTTTTTATACTTTCTCCAAATAGTTATTTCAGTTCCAAAAGCTCAAGGAGATGCTATTTTATGTACACTGCTACTCTACTCCTTTTTGAAAAGTCCGAGAATAAAGTGGCACGAACTCTTGTCCGCGGATGTGTGTAGGTACACCAGATTAAGAGACATTTAAATAAAATCTAACACTTTTATTACAGCATTTTCAAATACCTATCAAAATTCAATTTAAGGTATCTGACTACGTTCGGAACAGTGATTTTAAGAAAGTGCATAAGTGGATAATTTTCGTGATATTTAGTATCACTTAGAGTAGAATGCATGTATAAAATTGTCTTAAGAAAATATATTTTGACAAAAAAAATTATTTAAATACAATATTTTGGCAAAAAAATAACTTAGAATAATCTTTTTTCAAAATGTTCTCCTTTTATAAAAAAATGCTTCTAAAATAATAATATATATATTTCGCTTATATAAAGACTTTTCCAGAGAGTCTGAACTAGGATTTTTGAAAAATTCCCATTATTTTCAGAGTTACCAGCAATTGAAATAATTATTGGCTTTTTTTTTAAATTGCTCCCCTCTGTTGTCGTAAAATAGGGATAAACCCACTTCTAAGCTACATATTTCAAAAATTCTAGTTGAGTCTCTGTAGAGGGGTCTGAGCTATATACTGACAAAATATTAATATAATATAGAAGCATTTTTCACAAAAGGAGAATATTTTGAAAATGGGTCATTCTATGTTCATTTTTTGTCAAAATGTTGTACTTAAATCATTTTTTATTGTAATAATATTCTTAAAACAATTTTAAATACATTTTCTAATCTAAGTGACACTAAATATCATAAATATTATCCATTTATACCAGTGGCGCACACAAGGGAGGGGTCCTGGGGTTCGGACCCCAAAGCCCTTGAAATTTTTTCCGATTGATTATAATTCTAAGAATATAGTACATAAAATTTAATTAAGTATTTGCTATTAATGATTAATTTTATTAATTAATGCTAATTATTTATTCAATAATTAGTTTTTTACTGTGTTTTGTTCCCAAAAACCGACAAAATCAAAAGAAGCATGATACAAGAATGGTGAACTTTCGACCCCGGACCCCCCCTTGAAAAATTCCTGTGTCCGCTACTGATTTATACGCTTTTGCAAAATCATGGTTTCGAAAGTAGTCGGATACCTTAAGTGAAAGGAACTGTCAACTTAATTACTAACTCAAATGAGATGATTCCATACTTAAGTCCACCGCCTACACAAATCATCCTAATTTTAAGCGTCCGGTCCTTTTTCTTGAATCAAAAATAGCCTCAACAATTATAATTCAACCGATTCAGTATAACAACATTTAACGACTTCCCCCGACTGTTCATTTCACTCGACTTTAAACTGTAACTCTCATTAACATAAATCACGCCTCCTACACAGAAAGCGATTTTATAATCATACATTGCGATTGATAGAATTTTCCGTAGAGGATTAGATAGAATCTCGAATAGAATCCGTGACAAATGATTTTCAGTAGCAAATATAGCATTACTGTCACAACTATAAGCCCTAAGAATCCCACGGAGTTATATACAACAAATTTAATCTCTCTCTCTCTCTCTTTCTGTATTAAAACAAGTAATAAAAAAAAGAATAATAATAATAATTAGTTCCTACTTAGGTCAACAAAGAAAAATTTTATTTTAGTTACTTTTAAATAAATAATTGCAATTATATATATACCAAGGACGGAATCACAATATTAAGTGATTTTTCTTTCTATATATGGTGTTAGATTATTATTTTTGTTTGTCGCTATTTATTAATTCATATTCTCAGAAATTAGGTCATCCCAGGTAGGACTCGAACCCACGACCTTTAGATTGGAAGTCCAACGCGCTATCCATTGGACTATAAGGACACATCGAACGATATTCCTTTTTATATACGGTGTTGGACTATTATTTTTGTTACTATTTATTCATTAATTAAATAGAATTGAATTAATATTTGTGTGAAAAAAATTTTAAAACATTAAAATTTTTTAAAAAATTTTAAAAAATTTTTTGAACTTAAATTTAGAATAGAAAGTTTTTTTATTAACGTTTAAAACTTGAACAAATTAGATCTAAAAATTTTTAATAAAAAAAAAATGAAGTGCCTGTTTGTAATTTGAAATTAACAGTTTTTTACTAAATGCTTTTAAAAAGAATAAAACAGTACTTATATAAAAAAATAAATTTTTTAAAAAATTTTTGTGTGTTTTTTTGTTTTTTCTGCCCCCCCCTTGTTTTTTTCCCGGGCTAATCCCCAGAAACGGCTGGCCCAAATTTTTGAGGGAAACTTTCACTGGCAGATAGCTAATGTTGGAAAAAAACCAAGCTATTTTTTATTACAAAAAAAAAAATTGGGGTTCCCGGGAAAATAAAATTAAAACCAATGAAATGGTGAACAAACGTTTCTAATAGGGTTTTATTTTTTTTCCCAATAGGGATTTTTTTTTGTTCAAAAAGGATTGTTTTTTTTTGCGAGCGTTCTGTCTCCCGTTTCACAAAGTTATATCAAACTTTTTTTTTTTTGGGATTGGGTTTACGACACCCCGCGATATTTCCCATTCGTTTTGGTTTTTAAGTTTTAAATCCTCACACCACGACGTGTAAAAAGTTCAAGCATCCCTCTTCCCCTTGCTTGCGGGTCCTTTTTCCCCCTTCCCAGTCCTCCCCCATCGACAGTGTCAAAGGTCACGAGTCCCTCTCCCTCCCCTGCTTGCAGTTTCCCTCTTTTTCACCCTACTGTTACTAAGCCCTTTTGAACTGGTTTGATTAACTTTTTATCATCTTTCCCAATGATTTACTCCCCTCAAGAACATTTAAAAGGCAACATAAATTTTTCTATAACATAGACCCCTTTTAAAATTTTAAAAATCGGGGAATTTTTGGGTCTTACGTCATTTGATTTCCCAAAAGGGCCCTTTTCCTTTTAAATAGATGTCCCAAATTTCATCCCAAATTATTGTTTTTTTTCATTGCCAAACACTGCACACACAAAAAAACAGTCAAAAATAAATGTTTGTTTTAAATTTTGGATTGTACAAGTGTGGGGTGTGCAATGGGGTCTTTCCGAAAAACCAACAGGTTGTTTTTTTTAAATTAAGTACGTGGTAGCTTTTTTAAAAAATATTTTAATTAATTTTTTTGGGGTAAAAAATTTCCCATTTAAATTAAATTTAAGAAAGGTTTATTCAAAACTGTATAAATAACCATTTATCTCCTGCGAAAAATATATACAATATAATAATATTTAATTGAATAATATTTATATTGCGTAATGTTTATACTGAAATAAAAAGAATAACATTTTCCCGAGTCAAAAAAGTATTTTTTTTTTTCTCCCGTTTCCGTTTTTAAATTTCCAAAGTGTTTCGTTACATTTTCCTGTTTGTTAGCGATGAGCCCTTTAAAAATAATAATTAGAAATCAATGTTAAACGTCGTTGGGTTTTTTTTTCATGAAAATAGTTATGATTTTTTTTTCTTTGAAATCGATAAATTCTTATATGTTATTTTTATTTTGTTAAAATACGTAGGTAGTTGTTTTTTAAAAAAAATATTTTAATTATACGTTTTAGGTGAAAAAAGTGCCTTACACCCTTTTTTGCTTAAACCCAAAAGAAAATTAAATCTTTCTAATCTATACAAAAAAAGTAAAAAATTTGGAATGTTTTGTAATTTTAACAAAATTTTTCTAAATGCATTGAAAAGTATATACGGTACATATATAAAAAAAAACAATTTTTTAAATTTTTTTCTTTTATCCCGTCTGCTTGTTCCGGCTAATTTCTAAAAAAACTAGACCGGGAAATTTGGCCAAAATTTTTCCCGGCAGATATCTGATTTTTTTTAGGGTAACAGGCTACTTTTTTTTTCAAAAAAAAAATAGGGGTTTCCCCGGAAACAAAAAATTTAAAAACCCAAAAAAATAATGAACAACTTTCCCATTAAATAAGGGGTTATTATTTATTATTATTTTATTTTAAAAGATTGTTCAATAAATTGAATATTTTATAGAAAGATTTTTTAGCAAATTTAATATTGTATATAGAAAGGTTTTTCGCAAAAATTTAATATTTAAAAATAAAATTTAATATTAATGTATTACACATCCCGAAAAAAATTATTTACACTATTTTTAAACGTTTATTACACAAAATTTGTAACAATGTGTTATTTTTTCTGGGTAAAAAGAAAGGTGTTTTCAAAAAACGACCCACAAAAAGAGTTACGGGCGTTATAAATTTTTTAAAAAATCTTTTTTTCAGCTGTTATATCTACAGACTTAAAAATTTTGCAAACATGGTTTTTATTCAGCTGAGATATGCAAAAAACTTTTTTTTTTAATTAAATTCCGTAAAAATAACTCATTAAAACCCCTTTTCCCTTTTAGTCTGTTTGTTTTTAAATTTTCAATTCACCCGTGTGAAGAACGGATTCCCCTGTTTTTATATATAGGGAGACTGTGAACTAATAGTAGGAATTGAAAAAGGCTCACGTGTTAAAGTTTTAATTCAAAACATGAATACACCTGAAAAGAGTATTAAGCAATATTTAGCCAATCCCTTAACACGAGTTTTATGAAACATGAGAAATAGGAACAATCAATTGACATATAATTACATCTATTAATCTACATCGAAACAGTAAATATGTAAACACATAATAATTTTAACACTCATTCATATTCTAGAAGCAAACCTTATTTATAAGAAGTCAGTGTACTCTTTTATGTCTGTGCGAATACATATTACTTTGCGTATTTTTATTTTTTCACTATGCATTCTGTCTTACCCAAAGGTCATGTCCTATTTTATGCAATGAATTGTACAAAAGAAATGAACAAACGGTAATTTGCATTCCTTGCTCATATAATGATATTCCTACGTCGAAAAGAGGTGGAGTCTTCAATTCAAATACGAAACTTAAAGACTTCCTTTTTATCATTAAGAAGACATAAATAAGGATTACTCCACAGAGTTTGAGCTCATATAAGTGATTTAATGTAGACCAGATATTTTCTATCTTCTTTATACTTTATCATTATCTTCGAATATTTCTTTTTCATTTGTGAGCAGTTGCAAATTAGAAACATTATTCTATTTGTGGATTATAGTTACAACTTTGCATTAAAAAGGCATTACATAAAAGTATTTTTAAATTTATTTGAGTTTTAAACATATTTTAAGTAACGGTAAGGAAATTATCGCAAAGAATTAAACAAGAGGTTGTTAAAAAGTTGAAATATTACTACTTACTACATTTCAGATTTGTTCACTTACCGCTTTTACTTATATATTATACCGTAAAATCCGGCGTATAACGTGCACCCATACTTTAGAACTGCAATTTTTAATTTTAAGATACATTCTCCGTACACCCCCTTTTTAACGAAGGAGCTTGAAATGTACGTATGCAATACTCGTATGTTTTGAAGTCAATTATTCAAGGAATTATTACAGGCTTTTGAAAAAACATTACATTTCTAGAAATACAACCCTTTAAGTTCATAAGAAATGTTATTTCTTTAAAAAAACAGTATTTTGATACATGTAGAAGGCTAATTTTTTTTCTATGCTCATCTGTTTACATTTTTCAAACTCTCATTTTTGTACCCGGCGTATAACACGCACCCGTAAATTTTGATCTTATTTTTTGTGTTAAAAGTGCGCGTTATAGGCAGGACTTTACGGTATATATATATAGTACTATTCAAACAATCTCATGCTTTTAATTTGCATTTGGGTCCAGAATCTGGCAATAACTTGTTTATTGTACTCAGATTTAGCACAGACTCTGCACTTTCAATGCCATTTTTAGGTAAGTTACCTTTTTCTTGTGATGGATTTTGATATTCTATCCATTATTTTCAATAGGTTTTTGCTCAGTATTGTTAACATAAAGGGGGGAAGGTTGACTGGCCACAAAATATGTTCAACTCCACTTTTATATATATTATTTTATGTATGAGATGTCCTAAGTCAGCAATGTTTATAATACCGTAGCATCCATATTTTTATATTTAAATTATATTATATTTTTCATTTCTCATATATCCTTCCTAAAATCTTATATATATATATATATATATATACTTAGCTCAGGTATCCCTCAAGCTGAAATATTAGTAATGCTTACGGATTATTCATTAGACTTAGCGCAATAGTTTGAAATTATAATTTGTTCATTTTAAGCTTAAGGTATCCGACTACATTCGGAACAGTGATTTTGCAAAAGCGTATAAATGAATAATGTGATATTTAGTATCACTTAGATTAGAAAATGTATATAAAATTGTTTTAAGAATAGTATTATAATAAAAAATTATTTAAGTGCAATACTTTGACAAAAAATGAACATAGAATCGACAATTTTCAAAATATTCTCCTTTTGTGAAAAATGCTTCTATTATAATAATATATTGCCTGTATATAGCTCAGACCTCTGTACAGAGGCTCAACTAGAATTTTTGAAATATATAACTTAGAAGTGGGTTTATCTATGTTTTACGACAACAGAGGGGAGAAATTTTAAGATAAAAACGCCGATAATTATTTCAAATGGTTGTAACTCTGAAAATAATGTGAATTTTTCAAAAATCATAGTTGAGCCTCTGTATAAAGGTCTGAGCTATATACAGGCAAAATATTATTGTAATAGAAGCATTTTTCACAAAAGGAGAACATTTTGAAAAAAGGTTATTCTAAGTTAATTTTTTGTCTAAATATTGTATTTAAATAATTTCTTTTTGTCAAAATGTCCTTAAAATAATTTTATACATATATTCTTATCTAAGTGACATTAAATATCATGAAAATTATCCATTTATGTGCCTTTTTAAAATCACGGTTCCGAACGTAGTCGGATACTTTAAAATATGTTAGAATATTGTTCCTCGTAAGATTGAGGTTATAGGTTTTGTTCTCTAAATGAAAATTCTGTTATTTGTATGATCACGAAACAACGCTTGAATATTTTTCCTTTTTGTGAAAGGAAAATTTTGCAATTGATTTTTACAGTTAATGAATTCGAACAACTGCAGAAATTAAAGTTTTATTTATTAATTTACTAGCTTTGGTTTCTTGACGTGAACTGTGTATAATGACAGAATAAGAATAATGCCATTACTTCTTACAGGAATGGATTGGAAAAAGAGGTGAAAAATGTAATATAATTAAAAACTCGAAATTGAAAAATACCTAAAAATACATTTAAAAAAAGCAAGCAAGCATTAAGCAAGAAAATTTATAAAGATTCTCACAGAAGTAATTTTGTGTAACAAAGAATGTAAGAATACGTGTTTGATTCACCTTCAGCGGTGGGAAAATTATTGATTTCTCAACAATCATTAAACTGCGCATAATTTGTTCTTAGTTATTATCTTTGCTTTTGGTTTTCTTAAAATTCTGTCTACGTTCCAGAAATTTCGCAACTTAATCCGCAGACGACCAAAATTTTTAATAAGTCATTAGCTAATTGCTGGTTGAATTACATGTTAAAAGAATGTTGCAACTGAAATCCTTCCATATTCAAAAACAGCAAAGTTCCTGTGATTAATGATTGCAATGAAGTTTATTTTTTAAAACAATTTCTCAGAGTTAAACTTCATTCTAATAGAATATTTTGAAATTTCTAATCAAATCATTCGAGCATTTGTAAGATAAAGAAATTTAATATATATATATATATATATATATATATATATATATATAATATATAATATATATATATTATATATATATATAATAATATTTTCAACCTTCTAAGAAATAACGATGGAAAGTTATTTTTAATTTCTTGCGAAATATTCCTTTGTAAAGTCTTTAAGATTGCTTCATTATAAGTTAATTTTCTAAAAGATAAAAGCATCGTCGCGTATTGATTAGAGAATTGCTAAATATATAATAAAGAGTGCATACACATGTATAACACAGATGATTACCTTTTCTATTCAGAATAAATCTTAAGAGATAATAAAATCGAAATCTGTGATAAAATCTTGGGAGAAAGAGGAAACTATTTTATACCGCGATAAACGAGGCAGACATATGTAAAGTTAAAAAAGTATGATGTACTTGTTTTTTTAACTTTTTTAAACAGTGAAACCTGTTTTTGTGCGGTAGATAGGGAGAGCATAAAATATCCACTCAAAAAAAAAATATATTCGAAAATATTTTGTAAATTCTTACATATAACAAACAGCTTCGTCGAAATACTACAGAATCTTTTTTATGCGGTGGAGAGGGTCCACATAAAAAAAGTCGCATTTAGAAATATGTCAATTATTTACGAAATTTATGAGAAAGCTCTTCCATAACAAAATAAATAATTGAATTGGACATGGAAACATTTTAAAAACATTTAGTTTTTTATTGCATACATGGAGAAGTTTTCAAAATGCACATACATAATTCACTGCTACTCCTTGTAATCCAAAGCGCTCTTCTTCCTGTGATGAATAAGTTCAAAATCGCTTTCGTCACTTGAAGATACAATTTCAATTGATTTATTTTTTGGCACCATAAAGTAAGAGATAAGTTTTTGAGAGAAGTTCGATTGGTCAGTTGCTTGTAAATGTTGCGATAACCAAATATGCACGATCGCAGCTCTTTTTGAAATTTCATACTCCTTTCGGAATTGTTATCGATTTTAAGAAAATGCTTTTCCAATTTGTTGGAAAGCTGTATCCCTGTATATATTTTATCCGCTCTCAAAGAATCTGGTTCTTGTCCGTCTTCATAACCAATCAAATTATTGATAATGTCACACTGTCATTGAAAGTTTCGTGTTCAATCAAGCGCGGGCCGTTGGTGCGTTAAGAGAAAGCAACTGCACGTGCATAAACAATAACTAATGAACAGAGCGCGTCTTGAAGTGTATATATGTACACTGCAGTGGTGACACGTACCCCCGTCTCGTGGGGGGGCAAGGCCTGACCAACGCCAAGTACACATTTACCCAATTATAAAATATTAAAGGCAAAACTGTGCAAAGGGGCGCCAACATTCTCCATTACACCACTGGTACATTGATAAAAAACATTACAGTAGCGCCAAAACCGTTGAAATTCATATACCGCATAAAAAAAGATTGCACAGAAGAAATCGTATAAAATTAAAATCACACAAAACAAATCACACAAAAATAAAATCGCATAAAAAAAGGACCACACAAAAACAGGTTCTACTGTAATCAGTTTTAATATAAGAAATTTATAGGGTATAGAAGCAAATAATGGCAACAAGAGTCATTTAAAAAGCTTTGATTTTGTAAAGTAACCAAACAAAGATCATAATCGACAGTTAATGCAGAGTTCTTTGAATATAAAATTACTCGTATGTAGGCCCTGAGTTACTTTTAAAACAATGTAAAAGCGAGATAAATAATCACTGGCATATCTAGTTCTGAGGGGGCCCTGTATCAAAATTCCTCCGGGGTCCTTTTTAGACATGAGAATCCTGTTAATTCGACTGTAGTTACACATGTTGGGCCCCGTATCATTGATACGGTTGATATGGCGGTAGCTCTACGCCCTGTAAATAATACACATGGAAATAGAATTATAATTCTATTGTTAGAAGTATTGAAATTAGATTAAAATGAAATGAAAAAAGAAATATTTTAAATCTATTCCATGCTTTTCTATTAACTTATGATTACATCTAGTATTTGTTTAACTATATATATATATATATATTCTTATTAAATTATGATTGTGCGTGTATGTGTGAACTTCTTTTCACTCCTTTTGTGTTTATTACAACAATTTTGAGTTTTGTAATATGACTGTGATAGAAACTGTAACGCAATACTCTTTATTTTTCTTTGAAGTGTATTTTGTTTGTATAAATTCCCTTAAATTGTTTTACAACAATTTATATATATATATATATATATATATATATATATACAGATAGCTATAGAACCTAAGTATAACTATTCAAGATAGGAAATATTAGGCACAGTAGTACAATAACAAACTCCTGGCCTTAGGAACCAAGATTGCAGGTTTAAACAAGTTTTAGGATAGCCAACCTTCACCTGTAATTTATCTATACAATGTGCCAAGGGGGGAAAGGAAAGAATAATATTAGGAGAAATTTAAATATTACAAATAAAATCAAACTATATTTATCTATACTATATATATTTACTATATATAAATATTATACAAGGGGTGTTCAAATAAAAAGGTACGAAACGTCGTAACAACGTTGCCGTTAACATATATGCCTATGCCGCAATGGGAGAACGTAGCGAGACATTTAGGGATGCAATTGAGTCTCCGGCGTGAGGAGCGAACAAATGCTCTTATAAAGAGCGCCGTCCAATTAACTCTACTTGTTGAATTCCTTGAACACAGAAGAACCATTAGCTCCGATGAGTACTGTGAGACACTCCAAAGCCTACGCAGATCCATCAAAAACAAAAGCCCGGGACTGCTCACGGAGAGTGTGGTTATGCTCATGATAACAAGCGTCCACACGTTTCCAGGGTCACACACACGGAACTGGCCAAGTTCAAGCGAGAGCAGCTTGGCCATCCACTCTACAGCCTGGATTGGTCACCCTGCGATTTCTATGTGTTTGGTCCCCTGAAAAAACATTTGAATGGGGATCACTTCAACTTGGAGGAAGGACGCTGGGAAGGACTGGGTCTCGTCAAGACCACTGGAATTCTGGAAACAAGGAATCCTTCGGCTATTTAATCAATGGGATCGTTGTACTCAGGCGTATGGTGTATACTTTAAATAAAGTCTTCATTTATACCCGTAATGCTGTTTCGTACCTTTTCACTTGTATGTATGTGTAACACTTCGAAAGGAGCATGGAAAATTTTCGGGAATCAGTTATTTATTCATTAATGAATACAGTTTTCAACAGCCTCTCAGCAAAGCAAATTGACGCCAACTGCCCTTGAATTGGAGTTTGGTTGTATATTTGTTTTAATTACTGCTTATTCATCATCTTTTTAGGTTTCGAATGAAGAGCAACGCGTGGAAAAATTCGGTCTCTTCTACACTTAAGTGCACTGCAAAGGTTACCCAATGTAAAGATGAAATAATCACTTGGTAATCAAATCGAACGAATATTTCTGACTTTTGTTGCACTAAGAAATATATTTTCGTTGTTTGGCGGGGTGAGTACAAATGATGGACCCGATTTTAAAAAATCTACTATTTCATATTAAATAAAGTATATATAGAATGTTAAGATAAGTATATATATATATATATATATATATATATATATATATATATATATATACCAGGTTTTTTCTATTACTAATGCTCTAAGTGTGACCCTTTTATTACTCGGCATACGTCCAATCTGTAATCCAGTTCATTCCATACATTTTGTAGCATCACTCTCCCAATGGATCGTAATATTGCACAAATGTTTACTTGTTGTCATCTGTTATTTGTTGTTTCAATTGCAAATGATACGACTTGAAATTTAATTTTTTTCGTAAAATATTCCATACCGTTTTCTGGAGAATTCCAAGTTTACAGGCGGCAGCTCTCGTTGACTTCTGTAAACTTCAATCAAAACTCTGTCTCACATTCTCCACTGCTTCTTTCGAGACGCTTGTCCGGTCGCAGCTTTTCTTTTTACGCAAGCAACATGCTTTCTTAAATTGATGATACCATCTCACAATGCTGTTGAGGGGCTGCGGTAGCCCAGTGGTCAAGGTATCAGATCATGGCTGGCATGTCGTGAGTTCGATCCCAGTACCACTAAAGACCCGCCGTGTAGGGCAACGATGCACGTTAAATCTGTCGAGAGCTGAAACGTCCTCCCGTTGATGTGGTGTGGTAGTTAGGAGGGGGGGTGCCAGCTCAGGTGTCGTCCACATCACTTGACCATGGTTCAAAATTACGTCCATCGCCAAAAGCCCTCGTGTAACTGAACAGTACGACGTTAATATTCACTCACTCACTCACACAATGCTGTTGTTGATTGGTGCTTCTTTTCCGTAACAATTTCTAAATACATATCGCACCAAAGTAACTAAAAAAGCACGTGCATACTCTAATACACAAAAATTCTTCCTTATCATTGTCACCATGCCTGGATTTTAATCACAGCGATCTTGAATGTACTGTTGATCATTTGTGGGGTTAAAAACTTGGTATGTTTCTATGTGCATTCATGTATCACTTAACGAAAATATGATTTTTTAAAATCAGGTCCATCACATTTGTATTCACCCTATATATTCTGTTTCAAGATGCTGTTGAAAATAATTCTGTTACGTAAAATTTAAGCAAAATATCTTTTTTTCCCCCTTTACATCTAGTTGTCCTTCAAGGTGCCAAATTTATTAATTTTAAGGTATCCGACTACGTTCGGAACCATGATTTTAAAAAAGCGCATAAATGTATAATTTTCATGATATTTAGTGTCACTTAGATTAAAATACGTGTATAAAATTGTTTTAAGGACATTATGACAAAAAAAATTATTTAAATACAATATTTTGGCAAAAATTAACTTAGAATAACCTTTTTTCAAAATGTTCTCCTTTTGTAAAAAATGCTTCTATTGTATTAATATTTTGCCTGTATATAGCTCAGACTTCTGTTCAGAGGCTCAACTATGAGTTTTGAAAAATTCACATTATTTTCAGAGTTACAACCATTTGAAATAATTATCGGCGTATTTTCTTAAAATTTCTCCCTTCTGTTTTCGTAAAACATGGATAAACCGACTTCCAAGTTATGCGTTTCAAAAATTCTAGTTGAGCCTCTGTATAGAGATCTGAGCTATATACAGGAAAAATATTAATACAATAGAAGCATTTTTTACAAAAGGAGAACATTTGGAAAAAAGGTTATTCTAAGTTAATTTTTTGTCAAAATATTGTACTTAAATAATTTTTTATTGTTATACTATTCTTAATCCAATTTTATATACATTGTCTAATCTAAGTTATGCTAAATATCATAAATATTATCCATTTACACGCTTTTGCAAAATCACGGTTCCGAACGTAGTCGGATACCTTAAGCTCTTTAAGTGAACGAACTTCATTGAAATTTGTGTTGTGTATATACTTTGAGTGACTGTGAAAATACAGTACGAATACGTGAGTAGTAAGATGTGAAATCTACGTGAAATGAAAGACGGTATGGAACAATAAAAGAGATACTTATTTGAAGACATTACAGCAATTCAGTTAGAGATAATACCAGGTGATTAGTAGGTTATAAGTCAACAGCGGGCAATAATACTGACAGCAACACGAAGTGGGATCTTGTCAATAAGCATGAAGATTGCAACTTAAGAGATAAATGACCATTCACTTTCAACCAACTGCTACAATCGATTCTCCGAGTGTTGCAATGGTAGCTCAAGCAAACAACGACCAATAACGTCCCTGATGGGTTTCATAGATGAAAGGTCAAGTGACAAGGCAAGTGAAGTATTTGGGTACTTTTAAGAGTTTAATGGTCGATGCTTGTTGTGTGCTGTCGGGCATTATCCTACTGGTAAGTGGCATTCGGTATACCTTGGAGTAAAGGTAGTGCTACTGAATTACACGCCGTCCGTCATAGAATCACTCGTGTTCACAAGCGCTGACAGAGTATTGCAAGCGATGGTGCCCCAAACAACGATGACGCGTTGTTACGTAACGCAGGGTTGCACAGTAGAAATCGAGTCTGTAACCAAGTCAACGCCAGACTCATACACAGCTACTTATTATCTGAAATAAGAATAATGAATTTGGAAGGATTTAATGTCATGTACAAATGTCTAACTTGACACTGGAAGTTTTAGTTTCCGGTCGACGGAAGCTTTGGTGCTGTTGAACCCATAACAATTTTTAACAGGCATCATAAGTGCAAACCACAAGTACTAAATCGGGGCTTAATGATTCTGGAAAAAAAACTAAGGAAACCAAACTTACCCGCAGGGGCTGAAAGCCACATAATGGATTTAACAGGGAATAAACACTCCGGCATTCAGAAGACGCCCATCCGTCAAGCAGCAATTATAAAAACATCAAAAAGTGTCTACATCCGTAAACATCGCCAATTACAAAAGAAGTTTCGTGATTTTATAAAATCGTTGAACAATCGAGCGAAAATTAAGTTTCAAGTAATGTCTGTTAAAAGGCAATTTTATATCAGTTAATAACAAAACTAATATTGATTTTATAATTTCTAGAAACAGATAGGTACAAAAGAAAACGCCAGAATAGAATACTGGAAAGCACAACACACATTTTTTTAATGTTACAGTCATGGGGTCTTGAACGATACGGGAGCATCCAGGACATCTTACACATACTATAACATCTCAGCGAAGGTGGACTGCAGGCCTTCAACGCTTGTTGTGACGGATACGTTGGTCTTCACGTGCTGACGTTACTTCATGCTGGTTGCTGGCTTCACACACTGACAACTGACTGTTATTGACTTCACTGACTGTTACATTTTCTCTCTCTCTCTCTCTCCAACAGCTTTGCCATAGCCAGGGCTCCGTGTAAGCGGGTAGGTGGTGGTCCACCGTGATATGACACACGGACATACCGCTGTTCTGAGCAATCCTGTAATCCCGTCTGAACTATCTCCATCAACCAAGACCTGATATCTCTCCTACGATAGGTTTCATCTGTGACAATTAACAGCTCTACTAACTGGTTTTCCTCGCCGACAGAATGAGGTGACTTACGGAAGCTGCTGGTTCCTTTCCTTATATGCTGATCTTGCACTCATCGAGTGCAAGACAGCCTCGCATTCCAAGTAATTTACATTATTCGGTCAGCTGTGTCTACCCTATTATTTACATTTTTTGACCTCTCCTTTTTGGTACTATACTTACAGTCTTATATATATATATCTCTCTATATATATAAATATGAAAAATATTTCAAAGGAACTACTTCCAAAATTATTAAACACAGCAAAAATGAGAAGCAATAATATGTTTACTTCATTCTCTCAACACGTTAAAAAAACACACACACATAATTATTAAATTTGAAATAATAACAATGCACACAAAAAGTTTGCACTTAAAAAGTTCTTAAAATTTCTCTTCATAAAGATGTATTAGTGTCAGTGGCGCACACAAGGGGGGGATCCTGGGGTCCGGACCCCTCCCCCCCCAAAGCCCTTGGGTTTTTTCCGATTGATTACAATTCTAAGTATATAGTACGTAAAAATTAATTAAGTATTTGTTATTAATGGTTAATTTTATTAATTAATGCTAATTATTTATTCAATAATTAGTTTTTTACTGTGTTTTGTTCCCGAAAATCGACAAAATCCAAAGGAGCATGATACAAGAATGGTGAACTTTCGACCCCGGACTCCCCCCCTTGAAAAATTTCTGTGTGCGCTACTGATTAGTGTGAATATATAACTTGAATAAGAATGTGATACATTGCGATAAGAATATGTGACATATGTATTTACTTACAAATACGTATAATACTATCATAAGTTATATTATGAATATTTATATAAATGTAGGAATTACAAGATCTAACAGATAGATACAAATGATAAACACATCAAAATTACTTATTTCTCTCGTCGAATTTTATAGATTCCCTGAAATACCACAATGTGAACCTAGGGTTAAGAAAATCTCGTTCATTGAGGTAATGGAGCGTGAGACTAAAATTTAACGTATCCGACTACGTTCGGAACCGTGATTTTAAAAAGGCACATAAATGGATAATTTTCATGATATTTAGTGTCACTTAGATTAGAATACATGTATAAAATTGTTTTAAGGACATTTTGGTAAAAAAAATTATTTAAATACAATATTATTGCAAAAAATGAACTTAGAATAAACTTTTTTCAAAATGTTCTCCATTTGTGAAAAATGCTTCGATTATAATAATATTTTGCCTGTATATAGCTCAGACCTTTGTACAGAGGCTCAACTATGATTTTTGAAAAATTCACATTATTTTCAGAGTTACAACCATTTGAAATAATAAACGGCGTTTTTTTTCTTAAAATTTCTCCCCTCTGTTGTCGTAAAACATGGATAAACCCACTTCTAAGTTATATATTTCAAAAATTCTAGTTGAGCCTCTGTACAGAGGTCTGAGCTATATACAGGCAAAATATTATTATAATAGAAGCATTTTCACAAAGAAATATTTTGAAAATAGGTCATTCTATGTTAATTTTTGTCAAAATATGTACTTAAATAATTTTTTACTGTAATACTTTCTTTAAACAATAGTATATACATTTCTAATCTAAGTGACACTAAATATTAAATCATATCCATTTATACCTTTAGCTAAATCACGGTTCCAACTTATCGATACCAAATATCTAGCTTTATTTTTCAGCACGCTCGATTGCAATAAGAATGACTGATATCAGTAAAATTTTAAGTAAACAGAAAGTATTATACTATTTACTTTAGGTTTCACGCTTTTACGTTTTCAGTATTCTAAGCGTAGTAAAATTTCAAAATGTCATAAATACAGTCCACACACCCACTGATTAAAAATAAATTTGCTACATTATTTTCACGCATTCTCTTCCAGTGTAATAACTAATGCTCAGAGCTCTGGTTTGTCTTAAAAAGAAACTACATATATTTTTCTAATGAACAGTTTATTGCAACAAACTTTAGATTTTTCAGCTTCAGTTCATTAACATATGAGAGGCAATAAGCAAAAAACGTACCAGTGAAATAACTTACAGAAACAT
Organism: Trichonephila inaurata madagascariensis; assembly: GCA_019973955.1. Lineage (NCBI taxonomy): Eukaryota > Metazoa > Arthropoda > Arachnida > Araneae > Nephilidae > Trichonephila > Trichonephila inaurata. The sequence goes on from BMAV01008310.1 coordinate 64,627, forward strand.
GATTTATATAGAAATATTGTACACCATTCAAATTACGCTAATTACTCTTTATCGAATTACATTTTTACTAAGAAATTGGTGTCCCACTAGGTTCAGACACCAATTTTTCAAAAATTTAATTTCAGAGGAATTTCATTATTCTAAAGAACATAAATAGGTTTATATATATATAAAGATAATTATTAAGTAAATAACATGTATCACCCTTTGTTTTGAAAACATATTACTTTTACAAAATTTTAACAAAATTTTCAACGATAAGAAAAACAGCATAAATAAAAATACGTTGGACATAATATAATTTTAATTTCATTAAGGTATGTGACTACCTTTGGAGCATTTTTTTTTAAATATATAAATTTTCAACTAAATAAACACTTTTTTATTTGAAATAGTGCTTTAAACTAGGAATTCAAGTACAATTTCAGCAAAATTAAAAATAATTTTGGATATATTGGGAATTTTGAGTGAAATTTTATTGAAAAATTGCAGTTACGGTAAGGCTTGTATTGAAAATTCTAATTAATACATTTGAATAATATTTATACAGTACATAAATAACATCATTATCTGTGTTTAGAGCTATCAGATTTGTAACACTTCTGAAAGTTTTTGAAATAGTTTTTGAAGTATGTCATTTTTTACGCAAGAACTCAGTTTTTCACAAAAGACCAATGTTATTTCCTCACAAAAAGTGCAATAAAATACATAAATATATACGCAGAGATTAAATTACAGTCTAGACAGGAGATTAAAACAAATAAAACATTTTCGGAAAATTTTAATTCAATATCTTAATAAGAAATTTTGTAATTAACTTTACCATGAAGCAAGAAATTGAAAAGCATAGTTTCTCAGAAATGCATTTAAAGATTTTAATACAGTATAAAAAAATGTTCTACTAATTGTAAATTTCTTTTGTCAAGATCTTTTTAGATTCATGCTTAACTAATTTGGAATTTTTCAACCTTTTGATGTTTTCTGGAGAGTTTTATAGACTATAACAATTGTCGTTTTTTTACTGAAATATTGATGAAAAATTGCGGTTACACAAAATTCTAATAAATGCATTCAAATAATATTTATACAGTACGTGTATAATATCTTTATATGTGTTAGAAATTAAAAGATTTGTAATACTTTTGAAAGTTTTTTAAGTACGCCAAATTTTATGCAAAAACATGATTTTTTAAAAAATTAATGACTTTTTTTCATAAAAAAGCAATAAAGTACATAAATATATACACAGAGATTAGATTTTTATTCATAACACAGATAGAACTAAATAAAACATGTTTTGAAAATTTCAATTCAATAACTTAAAAATATTTTGGATAGGGATCTACTTCCGGTTTTGTAAACTCCATTTCCGGTTTACTAATTATGCTATAACTTTGCTTCTAGGTATTGTAGAAACAAAAATAGAGTGTTTTTGGAATCTTAAATATATGGGCTATTAAATAAAAACATAAAAGAAATTTCGAAACTTTTCACCAAAACGGCGAATTTTGGGTATAGTCACATATCTTAATATACTTCTTGATCCATCTGAAGTGTCACAAACCACAGGATAAAAATTATTTTAAGAAATAAATATTTTCGAGAATGCATTCGAGAAACTGATGTTAATGATTTTTCATCAAAATTACGTTATGTTCTAAGCTAAAAATGACTGCAGAATATGATTAAATATAGCTATCTTAAAGCCAACGTTTTATACACTCTAAAGAGCTTATTGCATAAGTGTTAAAAATTTCATTGAATTTTAGTGGATTATTTTGGAGAGATATCCCGTTTTTGGCGAGCAAATTATCGTGCCAATTTCATTCTTCAAATGATGCATTTAATTTTTGTTTTTAAGTTAGACCAAGAAAATATTAGAAAATAAGATTCTCCAGTTTTATGGGTTTTATTCCTTTATCTTCCTCAATACTAACACCTAAAAAAGACCTTTTCAATCTAGTCAGATACCATATACGATGTCACATTTCACTGAGCTACTGCGGTGTGTGTATTCCACTATTTTAGATACTTAAAAATTAAAAAGACAAACTACTTAGAATGCTCGAAAATATTCAAAAAATATTCATGCATCTGGATGAAAATATGTACAATTTTTAATTGTTTAATTATCTTAGGAATATTCAAAATTCAATCGTAAAAAACTGCTGCACTACAAACAGTTTCTGTGTATCAAGTAATATTTTATATTTAATGATTATATTTATTTTAAAACTCAAAATGGAGCTTTTTTCTTTAATGTTTTAAAATGATATTACATTGATTTCTTCCTTAGTTACTTAATTTAAACTATTTATTATTTTATTGTATTATAAAGCTTCCTCATTATACCTTCCAATGTATTCAAAAATATAAAAACACATTTTACATTTTTTTTGCAATTTTTTTTACTTTAATTCATAGTAAGAAAATTCAAAACTTTATTTAAGAAGTATTCAATTTCCTCTCAAACTGAAGACATATCATTTTCTTAAAAGCTAGTATAAAGAGGATTTTTTTCAAATGTGAGCCCTTGCAACTTTTTCTACATCATTGGCGCTCACAACTTAGCTTGAAAACCGAAGCTGATTAGTCAAAGAATTCTACTCTTGAAACCAACCCTTAAAATGTCAAGATCTGGTTTCTGCACCTGCAGAGCTTCAGGGCATCCCAACCCCTTTTTTTCTACTGCTGTTTTCTTTTCCTTTTATGTGTTCCGAAATGTTCCGGGAACAGTCTCGATCAGGTGAGGAGTTAGATGAACGCCCAGTTTCATTCTGATTCGGTTAATTTACTGTCCACCTGAATTAGAATGAATACCTCCATGACCCCTTGTAGAAACCCTCCAGCTGCAAATCAATTCATAACTTTTGATAGTATTTCGTTTACATATTACAGAAATGCAAAAATGCAACTCCAGCCATGCAAATACTCTCAGTCGTAGAAGTAGATGACCTTGAGGTGTTTTTTTTTTCGTAAATGCTACTTTTATATTCATAGTTCTTTCATTTTATTTTTCTAAATACAACAAATGTATTGTAGCAGCATGTAAAAAATTTAATTGTCTTCAATACGGGATGATTTCGGACTTAAAAACAGTAATTCAACATAATTCCGGTAATTAGATGTAAATGATAAGGGAAATTGTGATTGATGTAGAACAAATAACTTGTTTGCTTTACTTCGCAGGTTGGATATTTGATTATAGTTATTTTTTGTTGTTATTGATGCTACTAAAAAAGTTGAAATGTATATTAAATATTCAGAGATGGCAATTCAAGATAATTTTAAAATTGTATTTTAAATACACACAGTGTGATCATTACGGAACAGGTATCTTCTAATTATTGAGTTGATATTCAACTTAAATAATAGAGTTGGAACTCTATTCTTTCTCTAGTAAGAAGATATTAATGAATATTTTCAGAATATTAAAGTATCTACTTAATTAATTTTTTTTGGAAATTAATTGATTAAATGAGAGTTAGAAAATGTGTGAGATTTGAGACTAGTATAGTAAGAATAATTTTTGCTTATAGTTTTAACTATAAGCATTCAGCCCAAATTGAGCTGAATAAAATATACATTACAAATCTTTTCAAGGATTTTCATTTCGTTGTGAAAACCTCAAAATATTATATATTCCTACTTTCGAAACTAGTAAGTATTTTTTTTTCCGAGGGAGAGAGATTCAAAGTTCAGCATTTTACTTCAAAAACATATTTTCAGTCAGTTTCGATGTTTACTGGAGCTTTTGCCTTTCTGCATAATTTCTTAAAACATACAAATTATTCATTTATAATTTTACTCAGTGTATCTCTTTTAAGTTTCTCTGGAAAAAAATTCATATCTGTTTCATTTTTTTAAGATTAGGCAAACAAAAATTAGACACTTATACATATATATATATATATATATATTTTAAATATAATTTAAAAATTCAAAAATAATTTTATTTTTTAAAAAAATATTTTTCAAAATAAAAAAAAGGATGGGAAAAAAGTATATATACAAAATGTTGATCAAAACAAATGATTTTTTTATTATTTATCAATTTCTTGTTTTTAAAAAATTTCAAAATCAATTTAAAATTTAAAACAATTAAATTGAATGCTCAGATTTTTAAATTTAATTTTAAAAAAAATTGAAAAAATTAAACTGTTATCAAAATTTTTTGGTTTAATTTATAATTTTTTTTGGAAAGTTACTCAAACTGTAAGAAGAATTTATCATAATTTTATTGTTTTGAAAATTTTTTACGGGAAGGGGCTAAAAAATTAAATTTTGAATTTAATTTTTTTGTCTAAGGCCGAATGGTCAGAGTCATGAAATCGTAATTGGCATGGTGACCGCGGTAGCCTAGTGTTCATGGTCACAAACTCGTGGCCAGCGTTTGTCAAGATACGGGTTCACTGTAGACCCGCCGTGTAGAAGGGCTGACATACGTTAAATCTGTAAAGCTTAAAGTTCCCCGTAGACGTGGTGTAGTAGTTTGGAGAAAAGTCCTTGTCAGTTGATCGAAGTTGCTAGATCCGTCAGCAATAGTTCTTATGCAACTTCAAAGTGTAACGTTTGTAAGAAATACTGTCTGTCTTTTTATCCATCTTATATTTGTACCATTAAAAGTCCTTGACGTATAACTCATAAATGATCGGTAAGTGGATATGTGTGAAAAACATTTAAGCAGTTTTTATTCGAAAATTAATTTTTTCTTATAATTCAGACGCGCTATATATGTAATGAAAGTATACAATTTACAACCAAACTGTTCACGTTACTGGATTTCTTTGTAAAACATAAAAATCGACTAACGATGAAGGAGTTTTTTCAATAGCTGTAAAAATAAGTTGATAAGATGAATATGCATATAAAAGAAATTATTAGAATTTCTTAAAAATTGACAAGTTATTCTTGAACTCAATCATTTCTACTACACGGATAGTGGTCTGGGAGATCAAATTGTCTTTCATGATAGAGCTAAATCAGCAACATTTTGGAACGGCAGCAGAGGTCTTTCCATTGGGGGTAGATGGGCACTATCTAGAGAAAATCCTTCGTCCTATCTGGCCAAGGATTTAGTAAATAAACTTGAAGATAATTCATGAAATGAGTGTCGAATGCGGTCATGCATTATGTTATTGAAAAGTACAGTGAAGGGGGTGATTAAATAAATTATAGTTTTAAAAAACTAAAAAACATTCTTTTATTGTGATTCGAACTAAAAAAAAAAAATAGTTCTTAATATAAGAATTAAATGATTAACGAGAAAAGTAATGTCATTGGAGTAAGAGAGTGGGGTGCTCTATATTAATAGTTATAATCTACACTATTAAAATTCGTAGGTAAAAAAAACGTCTCTATCTATCTATCTATGCGTCCCTATTTTCTCACGAACCGTAGGACACAGAAACTCGCCGAAGGTACAAAAATTTTGGGAATGATTCGAGGAATCCGTTTTGACCATTTATATTCCGATAGTCCAATTAGTTAAAAGGATGTTAATTAAAAACCTTAAAACACATAATTAGTACCATTTTTCACCGCCAGGGGAAAATTCGGGACTTCTTTTTTTTTCAGACGTTTTTAAAACGCGATCTAATTTTTTCATGAGACTCACACAAAAAATAATTACAGATTCGGAAAGATCATTTACTTCGCCACGATATGCTATAATTTATTTTACAAAATAATTATATTTTGGAATTTTTACGATTTTTTTTAAAATGAGTCGAAATCGATACGTTTTTATGAATATGATTTCTAAATCGTTCTGCTTGCACTTTCTTTCGTGCTAATGAAAAAAATATTTTAAACTAAAAATGTTCACGCTTTTCTCTTTTAGAATCAGTCATTTAAAAAATTTAATGTCAAAAACTGTTTGTTTGTTTTTACGATTTTTCAAAAAATAGTCAAAATTTTATTTAAATACTTAATAACTTCTTTATTTATAAAAATAATCTCTCTCGAAACTTTTTTTCCGTGTGTAGAAGAATATTATGCGTAATCTGTGCAAAGATTGATAAAATATCTTAAAAATTACGTTTTTTTTTAAAAAAAAATGTTTTCGTTTTTTTCCTTTTTTGCGAGAAATATGTAAGCATTACTTTTTTTTTTAAATTTTTGTTTAAAAATTACCGTTGTTTGCAATCGATATATGAAGGCATTAACTACAAAATGAAGCCTGGAAAATTTTTTTAACAAATAACGCAATCGCTGTTCTTTTTATTTTAAAGGTCTTTTCACTGCTTTTTACAGAAATACGAGTAGCTTAGTTGTTTAACGCGCTACTTTCCAGACGGTAGTTTCCAGGTTTAAACCTGAATCTCTTTGCGAGAAATATTTTAGCGTTATTTTTGTTTCATTTTTTGCTTAAAAATTACCGTTGTTCGCAATCGATGTGTTAAGTTTGAAGGCATTAACTTTCAGCCCGTTACGTTTGATGAAAGGTTACACTAGAAAAGAAGGTGCGCCTATAAATATTGAATTGAATATCAAAACTTTTTTTAGGGGTTTTTAAAAAATACTCAGAATTTAAATACTTAATAACTTCTTTATTTAAAAAAAATAATCTCAAAATTTTTTTTTCCGTTAGAACGATATTATCCGTAATCTGTAAAAAAGACTAAAAAATTTTCTAAAAAATTATGCTTTTTTTAAATTTTTCCCCCCTTTTTCCTAAAAATTTTAAAAATTTTTTTTTTTAAAAAATTCCGTTTTTTTTTTGATTTTGGGGCAAAATAAAATGAAGCCCAAAAAAAAAAACTTTTTTCCTTTGTAAAAACGATATTATCCGTAATAAGTACAAAGATTGATAAAAATCATTAAAATTAGGGGTTTTTTTTAAAAAAATTGTGTTTTCGTTTTTTCCTTTTGCGAGAAATATTTAAGCATTATTATTTTTTTTTCGAGCAACCCCGGGGCCCGGGGGGGGGGGGAAGTCTTTTTGAAAAAAGAGATTAGAAGTGCTGATTTTGGAAGGAAAGGGAAAATTTATAAAAGTAGAGAAAGCCCGTGCAATGCAGGGTCATGTGTGTGCAGCTTGTTTCTTACTAGTTCTGTGCTGAAATGCTGAGAGTGTAGTATACACTTTACCACAATGGCATTAATTTTCTCATTAATCTTTTTATACTTATATTAAGAATTTTTTTTTTTCTTTTTAGTTCGATTCAATATAAAAGCGTGTTTTTCAGTCTTTTTAAAACTATAATTTTTTTTTTTTTTTTTTAGTTCGATCTAAAATTAAAGCGTTTTTTTTTTTTTGTTTTTTAAGCCATCATTTATTCATTGTTGAATTTAGCCTAGAGTTTGATATTTGGAGTCCCGTATCGTTATACTTCAAAGATTAGGTCTCTATAGATACAGGTCAAACTTATAAAAGTGTGTTAAGAAGAAATATTAAATGTCAATCGTATTATCGCAATGGCAATTAATAGCAATCGTCACCTTTTAAATGTATTGCTATAATGCTAATTCGTTTCATCATTTCTAAACGTATTGCTTTATAAAAATAAAAAAGGTTTAAAGTGAGAACATAAATTATTTTTTCACATGTACGACCCTTTTTTTTTATTTCCATTTTCAGAAAAACTAGACAATTTTTTATATAATGGTAAGAAATTGCTGAAGAACCTCCCCTCCCCTTTCTCACATAAAGAACACTTTTTTTGTTTTATTTTTAAACCCACGCCATTCACCCGGGGTTGCCCCTTAATCTTTTAGTCGTGCCCAGTGGTAAAGGATCGGATCATGACAGGCAGTCATGATTTCGAGCCCAGTACCACTAAAGACCCACCGTGGGAAAAGGGTGCATCGAATCTGTCGAGAACACAAATGTCCTCTCGTTGGTGTGATGTGGTGTTAGGAAAGGGGATGCCAGCTCAGGTGTCATCCCGTCATTGACCGGTTTAAAAAAGAGGTCCGTCGCCAAAAACCCTGATAGCTGAACAAAAGCGACGTTAATATTACCCCCATTCATTCAGACCAGTTTTGACATTTGATTTGTTTGTTATCTCTGAGTACAGATGGGCCCTTACGTACAGCCGGTAGAGGGGGATTTTAACGGTTCTCCGTGGGATAAAACAAAAAAAAGGTTTGAGAGGGCGAATCGTTTTTCAAAGGAAGTGCTGAGGGACGCCAGCGCCATTTTCGAAGACAATATGGCGCGTCCAGTTTGGGGGTAGAATCACGGCCCCTGGGGGAAGCGGGTGGTCAGTGGGAGGCTCGTCAAAAGGGGCCCCGATCGGGTTTAGAGGGAGGGGGAAAAGTGGAGAGTTATTTACACGAAGGGCCCGGTTCAGGAAGTCCTCCAGACCAAACCCCCGAAACCCCACATTGTAAGAAATGATGCATACAAACTGTTATTGCCCCATCCAGGACATGTAGCACCTTTACTGGGTCCTGTTCTTTTCGCCCCCGAAGGGCCCGACTGAAGGAATTGGGATCGCGGGGGCCCCTTACGTTGGGCCCAGCCCACCCAACGACGCCTCCTTTAAAGTGGTGCCCACACGAGGGAAATTTACCGCAACGGAATGGAACCCGGTCGTCTTTAGCGACGAATCCAGATTCAACCAGCAGTGTGACAATCGTGTTCGTGTGTGGGGACCCGGTTGGGGAAAGCCTCAATCCGCTTTTGCTTTTTTAAAAAAAACCCCCCAATG